>CM034547.1:1200000-1800000 GCA_020055645.1 Tomocerus qinae
GGAATTAGTTGATTTCTGAGTTCTCAAATTAATTCTTGGCTTCATTTTTGTAGATGAGCGATACATCTAGCAATCGGGGGTCCGATTCAGGCGTAGATGAAGGCTGGGAATATCCTCTACCAACTGTAGATTCTTCCTTGTATGTGTTGTCAGCCTACAATGCATATATCAGTCGTAACGACTTGAACGGACAGCACGAAAAGGTACGCATATCCCCTTCCTTTAGCCTTCTTTAGCTTTAGTATTCCGACTCTAGCTATTAGTACTCCGACTTTAGCAGTTCCAATTTATTCAGATAGGTTTATAAGTCCAAGACACTTTAGATTCAGTTCATTCTTCCTCTGGTTCATTTTTCTGAGTTTCTCTTTTTCTATTTCTCCATAGTTGCTGATAAATTATGACATGCCCGTAGCTTGGGCCATAAGCACGTTTTCGGATTTCGAGGCATTGGAATATTATTCCACCAACCCCAGGCCCAAACGAGTGGCAGTCACCACCAGAATTAAGCAACGCTTCGGAAACAAGCTGGTCCATTACCAGAATAATTACATTCTGATCAATTACCTCTGGATGGTATATGAGGGACGGTTTTATAGGTGGTACGACCAACAAGATCGCTACCATCCCCATCATACTGGGCTGGTATTCATTGATACCACCTATCTTCCGGCTGCTTAGCCTTTCATGCTTTTGGTTTTTTGTTTTGGTTTTTTTGGCATTGCATTAAATAAATACATTCCTTTTTTGTTTGCATTCTATATCCTTGTAGTTTCTCATACTATTCATTTTTCATTTAGCTTGTTCATACCTTACTATTTATTCACTTATAACTTTTCTATTCCATTCTACTTTAATACACCATGGATCCCGCAGCATTAGAAAAAGCTTTAACAGACTTACATGCACAAGTACAGGTTTTAGCTAGAGCGCATACCACACTATCACAAAAACATCATGTTACTGTGACTTCACTAGAAGATGTTCACCATTCCAAATACTGCCGTGATTATAGATAGCGCCTCATCTATTCCTCTACCTGTTTACTCTCCTTCGGAGACTTCACCACGGGCTTACCTTAGAGAATTAGAAGAATATCTTAGATGGAAAGCAGCACCAGAGAACACTTGGCTTAATCTATTATCTAGACTTTTCCCAAAGGGCTCCAATATAGCAAACTGGTGGAGGGAATCAAAGGGATCATATACCAACTGGAAAGATTTTTGTGATGAAGTTATCACACTAGCTCCCAGTCCATTGATCTCCTCTACCAAGAGCTTTTTGCAATGACGCAAACCTTTGCCATGCCCTTTGAGAATTATTGTTGGAAGGTTCAACCTTTGTATCGGAAAATAGATAGACAAATTTCCAGTGAACGAGTCATTGATAGAATTATTAATTCATGCTTGCCTGAAATTGCAGTTCATTTAAGACCCCTTAAAATTAAAACCATTCTTGATGTAATTTCCAAAGGCAAAGACATTATTCTTCATTTAAATAAACAACGACTCATGCAAAATCGCCCTTTATTAAAAATGTCCGATACTGATCCAGTCCAACAATCTAAACCTTATAAACCTTATTATAAATCCAACTTTAATAAGTCTAGTAGTAGTCCTAGTGATCCCAAAAGTGAGCATAGTGACCAATTGGCAACTTCTGGGTCCACTAGTTCAAACAGCCAATCCAGTGCTAAGTGTTCTCAGGATCCTTCTGATACCCAATATTTTTCTAAAGCCTCTTCTTCCAAATCCTCTATTATATGCGCTTGCTGTAAAAAGAAAGGGCACTCAATAGATATGTGTTTTAAGCGGAAAAAGAAGGAAGAAAGACAAGCCAAAGCATTAGCCATGCAAGGTACCCCTGCCCCTAGTGGTTCGGAAAACCGTTGAGTGAGGAATTAGGTCTAGTTTCTGCTTATATCTCTCACTCACTAGATTCTAAAGAAACTGCCCAAACTGTAATTAAACTCCAGGATTCTACATTCTCTTCTCTTTTAGATACTGGAGCTTCCCACAGCTTTATTGATTATGATACCTTTCAATCCCTAGATCTAGTTAAGTCTGCATCCACTCTTTCTGGTGTTAAGATAGGAAATTCTTTCGTTGTATCCCCTCTGGGTTCTTGTACAGTTAAGTTTACTCTTGTAAATAGAGTTTTTGAATTTAAATTCCATATCCTACAACACCTTCCAACAAAGTTTATCTTAGGTTTTGACTTTTTGAGATTTGCTAAAATCATAGTTGATCCTGATGTAGGTGAATTTTTCTTTAAATCAGATCCCTTAAAACCATTTGATCTTTCTAATAAAGCCTACCTATGTGCATTACAAGGACTCAATCCCCAGCAGTCAACCGAACTCCAAGATTTAATTAAAAATTATCCAAAATTGTTCTCAGGTACGTTAGGGAAAACCCACCTAACCACTATTAAGCTTGAAGTCTCTGGTCCTCCTATCGCCCAAAAACCTTATCCTACCTCACATATTAAACGTGAAGCAATGAAACGCCATATCCACCAGATGTTAGCTCTAGGAGTTATTCGTCCTTCCAGATCAGAATGGTGTAGTCCCGTTCATCTTAAAAAGGAAGGTGATGACTTTAGGTTTTGTCTTGACGTTCGTTCTATAAACCGTAGACTAAAATCTGATCCTTATCCTGTTCCACACATTCAGGACCTGATCAATCGATTAGGAGGCGCTTCATTTATATCCACCATAGATCTAAAGAAAGGCTATTGGCAAGTTAGACTGGATCCAGATTCTATTCAGTATACCGCTTTTATATGTGAATTTGGAAAATACGAATTTACAGTCTTGCCTTTTGGAATTAAGACTGCAGTTTCCGAATTCCAACGCATAATGAATGATTTACCCGCTGACTGTCGCGGTAAATTTGCAGACCCTTATATTGATGACATCGTGATTTATAGTAAATCGTGGGCTGAGCATTTAGACCACTTACGCACTGTCTTCTCATTGTTAGAAAATGCTGGCTTTACGGTAAATAAAGAAAAATGTTCTTTTGGTAAAACATCAGTGAAATACTTAGGCTTCATCATAGATTCAAACGGAATCCGCACGGATCCCGATAAAATTGCTGCTGTTAGGAAATTCCCAAGACCACGAAATCCTAAAGATGTAAGACGTTTTCTTGGTTATGTAGTTGGTATAGGCATTTCATTCCACACTTTGCTTCTGAAGCTACCCCTTTAAACAAACTTCTTCGGAAGAATCAGGATTTTGTTTGGGGGGCAGAACAAGATAAAGCTTTTAAAACTTTAATAGATATTGTGTGTGATACTGTAGTGCTAGCCTTTCCTGATTTTAGTCGTCCATTCATTTTGCGCACTGATGCCGCTGGGACAGGATTAGGAGCATGTTTAGCTCAACCAACCCCAGATGGCTTAGAACGCCCAATAGCTTTTGCAAGCCGCTCTTTAAATAAGTGCGAGCAGTCTTATCATGCTACAGAAAAAGAATGTTTAGCTATAATTTGGGCATTGAAAAAATTCGAGCATTATTTAGATTGTCAGGAATTTGAACTCCAGACGGATAATAAGGCTCTTACTTGGCTCAATCAGATGCGCGATGTGAACAGCAAATTCATGCGATGGGCACTAAAAATCCAGGACTTCCAGGCATTAATTACACACATCCCAGGTAGGCATAACAAAGTTAGCGATGCACTTAGTAGAGCAACAGTAGGAGAACCTGAGGAAGAGGAATCGAAGGATGAAATGTATTCCCCTTCCACAGTTCCAATCTCTCTTCTTTGTACATTCTCCCCTACTATTACTCTAGACTCTATTCGTGAGCAGCAATCCACAGATGAAGAAACATTAGCCATCATAGCAGATCTACCTAAAGATTTTGTAGTAAGTAATGGAAATGCGGGAAAATATCCATACATCCCATTCTCATTACGTACTGCCATTCTTTCATATTTTCATGACTTGCCTGGTTCCGGACACCAAGGATATAGAAAAACTCTTCTTCGTATTATCCGTAGGGTCTTTTGGTTTGGCATGCATGAAGATATTTTGGCATATGTCCGAAGTTGTAAAATTTGTCAGTGTGTGAAAAATCCTAGCACATTACCACCAGGTGAACTACAGAGCATCAAGACTAGAGGTCCTTGGGAAATCTTAGCCATAGATCTTATGGGTCCCTTGCCTTCCACCCCTAGAAGAAACACTCAGCTGTTAGTCGTTGTTGACCATTTTACGAAATGGGTTGAGTTGTTTACGTTGAAAGATGGTACCGCTAGTCGAGTTGCTTCTGTTTTACAAAATGAGGTTTTCTCCCGCTATGGGGCTCCTAGTTCACTGCTTTCTGACAACGCTAAAAACTTCCGCTCTAAGACTTTCGAAACCCTCTCCAAGACCTGGGGTTTCAAGCATAAATTTTTAACTCCATACCATCCCCAAAGTAATATAGCAGAAAGAGTCAGTCGTTCAATTTGTGCTATTCTCTCAAGCTATATCGAAAAGACTCATAATAGTGGGATGAAGAATTACCAATGGTAGTTTTAGCGCTACGTACTGCCGTTAGTGACACTACGGGTTTAGTCCTTCAATGATGAACCTTGGTAGGGAGATTAAACTTCCTCTTGATCATTGGTTAGACGATGATTCCGACGAAACATTAGATTCACGTGTTGCATATAAGTCAGATCTTATAACTAAACTTACACGAATCTATACTCAGGCTAGAAAACACATAGAATCATCTCATACATCTCAGGCTAAATATTATAATGCTAAACATAACCCAGTGTCTTTCCAAACTAACGACTTAGTACTATTGAAAACTCATGTCCTATCGGACAAACTTAAGAAAATTTCTCGAAAATTTGCATTTCGTTGGGAAGGTCCTTATAGGATTCATAAAGTTCTTTCGCCCGTCACCTATGAACTTGTAGACGCAACTACTGACATTAGCATAGGGACTCAAAATGTGGCAAATTTGAAACTTTATTTTGACCGACCAAGTAAATTTTCTTTAATTCCTCCCAGTACGTTTCCTAGAGATCAACCACTAGACGGCTCGGCTGTGAGTCCGTCACATAATTATATGTTAAGACCTAGGAACTAAATTCATTGTAAATATACCTTCTATTTCTATATCCATTGTTATCAATTGTCAGATGGATGGTGACTACAACTGGGAACAAAGGGATAATGAACCCTATCTTTGCTTTTACCTTCGAGTTGTGTCCCAAATGAAGAGTATTCCTCGCTATCAAGCTCTACAGCCCAAGATGTTTCAGAAACACACCATGAAACGTGTATGCTTCGGCTTATCTCCTGCACTCGCGAAGTTACTACCTCGTGATCCGGCTCGACATCCAACAAATTTGAAGGCTTTGGAACGTTTGATTAAATCAGCTACTCCTGAAGACGATCCTTTTGCTATGGAACACCAGACGCCAAAAGAAGTTGACAAGGGCCCTGTCTCTTCTCGAAAAGTGCGCACTATTCCATCGTCTGAATCACACCCTGACATTCGTGTGACGGTATCAACACCAATCGCTGATGTTTCACTGCTTCGATGCTGGAAGTGTTTAGAGCTAGGTCACAGTCGTGAGGTATGTAATAACCCCAAAGTGTCACGGAGGAAGTTTAAAGCCCTGAAACGTCTTAACGACAATGAATGTCGCTTTTGTTTAAGGGGCTGTGTAAAGTGGATAGGAGTGAATGCAGTGGCTAGAGCCAAAGCATCCACTCCTATCACTCAGGTAAAAGAATGAATGGACTAGCGACCGACGGAAATTGACTTCTTATCAATTTCTCGCCGGCCGCTGTCCCTTCTATCAAATACATCGTATGATGGGTCCAGGTAGTGAACTCAGGTGAATCTTTTGTTCTAAATATGTTTATTTCCCTAAAGTTCACTGCCTGGCCCTAATGAATAAAAATCTATGTACATGTCTTCCTAACTCTAAGTTTATTTATACCTGCTAAATTCTACCTGCTATTGTGCCCTAAATAAAACTTAGCCTGAAACTCCCTTCTAAATTAATTATTTAAATTAAAGTTACCTACTTACCTTTTGTTGTAAGTCCGAATGTATGGAAAACTCCCTCTGCCACGTCCGGACTTACGAGCTGGAGTTGACCCTACATTCGGACACATTAAGATTTATGTCCCCATTCAGAGACTTATCAATATTTGTCAAACATATAAATAGTTTGAAGTGCCTGGGCACTTCATCTTATTCTTAACTTGGACTCGGCAGTGAACTGTTCTGTTCTTCGTGCCCTGGACTGTTTCTTCTTGTGCCTTACCTGAACACGGACTGTGCTGAAGCTACTGCTAAAGTAAGTTGTTGCACACTCCTTCTGTTCTGTCTCTTTTCTCCCCATTATTAGGCCTATTTAAACTTCTAGATACTAAACTATTTGTATTTTTTTTGAATTGGATTTTGTTTTTGAATTTTATTTTAATAATAACTATTGGTTTTTCTATTTTTAACGTACTGGTATTTCTAATATTCATTTTTGCTGCATTAGAGTAGTTTCATAATTATTAGTGAACATTAGACGAAACTTACCTTAGTAAAGTTCATACGTAATTCTAAATTCTAAATTATGATTCATGCTCATGCCTCTACCTCATCTACATAATATTCAGCTAAGTAGTAGCGATAGTTAGACTTCATTTATTTCGTCTTTTTGCCAGTTTTGCTATCATTACAAATCTTTGCGTGAAAGTACTACATCCTTTATGAATGTCAGAACAGCGTATCAGGAGTTATGTACTCATTTAAAAAAAGATAAAAATATTTTAGTGGAACAAGTTTTTGCATAAGTAAAGGAGAAATAAAATAATCCATCTTTAAGAATTATTTGTAAGTGAATACAAGCGATTTAGGGGTTCAAATTTTTTGTGTGAGTAGTAGACATATTATTGAAGGGGTATACTGCGTAAAAAAATATGTATTATTCGTTCGCTTAAAAACCCAAAATTCGACAAAAAGTTTTTGCAACAGATAATCGTGATTCTTGCACTTGGTCATTGCTTTATTTAGTTATATTATTGGTTATTTAGTTATTAGCAACTGCTTAGTTACTCTGAGAGGACTGTTAAAATACGGATGAGAAAAAAAGAATATGAATATAAACTAAAGATGTAGCCATTTTACATTTTACATTTACGGGTTTACAGTTAATATGTACACAAGAAATAATAGTTATGTATTAAGTCCTGCCACTAAGCAGTAAACAACATGAAAGCATTGCACAAGGACAAACATCCGCTGATCATTTAATCATTGACATATGTTGGGCTGGGACGAATAGGGAATTAACTCGTTCGTAATGTATTAATCAGATGCTATGAATTCAAAAATTGGAATAATTTAGTGATTTTCATGGTTTCGTATTTTGGAAAAAAATTGCAGGGCAAAAGACTACTTTTGAAAATAGTTATCAGGCCATGTTTACTTTTTAGCTCGCCTGAGGAAGCGAGCTTATAGAACCACACAGTATGCACGTGAATACATTTGAATGCATTAACAGAAATTGATCAAACTCGTGACAAACGTTGCTAATAGACCTGTGACGTTATGGTGATGGTCCCATATTCATTCAATAAGTTGCAGAGATACCATGAGCTCACTTAAACGTGTTCGCAGTAAATTGTTATTTATAAAGATTAAAATTTTGCATGTCGCTTCTAACACATTCTAACCGAAATTTCTACAAATATAAAATTTAGAACTTTTAGTAAATGTGATAGTCAAAATTACACTTTTTAAATCTCTGCCGATTTTAATGGTCAATATTAAAGGTAACCCATGCACGGCCCTTCACAAGGGATTTTGCTTCAGTCATGGTATGAGTGCTAACGAAAGCATTATGCATTAGTTTGCGTAGTTCGACATTCTGTGCTGTACTCTGCCGAAGCGCTCTGCCTCCTTCGACAGACAAGTACAGCGCGCGACTCTGCACTGAGTGGTTCTTCGCAGTTTTTGTCTGTACTTCCCATGCAAATTCGAAAATTTCAAACGCTCATTGATTTATTATTATTATTGATTTATATCAATAAATACTTTATGTAACAAAATTGTTTTGGTATTTTTGGAAACTCTGATTTAATACCAAGGGCTTGTGTCTCCAATTCCAATATTATTATTTGTCTCTCTTCAAAATTGTTAGTCAAGGAACCGCGCCACTTTTCTGGCAACTACTTTTTTTGAAACAATAATTTCTCCTAAACTACGAACTTTTATGAAAATATTGGACACACAAGTCCTAGTTATTAGAACAGTTTCCAAAAATCTCAACCAAAGAATTTTTATAAGGTATTTATTGAGTTATTTATGATAATTTAGAGCACAAAAATACATGAGAACGCTTATTAAGGGGCATTGTACAGGTTACCCTTAATCTAATTTTAATAACCAATATTAATCAACTTTAATTTCTGTTGATTTTAAATACCAATATTAATCAGCTTTAATTATCAATTATCTGTTGATTCTAATGCTCAATATTATTCAACTTTAATTTCTGTAGATTCTAATGCTCAATATTATTCAACTTTAATTATTTGTTGATTTTAATACTTAATATTAATCAACTTTAATTATCTGTTGATTTAATACTCAATATTAATCAATTTTTATTTTCTGTTGATTTTAATGGTCAATATTTTTTGATTTTCTGTTGATTTTTATGGTCAATATTTTTTGATTTCCTGTTGATTTTAATGGTCAATATTTTTTGGTTTTCTGTTGATTTTAATGATCAATATTTTTTGATTTTCTATTGATTTTAATGGCCAAAATTTTTTTATTTTCTGTTGATTTTAATGGTTAATATTTTTTGATTTTCTGTTGATTTTAATGTTAGCATAAAAGCCTTTTAATGTTAGAATAAAGCAGCAACAGAAGCGAGCTTTTGTTGCTGCTTGAGTTGAGGTTACCTGCTAGTATAGTTAGCTTCTGCAACGCATTTACCGTAATCTTATGCCCATGATACCCTACTCTGTCAACGAAGCAAAAGGAACGGAATGAGTAATTTGGAACTGTTTTGATTTTGACTGTACCAAGGCGAAGAGATAACATTTTGTAAGATGCACCCAATAAAATCGAAACGCACGATTTTATTCCGCAATAATTTATTACCAAAGCGAAACCATGTTGAAATTTTCCTGAAAAATGTCCCTTAGTTACGAAATTAAAATTTAGTTTTTTTACAATGTTGATTTTTTTGCACCATTTAAAGCAATAATATCAAAAGTCCATCCGCTCTCCTGTGTTCATCGATAGTCCAGGATTCCAAAAATGTAAGTCTCATAAAAATCGGCCGTAATCTTCGGGAGGAATAAAGCTTGATGTAAAGCATTTTTTAACACGCATTTAGATAGCCCCATGCGGTTGCTATGCAGGCGTGATGAGCAACCTTAATTCCCTTTTAGCCCAAACGGTTCATATCTATTCATAATATCGAATAATTATGTATTAAATCAATAAGCGGCAGTAATAAATTACTCTTATTACTCTTTCTTCAGTTCAAACTAAAGAAGTCGACGTACAAGCATTAGGTGAGAATCTAAGTATACTTTATTAGAAGCTACTGATTTGACTCAAAATGAATATGAATATAATAGAATTAATCACTAGTAATAAATGCATGATAATTTTTTCCAGCAATGCCACTCGAATACTGTCATCTCTGTGACGGTAGAATTGAGTGCAATGAGAAGAAGAGAAGATTGAGAATGAACTCAATTTGGGAAAAAGTAAAAACGTTTGGAAGAACTATAGGGAAAGATATTGGAGAGTCACAGAAAGGCAATTTTATTTGTAAAACGTGTTTTGGAGAGTTAAGCTTCACCGGAAATGCGTCTCTCAAAGGAAAAACCAGACAGCATAGAAACATTTACGATAGTGACCCTCATTAGCAATTTTCACTGAATTCACAGTTTACTGATACGGAGTGTAGCGGCAGTAGCAGCAGCTCATATGGATGAAGATTTCTCACAGTCACTATCTTTTAGTCATTCACAAGAAGTGACTAATTCACAGAGCGTTGAATCCCTTGCAGATTCACAGATTTTAAGGCCCAATATTCCAAAAGAATGCGTAACGCTGAAAATCCAGTCTACAATAAGTACTGAGAGAGCATGTTTCATTTGTAAGGAGGTACCCGATCGCATTCTAATTCCCTAAACAGCAATTGTAAATGCATGGGTGAAAAGGAAAATAAGAATTCCATTTAGAAACAGAATCTGCAAAGACCATCTTGAACATGGCGTAATCAAAAAAGAAGAGCTGGATAAACTGCAACCCGTTCGAGGCACGACTTGCATCAGTGTTCGAGATTGTACAGCTTTCTTGAATTGTCTTGCTGACTTTAGTTGCATGCAAAATATAATTGTTTCTTTCGATGAAAACTCTTCAACGAGGACCTTAGATTACCATGTTTTGCTTGGATTAAGGAGAGAGAATTTTGAAATTCTTCATTCCTATTGTAAGCAGTCACTAAGAACAAGTGTAAACCGTTCGACTAAAAATGCTTTCGCAATATTTCTGATGAAGTTGAAACTTAATCTCTTCCAGCAAGTATTGTTTATTTTGTTTGGAATCTACAGCCAACCCAGAATCAGTGATATCATTGACCGAGTCAGGGTGATATTGGAAGAAAAATTCGCTACAAAGTATTTAGGATATGATCATATCTCACAGGAAAATATCCTTCTTTACCATCAGCCTAATTATACAAGAGTTCTTCTTGAGGAGATTCCTGACAGCCTAATACTGATTTTAGATGGAACTTACCTATTTATTCAGAAACCTTCCGACTTTCAATTGCAGAAGAAAACATACAGTCAGCACAAAATGCGCAATTTAGTAAAACCACTTATGGTCGTATGCCCAGATGGTTACATAATCGAGGCTAAAGGTCTATATATTGCCGACGGAGGAAATAACGATTCAAAAATATTGAATGCGATGTTACAGAATGAAAATGGGATTCGAAAATTTTTGGTCGAGGAAGATCACTTAGTTTTAGACCGAGGCTTCAGGGAATACCAATATTGCAAGACCTAAATATCGAAGTTTCAACACCACAATTCCTGGAAAAGGACCAAAAGCAGTTCAGTACTAACCAGTCAAATGAGAGTCGGCGTGTGACCATGATACGTTGGGTCGTGGAGAGTGTCAACGGGAGAATTAAAAATGTCTTCAAGTTTTTTGACTCAAAAATTGAGACATCTTACCTCCCAGTATTAGGATCGTTGTTCCAAATTGCGTGTGCCATAAGCAATTGTTTTTTTCCTCCACTTCTTAATGAAAATGATAATCACATGAATTTAGCGGAAAAGGCACTCAATCGTATGGAACAAGAAAACCATTTACAGGAGTATATTGAAAAAGATCTTCATCAAAAGAGAATCGTGTGTGGAATAGTGAATGATGATGATTTACAAGATTTTCCAAAACTTACTGAATTAGAGCTAAAAAACATTACACTTGGTGTCTACCAAATTGAAATGGCAGAAAATTACACGTTTTTGCACTTGGACGAAAATTCTGGATATGAGTTATTTATTCATAAAGAAAATCAATATCTTTTACGGGCAAAAATTGAATCGAGGTTTTCTAGTTCTACTGTTCATCAGATGTGGTTGGAATATAACCCTGATCTCAATGGAGAAAACGCAATAACGAAATGGTATTGCATGTGTAAATCAGGTTCTAGGGTTGTTGGCTGCTGCGGTCGCATCGCTTCTGTCATTTGGTTCTTGTGCATTCTACAGACACAACCCTGGCCATTTTACTGGAAAGAGACATTTGGCACACTCCATTCTGGATGCTGCTATTATATTGAGGCAAAGTGAAGCGAGTTGCTAATCGTCTTTCCTACCTTTAACTTTAGAGTTAATTATCAGTTTATCAGTGTAGTTTATCATGTTTGTTCGAGTTTTGCGTAATTTTATTTGTGTAGTTTATTCAGAGAACAATTGCAACTGTTCAAGAAACCTTAAAATAAATAAAAAACATCAAATCAGTAAACATTTATGAAAATCCTTTGACACTACCCAAGTTGTCTCCATTGGCCTTGCCTCCATGTAGTAGTAAAACAACTAACTTCCACTTATTATTACTCAAACTTTCTGTATAAGCAATCTAGCGATGAAAAGTGATGTCGAGTGGGAAAATGAACGAAATCACACACACACAAATACTTAAAAAATTGTCTATCTTTAGTTCTCCATGTTGTAGAACGCCATGAGTCAGCAATCGTTTGAAAAGGTTTTTAGATAGGGTCAAGGTTAATCATGCGGGTCGATATGTCAAAGTTCATTGGAAAAATACCCTGATAAATGACGGGCTCAGTAGGATAAGGTTCTTAGATATTTGCAGAAAAAAATACCATAGTAACCCTAATTTTGGCAGTACCTGAAGCCCGCCCTATATGTGAAAATCATTACAACACCAAGCAATTGTAATTAAAAGTTACCAATGCCTATTTTTGCGAGCGCTGTAGTTAGATAAGGACAGGTCCCTAATCATAGCTCTCCACAGCTTATGATTTTACAACTTATTTGTAGCTAGCTGATTTTTACGACCCTTTTAATCTCATGACATCAAAATGGGATTGAATCTGCAATGCTTGGATACGGTTGGATAGCAAAAAAGACTACGTTCATTTTGAACAAACAGATACTATTATTTTTCTAGACTGGCAAATATATTAAGATATTATTCAGAAATGGGCATGCAAAATATTTCGGTCGTATATGTACAAAAATGTAAGTGAACAAAAAAATCAAGATAAATCATAAAATTAAGTCTAGGAAACTGCAAATAGGAATGCATTTTTGAATTTCAAAGAAGGCCGATTCCTCAGATCATTTTAGAACGTCCAGAATTAAACTTTAAACCAGAAGAACTTAAACCAGAAGGTTTAGGACAGTTTGGCTGGAAGGGAATTTTTGACATCATTTTTGGAAAATGTTTTGGTTTAGTTTTCAACCGATTGTTGGATGGTAATGTTTGATAGTTGAAGTTGTTTCCACGTCAATTCGAGAAAATATTGAAAGCTGTAGCAGTGAGAGGCAAATTATCTCAAAATATCATGTGGTCACCAGCTGCTTATCAGTAAAAGATTTTTCCAAATGTAACTCTCTTGGAAATCTTCTTAAGGAAGATAAATTATTATGACAAATAATTCACCACTAACTCCAGTCTTCTGAATCAATTAAGAGTAATTAGATCATAGCTTGTGTAATTGTAAATTTTGGGCTTGGAAAATAGTTTTGTAGGCGGAATTTAAGAAGAATATTTTGTTTGGAATTATACATGAAGTTATAAAATGGACTACATTAAGTATTTTTGGCCAAACTAGCCCATCACTTACATTAACTTCTTTTAAAAGGTGCAGGCACAGAGGGATATTTCCCGATTTTTCTGTACAATTCACTTTACTTGAGACAATATATTTACATACTACGGAGTTGCCTGTACAGAGGAGCTCAAGGTCGACAACCTTTCGCTTCTGCTTCACTCATGCGAAGCAGTAGGTAATACATATTCCAACATGGCAAAAAATAAAAATAAAAGCAATAAAAACAACAACGCAGTAGAAAAGACACCAATAACTCGCTAAAAAGTAAACATAAAACAAACACACTGGAAGAGTGGAACAAATTATCTCTTGCAGATCAGTTATACATAATCTATAGTGAATGCACAGTTAATATAAGTGAACTGACTGTCAAAGTGGCTGAACTGGAGAAAAAGGTGGATAAAGTGACTATCGAAAATGAACAATTAAGACGACACAGCCTTAAAACTACTGTGAGAATCTGCGGCTTAGCAGAAGACAAGGAAGAAACAGCAGAGTCCACTGCAGCTAGAGTAAAAGAAATGTGTACAAGTTTAGGTCTGCCGAAACTTGATTTTGTTGACTTGAAGAGAGTCGGGAAAAAACATGATAATCCAAGGCCAATAATACTTCAATTACTACGAACGAACGACAAGCATAAATTACTTGCAACCAAAAAGAAATTGAAAGATACTACTACATACAAAACGGTATATATCAACCAGGAATTGACAAAATCGGATGCTGACATTGGAAAAATACTAAGAGACACCGCCAAGGAATGGAAAAGTAAAAACAAAGATTTGACGATTAAAATAGAAAACGGCTTTTTGACAACTACTCTGAATGGTGTGACTGAAATATATCGAGCAAATAAGGAAGGTGACCTTTTAAAACACGAAACCCATATTAAAAGTGACCGTAAAAACAAGAACCATCTACCCTGAGCCACGTCCGAGATCCTACAAGTTACCGATTTTATTTAGTCGTAAATTCAAGCAATTTTAGTTTTAAAGCATTACCATACGATCTAGGTAATAAGATAATTCATACTGTACGTACCTAGTATTGTGCAGTCATAAATTTAAGCAAATTCATACTTTAATCGTAATTAATTCATAATGTACTTAATAAATTACAAAAGCACATCTAACTAATTTCATAAGATTACCCAAAAATATCTAAACCCTAGCAACATTTTGCTAATATTGTTATTATGACCTTGTTACACATTTACCGCATATATAGTGAATGACGAGTCTTAAGCATTTTTTGTATGACCTAGCACTATTAACAAATGTGTCAAAGATTGCCACGCAATTTATAGTGTTTATAAATCTGTAACCACAACACGTCAGCACTTATCCTAATAGCACAAATATAACACACTTCGATGTCACCATAGGCAATATGTATACCTAATACATGCAAAAAATACTCGTTAATAATTATGCAATTCATTCGTCAGTCAGTCGAGTCGTTGTGTCGGTCGAGGTAGGTACGTTTGTTGTTTCTCTCCAACTAAATCACCGTTTCTCGAGTCTACGTCCAATTGTGACATTGTACAGTCCAAAATAATCGAGTCCGACGATTACAAATGCTCTTGTCTGTCTTGTCACCCGAAATTCCGGTAAAGGTGCCATCTCTGAAGGCCTCGGAATCGCAATGTTAATTCGGCACTGCATACAATCTGTCCACGATTTGTTTACAGCTGCCCTCATATTGATGATCCAATACTTTTGTCTCAAATCGTTAACTACACGTTCGTTTCCTTGATGTCCTGCAATACGATGATAGTGTGAAACGATCAGCTTGTTATGTCGTGCTTCGGGTCAAGGATTATTGGCCGTTTAGCTCCGTCATTAATGTCTGGAGATTTTTCGGTTCGTCCTTTCATAGTCAATAATCCAGCTTGATTTAACCCAGGAGATAATTACAGAAGTCGGCTGCTCTTTTTGACTTGTCCCTCAGTCTTCAAATATTTTATTTCGTTATGAAAGCACTCGTCTTGACTTCGCTTAAGCCAGTAAAGTTGCGCTGCTCTTATTTCTTGAAGAGACAGCCATTTAGTCACCTGTTTTGATTTAATTTTCGATTTTCTTTCTCTTACTTTCTCTTGGCATCGTCTTGAAAATCGCAAAACATAGGCCGTCACTCTGGTTAATCTTGTCCAAGATGAATATCTGCTTGGGTCCAATCGATCAGTGTCACCAATCTTGGTAGCCGCGCAAAATTCTCTTTTTGTCTCGAGCTCTTCTTCGCCAAGTCCTTTCGTGTCACATTCTTTCCTATCTGCAGGCCAGCAACTTTCTTCCATGCGTAGAAATTCTGGTCCTCTTACCCACCGACTGTCAATTGAAAAATGAAGTGGTGCTGAATCCCTGGTAGCTTCGTCTGCCACATTCTCTTTTGTGGGTAGCCACCGCCATTGATTAATATCCGAAAGCTCTTCAATTTCTCCAACTCGAAGGCTAACGAATTGCTTGAATTTTCGGGCGTCGGAACGGAGCCAACACAACACCGTTCGGGAATCAGACCAAAATATGTTCTCGTCGATTTTTAGGTCATGATGTTTCTGAATTGAGCTAGCAAGTCTTGCGCCCATCAGTGCTGCTTGGAGTTCAAGGCGGGGGATTGACATTGGTCGTAGCGGGGCAACTTTAGCTTTCGCAAACACCAAGCTTGTCTCAATTCCACGTCCTGATATCACTCTGAAATATCCAGCAGCTGCAAATGCCTTCTGGCTTGCGTCGCAGAACACATGGAGTTGGATTCTAGTCGCGTCAGGAATTTCCAATCCATAGCATCTTGGTATCTTGAATTCGTCTATTTTTCGTAAGTCTTCTAGCCAATTATCCCATTTGATATGCACGTCAGTAGATATTTCGTCATCCCATCCAATTTCTGAGCACCATATCTCCTGTAGTAGAATTCTTGCTTTGACAGTAAAATTAGCCAGAAATCCGAGAGGGTCAAATACCGATATCGTCAATTTGAGAACTTCCCTCTTCGTCGGTCTCCTCCCGCCATCTAATATTTCTTTGTCGATTTTGCTGAACGATGTGCTAAATGTAAAGACATCTTCGTTTGGGTTCCACTTCAGCCCAAGCACTCGCTCACAAATTGTATCTCCGTCTCTGGTCAATTCTTTCTGTTTTTCTGAAACGAGATTTTCGGGTAAGCTGTTTAAAACTTTCTTCGAGTTACTCACCCAATTACATATCTCGAATCCGCCACGTCGGTGCACCTCAATCACATCCAGAATTCTTCTACTAGCTTCCTCTGGTGACCAAACATTCATCCATATAATGTTTTTCCTTTATTGTCTTGCAGGTTCAGGAAATTCTTCTTTAAAAAGATCCGCGTTCCGGTTTTTTACCTCCTGAGCCGAGTATGGTGATGATATAGCTCCAAAGATCATCACATTCATTTGGTACACATCTGGAGGCTTCTTTCTGTCCATTCCTCGCCAGATGAATCTTTATGAGGATTTATCTTCGTCGCGAATTTCCACCTGGTGGAACATTTCACGGATGTCTCCACAAAATCCGATTTCGTATTGTCTGAATTTAAACAATACAGATGCAAGAGGTCGTAATAAGTCCATACCCTTTAGCAGCGTGTCGTTGAGGCTGGTTCCATTGGCTTTGGAAGCAGCGTCGAAAACAATTCGTTGTTTGTCTGGTTTATTCGGGTGGAACACTACGAAATGCGGCAGGTACCATATTCTTTTGCCACCGCGAACTACTTCTGCTGAAGACAGCTTAGTAGCGTATCCGTTGTCTATATAATGGTCAATCTTGTCACAGTAGTACTTACAGTAGAACTGCCAGTTGATCATTGTCGTCCAGTTTTCTCTCTACTTGAGCAAGCAGTCTGCGAGCTACACTGAGACTGTCTGGTAACTCATCAGATTTCCACAATAGTCCCGTTTCCCATCTGTCGCCGGTCTTCTTAGTAGTTGCTTCGGTAATTAACTTTACTCACTTTTCTTCTTTACTGAGTAAACTATTTTCATTTACCTTCACTTCGAAGTTTTCAGTCCGAAAGGATTCCTTCACTAGCTGGTGAATTTTCTCCATTTCTTCGTTGTGATAAACATGACAGGTAAATTCTTTGTCGACTCGTCCTCGGTACAATCCAGATCTGCCATGAATTGCCCATCCCAGTTTTGACCAGGTTGCTATTGGAGCATTAGGAGAGCCTTCCACGATTTTTCGTGCCACAGTCAGATGCTGATATTCTTGTCCGATAAGTATCATGGATTTCACGTCCTTCAAGTCTCCGGCAGGAATGTCGCGGAGATGGTGATATTTCATTTTTAGTGCACTAGCATTTACCGTGTGTCCTGGGAGATGCAAGTTGTCGTCGGTTCGCACTCTGTCCAATGTATAATATCTTCGTTCGCTTGTAAAACGAACTTCCAATTTCACTGTCTGTGAATTTTGATTTGTTGACGTAACTGCATTTGTCCATTGCATTTTGAACGGCTGCACTGGACCTGTAGCTCCGATTTTCTTGGCCAAGTTTGCATCGATCAAAGTAGTCGTTGCACATTCATCGAATAATGCGTATGTCTCGATTTCACCGGCTGGTCCTTTCAGCACAACTGGAACAATTCTAAGAATTACCTCATTGTATCCTTGATGAAATCCTACGTGTTCAACTGGCTTGTCAAGTGTTGGTGGTTTTTCTGGTTTTTCCCGTTGGCTTGAGTGCAGCCATACGTGAAGTCTTTTGCAACCTTGCACACCACACGTCTTCTTTTTGTGACATGTAGACAATCGGTGGTCTTTGCCATCCAAACAACAAAAACAATTTTTACTTTCTGTTGCCCAGTCCCATCGGTCGTCCACAGTCAATTTCCGAAACTTACGACAGTTGTCTATGTTGTGATTCATTCCATCAAAACTGCAAACAAGTTTAGCAGAATTGGATGTCAGAGTCACTTTCACTGCTTGTAGAAAAAACCATTTGATTCTTCCCCTGTCTATTGTCATTTCTTTTAGTCACATTAGCTCGGCAGCTCTTGTCGTCTTGGCTGGAGAAACTAACAACACTAGCTGCTTCGGCTATTTCTTTCAGCCAGTCACTAAATGTTTTTAATGTAAAGTCAGGATCTTTTTTCATAACTGTCCCCAATCTCAGTCGTAGGCTTGGAGGCAGTTTTACAATCAAATCATCAGTCAATGATGGATTACTTAAGTTCTTTTCGCATTTTAATGACGTCATCGTTGAAACTAAATTGCGAACAGCATTGGAGAATTTAACCAATGTCTTTGGCTGAGTCTCTGTCGGTGATGGTATATTTTTGATTTTTAAAATTAAAGCACGAATCACCTGCTGGGGTTCTCCGAACGTAGTCTTGAGTGTGGCAATTACTTCAACGAGATTTTCAAGAGCCGTCAATGATTCCCGTACACTGTCGAGTGCTTCATCTCTCAGACACTTCTGAAGTCTTGCCATATTTTCAGCATTTCCGTAGCCACACAGTCTCGTACTATTTACGTATTGACAAATGAACATCGGCCATTCTTCTGGTTTTCCAGTGAAGATAGGCAGGTCACGTGGCATGGCTTGTCGAGCTATGAACTTGTCCATTTTGTCTCCTCCAGTATGGCTACTTGTAGTCGGTGTCATTTTCTTTGTCAGCTCTGTCATTGCTTGAAGAAGTTGATCCATTTGCGATGGATTGGATAAAGTCTGTTTTACCTCCTCCTGTCTGTTTACGTCGTCTTCTTCAACATCTGACCAGCGATCTGATACACATTTGAAGCTGTCATCGTCATCACTCAATTCTTGTGAATTGTTTGCGTCTTCCTCTATGGCGGGTTTGTCAAATGCCAACTTTTTCTGAGCTAGGAGCTTCTTCCTTTCAATTGCTCGTCTCTTGGCATCTAGTTCTGCCATGTATTGTTCCTCTTCAGCTTTGGCTAATTCTGCGGCTGCTGCCAATTCTGCTTGGAGGACTCGTCGTTGAATACTGCTAGCCGAAGACCTTACACTTGCCACGTGACAAGGAGCTTTTGTCGTCCTTTTCTTACGAGTAGGGTTTGGCACTCCCGGAAGTAGATTCGGTGGTTGGCCATCTTCTTCCATCTCTCTAGCGGTGTGTCTTGTAATTATTGGCGAGTTCTTCTTGTTCCAATCTAGCCATGCTTGGAACCGTGGATTGTCGTTAGTCTCTTGAGGGTCGGTCATCCTGTCAAATGTCGCTGTTCACTTTATTCTTACTGAACTGGATCAGGCTCGAAGGACCAAAATGTTGTGGTTGTCACTCTTTACCACTCACAATTACGGATGTCCAAAGTCTAACTCTCACCACGAAGGACCACTACAATTTAAGTTTGTAGAAACTGTCGTCTATCTATCCTGCCCGATATCTATCTAGAATGCTTGAAATTAATTTTCGATTAATTTCAAAACGTATAAATAGTAATCACCAATTTACTGTGGTCTAAAGCAAAAACTGATAATTACAATTTAAAATATTATTTCTCAAAAATGGCAAAAACAAATCAATGCTGAATTAGGTCTGCCGTCCTCTCGCCCGCACGTCTCGTTCGCGTCTGTCCCTCTCTTGCTACTCCCTTGTTCTCGTACATTCTCTCTGCCAATCGCTGAGTTCTTCCCGCGCTCTCTACTCCCGCCAGGGACAAACAGACTGTGCGGTTCTATAAGCTGCCTTATTCAGGCGAGCTAAAACCTACGGCAAGCCGAAACAGAAGCTCGCCTGAGTGAAGGAGACCGTGTACACATTTTTTGGTGGAATTGCGAAATAGTCAACAAATAAATTAATATTGATAATGACAATCAACAGAAAATCAAAATAGATTAATATTGGCTACTTAAATCAACAGAAAATCAAAATAGATTAATATTGGCTACTTAAATCAACAGAAAATCAAAATAGATTAATATTGGCTACTTAAATCAACAGAAAATCAAAATAGATAAATATTAACCATTAAAATCAACAGAAAGTCAAAATAGATTAATATTAAAAATTAAAATCAAAAGAAAATCAAAATAGATAATTGTTGACTATGAAAATCAACAGAAAATTAAAATAGATGATTGTTGACTATGAAAATTAGCAGAACGTCAAAATAGATAATTGTTGACTATGAAAATGATTTTGATTCGAAATTTATAGTGCATTGAGTTTATGAAGACTTGTAATGGAGTTACAAATGTTTCTATGTCGTCTTCAACTCATTATAACATTTTTCGAAGTTTTTTCGAAATTTTGGATTTTTGAAAAATGTTTTGAATACCCCAAGTAGAGAACAGCCATGCGATCATTTTGGCACTGGTTTCGTTAAAATCGGTTCAGTAGTTTCGAAATTACTCCTATGTAAAGTTTTCGCGTAAATACCGCCATAACTCAAAAACAACGAATATTTTAAAAAATTCGAGAAATTAGTTTTCTCGAATCCTAAAGTAGAGTAGATGCTGAAATTGTCAACTTCGTCTGTAACAATCGGTTCCCAGTCTGCGTGATCTCTTATATTTTTTCATAGGGAGACATTCGAGGCAGGCTAACTGCTCTCAGGATTTACATTCCCTATGATAAGCATTCCAGTCTTAGTTCAAAAATTCTCGAATAGGATATCTCGAAAACTTGAAACTTTTGGCAAAAAATTATAGAGACAGTACTGGTAAAGAATTAAACCATGGAGTGCGCGTTAATTCAGCAACTCTGTCGGTTCTCCCGCTAGAGCCCGAAGATTCGGTTGTGACCTTGTTTGGTTAGCATAAATTCAACTATCCCATTCAGTTTCCGTAGATACAGTGCAGTAGTAGTAGTAGGCTAGTGTAATACTGTGCTATTCTTTCGAATCCTTATCATCACTATCACGTCCTCTCAATCCACTCTTGTCATAGTAATACGCAAGGTGACTAAATACCGTTGCCTATTACTAAACCAAAGGACCACTAACCACAAACCCAACCTTTCATTCCCCTAACGGGGGTTGGGGGGCAGAGCCCCCCAGTAAACCAATAATACTGATATCATTCGATAGAGTATTTATTAATAATTTTGTGTTTCGCAGGTAAAGGTTGCAGAGATAGAAAAATATTTCCGAAATGGGGGAAAATTCTAGGGATGGAAAATATTTTTAGAAATTAAAAATAGCTTCAGGGATGGAATTTTTTGGTGAAATATTCCAGGGATAAAACAATATTTTTGTGTACGGCGTCCCTAAATATTCTCACTTATACCGCCATAAAGTTCATAGCAGTACATTACATATTAACAATAAAAACTATAAAATAAAATAACAAATTAAAAAATTAAAAACTCATAGAAAGACGCGAGGTCAAAAAGGTTCTCCTGAAATGTAGTAAAAAAATTATGAAAATGCCAGACTATATAGAAAGAATATGTATATATCTTTTACTTCCGTGGAGAAATTCAGGAGTTGTGATGTATCAAATATTTTTAAATTGTGATTGCACAGTCTGAAAACAGTCTGAATGGCACTAATTTGACATTAAACAATTTGGCTTTCTACAACCAGTTAATTGTTTGCAGCGAATAAGTACATTGTCATGAGTTCTACTAACACTATGCGATACTCTCTTACACTATAGTCTCCACCTAGTAAGTATCTAGTGGATATGGTGCCATTGAGATTTAAGGCATCTTGATAACAACGAAACCATAACTTACATATTACTATTTCTCTCTACCTAAAAGAATATTTCCTCCCAAAATATCTGAGAAAAGAATAGTGTAGTAAAATTTAAAATAATTGATTTTTCATGTTTCTTTTGATTTTAATGTAGGTTTTTCTTTTGGATACGTTATTTAAAATTATACTTATAAATACCATATATTAGGCAGTTAGTTTTATTCCTTAGTGTAACTTTGAGCTTTGCGTAGTGTAAGTCTTTGCGCGGCTTCCTTTTCGAAGCTTACTTACACTACGGCTACGTAGAATAGTTAGTGATTTTCCGTAAGTATTTGGTTGTTAGGTGCCACAACTTCCAAAATTAACTTTGTAAAATAAACATGAATAATGCCAGTTGCCTGGGTAACTACATCCTGAGAGGGCACTAGGGCACTTACGTATGCCCGTAAGTCTGAAACGTAGTGTAGTCATTTTTACGTTTCGCAACTCAATTTTTCTGGCGTAGCCTAGGATTCTTACGGAAAGGGGAGGAGTTTGACGTAAGACTTACACTACGGGAGGCTCATTCTTACACTACGAGAAAAAACTAACTGCCCATTATTAGAATTGCAAATTGAAAACCAATTTTCACATTGCACAATGATTCAAAAGCAATTTCAACCGGGAGACTTGGGCATAAATCTACATTATTAAATTAGGGTTTTTCGGAAGCCTTTTGCGTTCTGATCATGCGCGAGTTGGAGGAGGAGAGGGCTGAAGATATAGCAGGCAATGTGTGCGTAGTAAGGAAGGTTGTTGGTTGGGTGATACCAGCCCCACACATGCTAGTTTAGGTCAGCGAGCCGAGCCGAGCCAGATCCTCAAAAAACTTTTGGGCGAGCCGAGCCGAGCCGAGCCAGCAATTAAAAAAAAATTGGCGAGCCGAGCCGAGCCAGGTCTTTAAAAAAATTTCGACCGAGCCGAGCCGAGCCATGGACCCGGCTCGGCTCGGCTCGCTGAAAAATCGAGCCACTAATGGTTAAGAAGCCTGTAGGTTTAAAATAAAAATGGCGGGAAAATTTTTGAGCGAGCCGAGCCAAGGCAAAGGCGAGCCGAGCCACATCATCCAATAGGGCGAGCCGAGCCGAGCCACATCATCCAATAGGGCGAGCCGAGCCGAGCCAGGTCTATAAAAAAAATTCAGCGAGCCGAGCCGAGCCAGGTCTATAAAAAAATTTCGACCGAGCCGAGCCGAGCCAGTGGCTCGGCTCGCTGAAAAATCGAACCAGCCTGGCTCGCCGAGCCAGAAACTAGCATGTGTGACCAGCCCTACAGGCTACTGGGATTGGAAGAAATGCAATGCAGTGAATAGACCGAGCCGAGCGAATAAATGACAGAACAGAACAAGAGATGGCAGCTGTTTCATATCTCATATTCCCCTACAACAGAAATGTGCACATACAAGCATATATATTTTAGGCCTCAGTTAGAGGTGTAAGCTCTATAATATATTAAATTACGCAAATGTTGTACAACTGGGTTGATGAAAAAATTATTTTTGTTTTGGGGCGGGGAATGGGTGGGGAAGTGGAGATTACGTGGAGCTAATAAAAAAAATTTTAGGTTTATGGGAGGGTAATGGGCGGGCCAGTGGAGACTATGTGGAGCTTATAAAACCCTTTTTGTTTAAAGGAATTGAATGGGTGGTGAAGTGGAGATTACGTGGAGCTAATAAAAATCTTTTTTTGGTTTGTGGGAGGGGAATGGGCGATCCAGTGGAGACTATTTGGAGCTTATAAAACTTTTTTTGTTTAAGGGAGGGGAATGGGTGGGGAAGTGGAGATTACGTGGAGCTAATAAAAATCTTTTTTTGGTTTGTGGGAGGGAAATGGGCGGGCCAGTGGAGACTATGTGGAGCTTATAAATTATTTTTGTTTAGGGGAAAGGAAAGGGTGGGCATGTAAAGACTACGTGGAGCTTAAATTTTTTTGTTTAAGGCAGTGGAAAGGGTTTGGAAGAGGAGACTAATTGGAGCTAATAAAAATATTTTTATTGTTTGTGGCAGGGGAATGGGCGGGGAAGTGGGAACTACTTGGAGCTAATAAAAATATTTTTTTAGTTTGTAGGAGGGAAATGGGCGGGAAAGTGGAGACTACGTGGAGCAAATATAAATATTTGTTGGGTTGTGGGAGGAATATGGGTGGGCTTTTTGTTTAGTAGGAGGGGAATGAATAGGGAACCATAGACAATACAATAATATAAGATATAGAGAATAATAGAAATATATTTTAATGGGGGAAAAATTGGTGAAAATTGGAGGCTACATGAAACTTATATTTTGTTGTAAAACAATTGCTCTTATTCATTTAGTCAAACAATGAAAAAGACAAAATGTGTAGTTTTGGGATCCACATTAATCCAGTTCTTGGGCCAAAGTAAGAACAATTTTAATATAACAGATTGAAAAACTTTTATGGGAAGCGTGCGTGGGAAGTGGTTATGGAGGGCGAAACGGATCTGTAATATAATTTTTTTGTTTTCAGTGGAGAAAAGAAGGGCAGATATCACATGAAAAATATATGAGGCTGGTTAAATTTTTATATTTGGGGGGAGGGACTGGAGCGGAGAGCTAAAAAATTCGTTAATCTTACTAAATTAGGGAGAGTTTGGAGGTGGGGAAAACCTGGATATATAAACACGTTTACCGAACTAATAAAAATTTTTTGGTGACAATTGGGTGCGAGTTGGGGCCTACATGAAACTGATTCATTGGTAGCTGGTAGTAGTTTTGGAAAATGGATAAGGAGATAGCATGGAGTTCAAACAAGTATTTTGTAGATTGGAGGACTTGGTAGGGAATCGAGCATACATAGAACTTTGGTCTGGGGAAGGGCATTGTGTGAGGAAGTGGAGACATCATTTAGCAAATAGAAATTACTTTTTGTTAGGGAAGTCAATGCGTTGGAAAGTGGAGATTAAGTGGAGCTTATAAAAACTATTTTTTTGGGGTGGCGGATAGGTTGGGGAGTAGGAGACTGCATCAAAGATATTTATAATTGGTTAGGTAGATATGTTGGTTGGAAAATATTAATTTTTTGGTTTCCTGATAACTTTAATATTAATTTCTATTTCATGAATAAAGATTTTCGAACAATTGTTACCGTGACGAAGTCATGGGTCGAGAACGGGCTCGTATTTATTTAATTACGCCATATTTTAATTATCCATAAACTTTAATTTTCCTTGTTTTCTAGTTTTCCTCGCGTCACCCTATGAGTTTTTAATTTTTATACGGGGAGAAACTGCAAAGCAGGCAGCGCATTGTCCGAAGGGCAATGTGTGGTTTCACCACTTATACTGCACTTCTGACGTAGGTAAAATTTTGTCAACTGGAATTGCTCGTAAACTAGCAGCTTTTATGAAATAATGCAAGTTACCGAAAACGTAAAGCATATCTTTGCGGGGTGTGCTTTAATATCAAATCAGCTTTTCCGTGTCAACTTTAGCCGTAGGAACCGGAAGAATGAATTTTGAAATTGTTTGGTCATCTAATTTATCTCCTTGGCTACTTGGTACAATGCATCATAGTCATAGTCAATTGGGTACTGGATAGAGTGTATGGACTAGGAATACACGTTGAACATTCCATTTCCTAATAATTCAATCTCCGTAGATACGGAGTACTGAGTGCACTGAGTGATGTCGACCATGTCGGATTTAAAGATGCATTATTCCTGTTACTATACGTAGTATTCCCATTCTCAATAATCCCAGTTACATTCACACCTCAATGCAAATACGGAGTACTGAGAACAATTCCAGGGATGGAAAATATATTAGGCTTGAGGTTACTTACAGGGATTTAAAAAAATAAACAATGAGGGAAAATTTCAGGGATGAAAAAATATCATTGAGTGCGATTCCAGGCATCGAAAATGTCTAATTGTAATAGGCATGCATATCTATAATGCTCATTATTACTATATACTATTACAAACATTTACGCTTTGCAGGCTTCTGTTTTACTAACTACGAGGATACCAACTATTTATCTCCCTCAAGCGGGGGTTTGGGGGCGGCAGCCCCCAATAAAAAATAATATATTATTACATATATAATATATTATTAATAATTTTGCGAAAATAACAAATTTATAAAGATCAAATAGCATATTATATATCAGTTTTCCATAAACGTAAAATTTACATTATAATCTAGGCAGTGATAAATATTTCGGAAATGGCAACTTTACTAGAGTACTGTACATTGTCATGCATGGTATTGATACCTACACAATTAATTCCGAAATATTCATAATCTAGTTAAATCTTTTGTAGTTCGTAGTTATATGATAGTTATAACCAGATATATCAAGAAAAACAATAAAATAAAAAATATAACAGGTAAAAACCTGGAAAAATATACGGTGAGAATGCCAGCAAAATGTCAAATTGTAATGGGCATGCATATCTATAATGCTCATTACTACTATACTAATTCAAACATTTACGCTTTACTGGTTCGGGTTTGGGGGCGGCAGCCCCCAATAAAAATAAAATTATACTATTACATATACAATATATTATTAATAATTTTGTGAAAATCAAATTTATAATGATCAAATATCAATAAATATCACTTAACAATGGATAAATATTTCGAAAATGACAACTTTACTAGAGTACTGTACTTGTTGTGCTCTGTATTGCTGGTATTGTAACCTAAATAAATAATTTCGAAATATTCATAATCTGGTAAAAATTTATGTAGTTGCTAATTATATGATAGTTATAACCAAGATATATCAAGAAAAACAATAAAATAAAAAATATAACAGGTAAAAACCTGGAAAAATATACGGTGAGAATGCCAGAAAAACTCGAAAACAAGGCATTATTTAGATACCAAGATATAAACCAAACTTGTAAATTTACAATTTTCTTCAAAAAATCTCCCCGTGCGTTTACCGCTAATTTCCTTGCAACAACCCTACAACTTGCCTAAAACACTAGATACACACTCGTATCAGTGTCAACTAGACTTTGAGTGCTGACAATGCAAATAAACTGTTCCCTTGCTTATTAAAAGCTCAAACTCTCTTATGGGACCTCCCTCTACTGAACCCACCTGATGCCAGGGAGGGGGAGGGGGCGGGAATCAGTCTATTTGCCTTGAGTGCTGATAACTGCAGATATTAAATTCCTGGAAATTCAAACATTGAAATGAGATGATCCTACATTTAAAGGGAAACAAACTTTTCCGTATAAATAGCTGAAAATTGTAATTTCACAGTTCATTTGAATATTATGGCGATTTTTTCACACAACAATCACTGACGTATCTAAATCAATGTTCCATTTTAGCCGGCTAAAAATGATTTTGACCAGCCAGCCGGCTAAAGTGGCTGAAATGGCTAGTGGCCAAAATGGTCAAAAATCATGATTTTTTAAGTTTCCCGCCAAGTCAAGGATGGTTTTCTCAGTTCACACACCCCCATTTGACTATTTTTGGCCATTTCAGCCTTTTTAGCCACTGGCTTGGAGTCGTTTCAATTACTGAGTGAATACACCGTTGTATTGACGATTGCAAAGGTGTTCCCAAAGAACACTAAATAGCAGCTTTGACTGGTGTTCCCATTGTCAAAAATATTTTCCATCCCCGCTTTAGGAGTGGAGTTATACTATTGTATTTGTCCTTCAAATCGCTTTGTTTTTCGAAGAGTCAGTTGCAAGGAAATTAGCGGTAAACGCACGGGGAGATTTTTTGAAGAAAATTGTAAATTTACAAGTTTGGTTTATATCTTGGTATCTAAATAATGCCTTGTTTTCGAGTTTTTCTGGCATTCTCACCGTATATTTTTCCAGGTTTTTACCTGTTATATTTTTTACTCCTTGTATACTGACTTGTAGTAGCATATCTATCTGTCGTCATTGGCAATATTATTAACAAAATCTGTTTGCATCTTTCTCCAATGTATTCATCCTGGTATACGTTCTAAGTTATAGTTTATCTTGTTTATCAATTGCACTGCCAAATTTACTTCCCCTTGAGGTAGTGGAACAGGCGGGCAGGTTAACTGTGGGGTTTCGGCTGTGACAATTGTCGCAATTTGATGAAAGGTGGTTCTAAAAACCGCTAAATTTTTTGATGACGTAATATATGGATCAACTCTAAATATGTGGTACCTTATTGCGATTTAACTCGGCCTTCTCAACGCTTTCGTCCCCTGTCTTTGGTATTTATTTCCTGGACTTACTGGCTACATCCAATGAGACGCAACAATGACCTCCACAACTATTTCAAAGTGCAGTGCTATATTCTGTATTCTAATTTAAATACGTAAAACGTAAATGTGTCATTGATTTCTTCTAACAACAACTATCCATCATCCATAGCTTCATGTTTTTATCATTAATCTGTAAGGAGTTACGTTTCAATAATTGATAATTACAATTAAGGTTAATAAAAAGGCAAATTTTTTGAACATGTACAGAGTGCAGACTGAAAATAACCATTACCCAATTTTATATGTTTTTCACATTCCTGCCCCGAAACTGGAAACAGCCTAGCGATCATATCCAAAATGACTTTCGTACAGGGCAGTAGGGCGTGACATAGCTTTCACACGTTAAAATCAATTTTAACACACACCGGACGGGCGACAAATCTAACCCTATGGAAACTTGGCTAGTATAGAAGGGATAGGCTTCCTATCCTATCTGTACAAAAGAAGTTTCGAGGATGGGACAATAAATGATGCATTCGATTTCATTTTACATACTTAAAATTCATATCTAAATTGTTCAGATTCGGAGTGTAGGGTAGTCCGGTAGTGCAGGTATTTCTGTTTAGATGGCACAGAAAATACGAAATTGGGTAGTTACGAAGAACTGAGGGTTTCTCTCTTATCGTCTCTCTAGCCAATAAAACTCAGTAGCCTATCTAAAAGTCATAGAAAATTGGAGCATATGTTTTACTAGAAATCCCATAGGCAACAACTCTAAGCAGGTAGGCTGAGGCTGACCAAACGTCATTGTCATTGCCACATAGCTGAACTCTGGACTGCCTTGCCTTGTTGATTCATTTATGTTAAATAAATAACGACAAAATAGTATCTTTTATCCAATAGTATATTTTTAGTGGAATAAACGAACAAAAACGGGAGTCATAAAACAGGTAAAAAAGTTTATTTTCATTTTGCGCTAAAACTCGGTTATACAAAACATTCTTTTCGAGTGAACACTGACCGAGCGATAATGGATAGAAGGGTTGCGGTTTACAGCCATCATATACGTAGCTTACTTAACTCCCTACCGTAAATGTCCTTTTAATATTCCTTATTACAAGCGGAGATCTTTACTGCTGTAGATGAGCTGTGGTTGAAAACCAAAGTTATAATATCTGGCGATTATCTGCACCCCACTGCTGGTGGAAAAAGCTTATTATTTATGGAAACCTGAAAGATCAACAGCTGCCCACAAAACTACTCAGTTAGAACAAAAAATATAAGTTTGTTGTTGCTTTGTTTAGAAGAAGGCCTTTGAAAAAATGGGATGAAATAATTCATTTAAAACTATACGTATAATGAATCCCCTGATTATTTAAAATTTAAAAAACGAAGAAATTATCATTTTTGACGTTTGGCATTTTTATAGGAACGGCTTTTAGGGAATTTCGCTGGGAGGGTTTATAAAGGAGTGATAGTACATAGTCGGCATTAGTCGGGGAAAGCTAAAAGGTACAACCACTGAGAAAGATTGTTTGCAGGTTCCCCTGAATGTTAATCCATTTAAGGTTTCAAGGTATCAAAACTTAATTACATATTACGTTCCAGTAATTACTAAATACCCATTTGAGAAATTATCAATCACAGGAGATTACTTTTAAAGAGAACTGGGCCTTTTTAATGCATAGATTTATCGTGATCTTTAAGTATAGGCAGTTGCAATCTTACATTTCATAAATTATTTTTTCAATAGTTTGGAAATTACAAGTTATTTTTCAATAAATTGAAATTCACAAATTATTTTTTAATAGTTAGGCAATTACATAATTTATAATGCAATTTGCAAACTTACAAGTTACAACTGAGGTTCATAAAACCTTCGAAGCCAAGTTTTTTCCACCAGCAGCGACCACTGTTTTCAAATAGGATATTAGTACGTGATATAGTACGTGAGTCAACTGGCCAAACGATGTCGAATTGAAAAAGGGATGAAGAAAGAATTGTGAAGAAGTTGAAAGACGTGTTTAGTAACAGACGCCTTTGATGTATTCTCCAACTTGGGGAGCAGATGTACTGTTGCTCCCAGAAAGTCTATCTTCATCATGACAGTTGAGGGTATTGAGTGAACTATTACTACCCGAAATATCCGACGTGGCACTTGATGAAGAAGACAGTCCATCGTTTTCAGAATTTGCCGTTCCAGTTCCAACAGATGTAGACACACAGTCAACAATTTCTTCCAAAACTTCATCTTCATCTTCGTCTTTATCACCCCCATCATCAACATCATGAATTTCCAGCTTCGAGGGAGGGGCTGTAACGTCCGGGTTCCCGCAAGTCTGCATAAAAACAAAATTACAAAACCCATTCATCAGCTAATGGTTGTTTACTTTATACTTTAAATCTTCATTTAGAAGGGGAAAAAGATTTTCTCGCTTGAATATTTTGGAATCGAACTCCATAGAACAAAAAAATTAATGTTGACAATGGCGATGTTAATGCAGTCTTTTCTTTTCGTCAATCATTAATTAAATATCGTTACCGAACTATCAGGAGAAAATTTCTTCACCCCCTCTTCCAAACAAATAAAAATTGTTTTATCGCCCCAGTTATCTTGGAGCACATCATTGTATACAAACATTGTGCTCAAAGGTAACACAGTAGACATTTGGCATTCATTGAAGGTGTGTCTCGTCCAGTCCAAGTGAAAACAATGAAATTGACAATGAACTTTAATTTTAACACAATATTGAACATCGTTTTTACGGAAATCAAAAGCAGGACTGGATTGATTTCGCTGATTTCAGCAGTAGAAGCTCCGGCCTGGCAATGACACACTTCCAGGCCAATCTATTGCTATACGGATGCTTTCAATGTAAGTCAACCAACTAATGACTAAGATCAACTAAATTGATATTATTTATAACTACCTAATCGTTACCTACATTACTAAAACTGTTCTAAAACCAACTTTGTAACTGTATTTCAACAGTCGACATATTTTTAATTACAACCAAACCATATAATATTATATTATATACTATGATATACTACCTTCAATTAGGTATATATTTATCACTATTCTGATCCCAACTAAATACTAAATACGAAAAATAAATACAAACCTCAAATGCATTAACCCTAAATTATAGTGAATTAAGTATCAATAATCATAATATTTACATCAAACATCAATAATCATAATAATTACATCATTAGAATTAATAGTTATTCATAGATGTAGAAAATGTCCAAGCATCATTTTCCGTTTACTACACTATTTCTAATCAAGTCATATTATGTAACGAAAAATTAACATGGAATTATAAACAGGTATGGATGGTATGCTTAAGTATTCGGTCAATTCGGTTTTTATGTATTTACCGTTGCGGTTTGCATTATTTTACACGGGCTACACTATATATAATAAATAACTTATTTCCAAATCCTACTAACTATCTTTCTTCAGGCTACTTCGGCTGACATAGATCAGTTTCACATTCATCACGTTTACTCCAAGAAAAGTGTATTAATCAGTTAAATTATAATGATGTTACTCAAATGTTGGGAAAATCTATTTTAAAATGTTTTTCATAATTTTACAAGATTTAAAAAAAATACGGTTGGTGATTGAGTTGGCAGATGACAATTGGTGGTATGAGACGAAAGCCGAGGTAGCCTTAAGGGCCCAGTACCTTTAAATTTGGAAATCTCTGATGACTATCAAAATACATGTAAATATTGCTTTACAACTGTTGGAATTCTGTTTAAAGTTCTTACCCGATTTTCTTGTGTGGCACATTTTTGGAATCCTGAATATATTGTCAACCACCCCATTGTACAAAATATACGATATTTAAATTTTCTAGCAAATTTTGTCGTTTACAAAATTATAATCGCAATAAGATATATTAATGAGTAAACATATCGTATATTTTGTACAATGGGGTGGTTGACAATATATTCAGGATTCCAAAAATGTGCCACACAAGAAAATCGGGTAAGAACTTTAGACAGAATTCCAAGAGTTGTAAAACAATTTTTACATGTATTTTGGTAGTCATCAGAGATTTCCAAATTTAAAGGTACTGGGCTCTTAAATAATCTAATGGCTAAAATACATAATATTTATTTAATTACTGTACTAAATCAAGTATTAACTGAAAGGCCCCAGACTGTCGCTAAAGGAGGTTCAGTCATTTCAGTCACTGATGATAATAAGGTTACAAATTACAAATATTATGGGAGGATTTATCTAATCCAACGCCTAATGTCTACAATAATTGATTGCAGAAGGTCGCACATATAATAAAACTTACAATCCATGACTTTGGTAACGGCATCGTGTGCGAGTAAGGTGACAACTCTTCCCTGTCAGTCATAATATAACAGTTTTAACATTTATTATAAATACGCCATTATCATTATAGTAGACATTGGCAATTATTAGGAGATCCCGGGGAAATATCATTCCAGTAGGAGTAGACCTAGATAGTAGCTAACAACAAGAACCATAGAAAATATTTTAAAGCTCTGATTCCCTCGTCGCTTAACGTAGTAAACATATTCAAAGCGGCCCAGTTATAGCTCACTGCTGACTACATATCATACACAAACATAATTTATAACATGATCTCTAATTCCTGCTAAGTATACATTGACTGGTGAATCCTCAAGAAATAATTATTTAAGATTTCAATGTAGAATCTTTAGCATAAAATGAAAACTTACAGGATTTTTGAATACAGCTGGGACTTCTAAATGAATCTTTCTACGGCATAACTCAATCATTCGCGTAATTCCTCCGATTCGGTTTTCGTGATATTTCTGCTCCCATGCGTCCAGCAAAATGTTAAAGTATCGAGGAGTTTCAAAAAACGGAAAATAAGAGTAAGAGGTTAGTGTAGGGAAAATTCGGGTGAATCCGTCACATTGACTTAATTCGTCTTCTGCAGTTATCAATTGTCTCAAGTCTCCTGGAGTTAGGACCTCTAGAACTTCTTGTAAATACTGTTGGAGTAACAAAAATGTTTTTAATGGACACTAAAAAGACCAGACTAAAAAGAGGTCTATAGTAGGTCGACGCAGCGACGTTTTGGAGTATGACATTTTAAGGAGTCATCAAACACAGTTTCTCCGAAATATATCTTGAAAACTCTCCATAAATTATGACTTTAAGTTGAATATGAATGGAGATTGTCTTAAAAATTCATGCTCTTTCTCAATACTTATTTATTATAGACCTCTCTTTTATTATGTCAAAACTTGCCTGATTACGATGGGAAAATATGGCTTTGAATAATTGGTGCTTAATTTTTTCCTCTTTAGACAAATAAGTGCAGTAAATCCTTTTATCAAAAACTGGACTTTCTTGCTCTAATTCGACATCCAGCTCCTTAAGCAACATTTTCTAAAAACATGAAAATGAATAAATTATAACTATTATGACATTGTCGGAAGGCGAAGAAATAGGAAATACCTTCATATCAGGGGGCATCTTGGGATGCAGATGAAAGCCTACAATATTGAGAACCTCTTGGACCAGGGGTCCTTTAACTGCCAAATCAAGAGGGGATGAAGAATGGAGGGATGGACTAATGTTGACCTCCAGAAGCCATGGTTTAAGTTGACTGTCGAAAATGATATCAAAACCAAAGAGTTCGTAGCCATTGTATCGATTCGGCATTGAGGATGAGGCTGTCGTTATTGAGTCTTCTGCACTTATCAACGTCTTGATCACGATCTCTTCCACCTTCAACTTCAAAATATTCGTGTCTACGTTCTGACCTTCCATGTATCGCCACAACGTCTTCAGCGTCCTAAAAATGCATTCGTTATTACAATTTATTAAGCTATTGCTAAATCTTTCCAGCTATTTCATAATTATTAATCATAAAAAGGTTATTTTCCACGTTCTTTTTACCTAAGAAAAATGTTAAATTGTTAATGGAAATTAACGTGTACCATTTATGTCCGTGGCAAGCATCTGCGTCTTCATTTTGTGTATACAGCTCACAATTTCTATTTATAGAATAATTTGTCAGATGCATGTATCGGTCTCCGACAGTGCTGGATTTCGTTGAATACTTAACAGGTGCAAAACGAACCAATCCGTCATTGTACATATAAACCCTAACAATAAAATATAAAATTTAGATATTTTTTACAAATATGCATTACAGCTGAAATCAAATAAATAAGTGAAATAATTAAAATATTTGGAATTATTTCAGGCATCATATTGATCTCGTTTTATTATTATGAATTATTGCATCATATGAATATGACTTAGGATCACAATGATGAGTAACTATTACTGAAACAGACATTCCATCCTAAAATCTGCGGCTTAGTTAGACATTCAAAATATTACAGAAAAATTGAATAATACAAAAAGAATTGAGTTCAAAATCCAAAAGAAAATTTTTGATTAAAATACAGCAGCAAAAATACTCGTTAATAGTTAAAATTGTGGGCTGAAGTAAGGCAATGGTTGCACAAGTACCTATCAATGTTATTGTTTTAATTAGGTTATGTTATGTTATGTTAGGTCTCTCGAAATCAGGTCCTGGTATCCTGTGTATTTCACTGCGCGATTTTAAAAATGTGCAACCACTGTCATATTCAAACCAAAATTTTTAATTAAATCTTGAAAAACAACTTTTCATTACTTTTCGAATAAACATTTAAATGAAAACGGATACATTTGATTAACTTTTAATGTTCAACTCAACCCCTACGGCTACATCATATGGAGGTAAGATGTGTATGAACTGTTTCCATATTTTGAGAAGGTAAACGTAGATATTAAAATACTTACTTGAGGGGATGAAAACTAGTAACCAATACATATAGTCTAAGATCAAATTTTCTATCGTTGATTAAATATGGGTTGGCTATATACATCTGAACAATTACTGGCTTCTTTTTAGGAACTTGGCTCCATTTGTTGACCACCCGAATTCCTGTCCCACGAGCTGCTGCAGGCTGTTAATAGAATTATAATCCAATTCAATATTTCTAGTAACACTATAAAAAGAAAATTATAAACTTGTTCCAACCAAATTTGTATTTAGATTTGATATGCTAATATCCATGAAACAAAGACAATTATTGAGACTTTTTATTATGAGGAATTGTAAATGCAAAAAAATCATGTTCAAATATATAGTGTCCACGTAAGATTGTTTGCTCAAAAACGTTTCGAATTAAGCATACATATTGAAATGTATAAGACTTTGGTGGCATTAAAGTAATATTTTCTAGATTTGAAAATATACATCGAAATTGCTCGTATCAAACCGTAGAAAACATAAAAGTAGACATGCACAAATGCTCAGTCCCTTGGACTTCATACCGGTTTTACTATCCACGGAGATCCCTTCGTTCCACTCGCTTCCCATGCAGCTTTTAATTGTTTCGTTTCTTGAGGGAGAACATACGTTCTAGGAACAAAACCAAATTCTTCTTTTCCAAATTTAGTCATGAATCTATGAACATTTTTCCAAAGTCTGTCTTTTCGACCAATTTGAAATGTCGCGGGCAAATGATTTAATTTCTGATAATCTTTGAGTGCACTTCTAAAAGAAGAGATCTGTATACGGAGGACACAAACATGCATTATTATTTCACTAACTTCCACATTAGAGGAGAGAGAAAGCTCCAAACCAAAAAATTTCTTTGATTGAGATCTTACAGATATGCAGATACCATAAAACTAAACTAGGCTTGGTGGAAGGCTTAAACGGAGAAAATGTTGCAAAATATGAAAAAGACTGTTTTCTATATTTTACGATGGCTATTACGAGGCCTCTCTCTCAATCAGATATTTGTATGTTTTTTGATTTACAGTTTCCTTTTTCGTCATAATGAACTTAAGAACAAAGAAAGGTGCGCCAGCAGCAGACATGACACTTGAAATATTTCGCAGAAATTAATAGGTGAAAGTGAAACTTTTGAAACATTAAGCGAAATATTTTACCTCTACTTTCTTCGAAAAATTAAATATTTGAAATATAAATGAAATAGGGTACACGGTATTTATTTTAAGTATTTCAATAAATATCACTTAGAATAAATTAACGGCGTATTCACATGCGCCGTTATGCCGCATTGATGTGATGACCACCACCATACATCTAGGCTATTCAATCTGGACAAACCAACACTAAATAAAGTTTCAGCTACGTCCCTGTACTGAAGTCCGAAGTAGAGTTTGAATTTCTATTATGAGATTCATACTGCTAAAGTTGTTATTTGGAATTAATTGTTTTATATTATTGAATTGAGCTGACAGCTGATTCTGAAAGATGCTTCCAAACTCCAACTCCTGTCAGTGCCAGTCTGTCAGTGACACACCTTCGTCTATGTTATATTCACTACTACTAATATATAAATCAGCTGACCTTCATATGTTTTCCCCATTCACCTCCCCATTCAACGGTTTTGCGAAGTAGACGGAATCCTAGTAATAATGATCAACAAACAAGGTATATTAAAAGTAAATACTGTCCCACTGTTATCATAAACATAGTTAAATTGTTATATATAAAACATAAATTGACAAAAGCATCTTCAATACACAAAGGTTTTGAACTTTTGGGTACGTTTATAGCCTTTCACTGAAATCTGCAGTTGTAACTTGTTGTAATAAGAACTGAGAGAGAGTAAGCGAAAGTCACCCGATAGATACGTCAATCACGTCTTGTGATATATTGATACGTAATTGCAGATGACGCCGCATTAGTTAAAGGTCATTTAGCACATAGTAGATTAGTCATAATAATAGGCATTAAAACAAGGAATTTTAGAACATTCAACATAGGTAGGCACTTTTACGTGTAAACCATAAGCTTCCTCTACTTCCAACAGCACTACTACTAAATGTTCACTAAAATTATGAAATTCATAGCTTTTATTTTGCCAACCTTGATGATGGGAAAATTACCTGAGTTGGAAACCGTTTTTTTGACGACAATGGGCGTGATAGGGGATAATCTCCATTTCAAATGTTTTCTGAACGCCTCCGGCATTGTTTGTACCCTTTCATCGTGAAGACAAAAGTTCATGTATGGTGGCACGTAAGGGAAGTAGGAAGGACGAATTGCTGGCACAACTCGACGACAAACATCTGGTAGCGGAAATTCGTTGGATGCCATGGATAAGTCATCTCCTTCATCTTTCATATCGCAGTCATCGTACTCATCCTCTGCATCTCCTACCGTCATCTCCGACAAATTCCCTGCTATAATAATGTAAACAGAAATTAGGTCAAGTCAAAATACAAAAATGAAGTAGGTCAATCATAGGGATTAAATTATTATATCGACGAACATATATGTCTGGGTATGTTGAAATTTAAAATTGGCTGGTGTATTGAGACTTTAGACTATCACCGCTTCATTCAATCAATTCATGGCCGAATTGGAAACGGTTAACTCGACTCTTCTTAGAAACTATATAATGGATTCTGTTGAACATTTGACTAAACCGGAGAGTAATTAATTGTTGAATCTTCCTATAGGAAGCAAAATAACAGTTCCCCAAAATTATTATGCATTAAGCATTATCGCTGAAAATTTTGATTAAATAGGAAATGTGCTTTTTGTACTCCACTCACATTGATACAAAAAGAGTTTGGGACTAAAATTCAAAATTATCCAAATCTATAAGGAGACTATAATGTCATAAAACACAATTGCTGTTGGGTGGGAAAGTCTTGGTCGCCTACGCCAAAATTTTTGGATGGGTAACTATTACACTTACTTATTATACTTTTATACAATACGCTAACTTACTACGTTTAGTTAGTCAACGCTTGTAACGTTGTCGTATTATTGAGCGATATGGTCGTAAGTCGTAATAACCGGACACGGAGCTAAAATTGTTTTGTTATTTGATTGAATATTTCGAAAAAATATCATAGCAACTGGAACTAGATAAAAACAGTGGCGTTGAGGAACCTTCAGACAAATTGAAAAAGACAAAAGAGAGCTCATTTGTTTCATATTTTTATAAAAAGCAATACACACATCTAGGACATTGATTGTTTCTATCGATTTTAGTTACACGCTTACTGTTGCGTTCACGACAAAAGGATATGCCTATCTTAAAAACCGCAGTCAAAGTCTATTCTCATTGGTGGATTCATATTGTTTTTAGCTAATAGGATTGCAGCTTTTGCATTACAAAACTTGGTGGTATGATTATGGTAAGATGTGATAAGATGGTATGATTATGGTTCCACGTATAGTTATGTTGTGTCGACTACAATGAACAGTCAAAGTTACGTTTTGTTGTAAAGAGCTTGTTTGCTAGCGTTAATATTTATTGTCAATCCAACTTGTTCGTATCCTGTCGTAAAATTGGGTATATATTCAGTATAATATTATGTTAAGGCAAGGGGCTGAATATGTTGAAAACTCAGTCTGCCCGAAGGCAAGTCAGTCGACATGTCACTCATCCAACAGTCCAGCAGGCAAACGTAGCTTAACCCAGCTTAACCTATGTCCTATTAATCTATGTCTGTTGTAATGAAATATAATGAACAAAAATAAACATTCCCCCTTGGGGTGATTTATGAAAATCATATAAAATTTTGTAATTGAAAGCTGCAATCCTATTGGCTAAAAACAAAATTTGAATCCACCAATGAGAAGAGACTTTGACTGCGGTTTTTACGATAGGCATATATTTTTGTAGAGAAGGCAACAGTATAGACAAATTCCAGCTGTCCGAAACAACGCTATACGAATCCTTTTCGATTTTGAAAAGACGGGGATGCAACTAACGAATGGCGAAACTAAATGTAATAAGAATAACAGATGCTTACTTTTGATGCATTTGTTGGCGTTATTTTTTCTTGCGAATACATTTCGAGGAGCCCTAGTTCCACGAAAAGCAGTGAAAATCCTTGAACTTTTCCGACATGAGATTCTTACACCTTTTAATGTCGCGCTCATAGAAAGTGTCGTTGAAGTCGAACGATTCAGTTCCAGATTTTCTTGATCTTTTGTTTCATTTCTAAATAAAATTATTCCATTAATTATTTCAATTTTACTAAAAATAGGCCAGCCAATTCGCCTCATTTTTTATGTATTTTAAGGATCAGAAAGTTATAGAAACATGGTTTTTAAAATTACTTAACGAAAGTAAAATTTAAAATAGACGTCGGTACCTTTTTGCTTTGTCATCAGTTTCAAATACGGGGTTGTCGTCGCCCGGTTCGTTACTTTCAACATCGTCCATAAGCACGTTTTCTATATTTTCTGAGTATTGTATGGTTTCTAGTGAGCATTGAGTATCGGAAGACGAGCAACCTACTACAAAGATAACAAATAACATTGTATAATTGGTTTATGAAGTACGAAAGTTTGTGAAGTACGAAACGCTACCATTACCTTACCATTACATTACCAAAAGTACGAAACGCTTTTCGTCAAGGTGTAAGTGCAATCAAGTTATTCTTCAATAAAACCAATAAAATAGAAAACTTCACATCAGAAGATACGCAGTTGAGAGAAATTCGACTTATTATGGTTATTGCCAATGGTCATAATAAAAAACTATTAAGAGTTCAGCAGAGAGCGTGTCTTAAGTTATTACTAGTTTTTATTCACCATACTTTAAACAAAAGAAGTGTTGTAAGGGGAAAATGGTAAATAGGCAGGTTTTCCGTTAAGGTTAACCCATGATCCATACAATATATATGTATGTATGATATCTACACAACACATGAATGATGTACATATGACATATTATTAAAAACGCGCTCTAAAAAAGATGAAGATGGTCCACTAACAGTAAATAGGAAAGCCATTTGAAAACTCTGAAACATGGGAATATGAATATGACTATAATATAAGGCAATTTATTTGTTGTTTGTTATCTAACTCTAAAATCAAGACAATATTTTGACCTAAGCTTTCCTAAGTAGGATCTGTTAGATTTTTAACAGGCTGCCCAAAGGGTATTAAAATTATGTGTTAAAACGATACTGATTAAATTGGTGGTTCATAATTTTAAAATTACTACGTAGGATTACGCATTGGATAGCCAAAAAAAATGCTTTTGGTGGCCGCATACATACCTTTCTGACTTGAACATTTCGTAGTTTGTGGTTTACTAGAGTTGGAGTAGAAATTCGTCTCCTCTCCATTAAATTCTTCCCGTTGTAATTCTTGATTAAAATCAGTCATCATTGAGGACGTTTTCCGCGGAGAGACGTCACGTGCGCGTTTATTAAAATGCGTTCCTCCTAAATCCTCTGATTGGTCACCAGTGTTGGTAAGTTCGGAATTATTGTCATTATCACTTGAGTGACGAACACGCTTCCCAACTCCGATTGCAGGTTGTCCCCAGCCCATGACCTCAACTTTCAAATATCCGTTCTTATTTTCAATTATTATTAGAATGCCATGATAATAATATATATATTTATCACCAGGAGGAGGAATGAAAAAAATGTAATTTAACGACCTAACCGAAGTCTATTTTTTTACTTTAGCTTTTAATGTGCTTAGTCACTGGCTAAATCTTTTGGGTTAAAAAATAATAATTTATTTTAATTCCATTGTAGAATTACTGAATAGTTCACAACAATAACAAATACGCTAAAAGAAGACAAAACAAGATTTATGGCGGTCTAGTAGGTGTTTATCTCTTTGGTTGGCTTCCTCAGAGACTCGCTGTGCGCTTCTTCCTTCTTCATACGCATGCAGTTCAGGAGTTGATTTACTCGGTTCAGCGCAGCCGTGAACTGGAACCAAAACATCAGAAGTCGTAAAGGAAGACATCCGCCATAGTAAAAACACCAGGAGAATATTAATTTTAATTGAAATACTATATTATTTGCTGGTCGTTGGAACTGTATGTTGAAGTTAATGACATGTCGAGTGGTGTGTACAAAAACTAGTCAACGGTGACTTTTAAATTTTTTAAATGTATTTAAAAATGTCAAGCATTATTCAATATAGTTAATAAATATGCATTTTTCTGGCAGATTTGATAGTGCTTTCTCCTAAAAATATTTTAAACTTACTAATGTTTCAAAAGAAGTTTTAGGCCATAATGTTCAATTTAGTGGCATAAAAAATTTCATTCCGCTTCTACCGAAATTGCAATTTTATATTCTTTCAGTGAACCCAGCTGCGAACGATGAATGGCGAAATTCAGCAGGCCACCCATCACAATAATATCTTTTAATATTTTGATAGTCCATATTAATCCAATTTTAGTTTCTGTTTATTTTGATATTTAATATTTGGCTTTATTTTTTTGCTGATTACGATAGTTAATTTACTGTGAATGTAAGTGCATATTGAAAGTCAAATTTATTCTAATTTTAATACTCACCATCTCCTACCAAACATGTACTCACGTTACCCTAATGTTACCCTTTAATTTTACACAGGAGAGCTTTTGGTTACTGGTTACGGCTTGCCGTTAGATTGAAATAAAGAAACTTATCTCCCTATTGGCCCTACTTTACAGGACATAACTTACAAAGTTATACTTTAAGTGCTTTTGTGTAGATTAAAATAAGTTGGTTGATTTATCCATGACATTCATTCTGAAGTAGAAAAAACATAATATATTTTCTTTGTCGGCTGACGCTGTTTTAGGAGTTGGTGAAGGTCCATTTTCGGTCTCAGAGTGCAATCAGTTGTTTGAATTGAACAAAAGCGGGCGTTATGAAATTCCAGGTGTTTTAACAATTAATTTATATTTCATTGCTATCTAATAATTTAATCGCATTACATTATATTATAGCAAATACTGAATTTTAATTTCTAATGATTTTTGTACTTATAGTTATAATATTATTATAGCCACCGAAAATCTTCAGCTCAACAGCAGTCATCATATAATAGGTATCAATTCTTTTTGTATCGACGATTTCTTGTTTCCTTTACTGTTTACAAGTTTCCACCCATTCTGTGTGTTCTGTTGAGTCAAGAGTTAAATAAATACTGTTCTCTTAATTCATTCATACGGCCCACATTCAACATTCAGTGTTCTTGACGCAGGTGGCAGGCAACGGCTGACGGCAGCGAAATTATTTATCTTGCAAAACAAAATGTTAGCTTTTTTTAAAGTTGAAAGTACATAAATACCCTTTCATCTTTCCAAACAAAGCAAATGTTTTTTCGAACAGAACCGCAAAAGAAGCAATTAATTTTTTGGAAGCAACTTTTCACAAAATAAATTAATAAAACCTGATTCTTACTATTAAATTTTTACCCTCTTTTTCTCTCCATTTGGTCATCATTCGACTTACTTGAGTAAGTTTTAATCAGAAGGCAAATTTAGAAAAACTTTTCAGTATCCACTTTCCAACCAAAAGTGTCAATAGAGTGGACTTTTTGCTTTGTTTTTGTTAATTTAATTACTGTTAATGGCCAAGGCCATGAACACATGATGTATTAATTTCAATTAATTAATTAGTTGTTTGATTTTTAACAGGACATTATATAGATTGCTGACAACAGATAACAGAATATTATGCCCCGCCAACGTCGAAGTAGATTTACTCGTCGTAAAGCGAACGCTTTGCCGGGTCGGCCTCCGATTTCAAAGAGACCTTGCTGTGTCGTTTGCTATAACGAATTCACTCCCTATCCGCTGACATGCAATTCTTGGGAAGCGTCGATGGGTAAAGTCTTCTACAAAGTTCTGAATATCCCCTCCTCTCAAACGAATGGTGACAACATGGACATGGACATTGAAGAAGATGCAAGCAACGAAGACGACGACTCGATCATTTCACTCCCGTTTTGTGCCCAATGCCATTCGAAAGTTTCTGTTATGTTTAGTCTTTATAATCAACTCCAGTTTATACAAGAACAATTCTGCAGCGTTCGTAATGATGTCGCATTCACAGTCGTGGAAACCATTTCCAAAAACTGCCGGAATGGACCGATGGATTATATTCGACAGCAAATTTGCCAACGTGGGTTACGTTTTAAGTGTATTTTTATTCAAAAAACCTGAAACTTACTATAGTTAAAGTATTATACTTACTTTCCCTTTTTCTCAAATATGGGTATCTTGGTGTTTTTTTAAGTATCAATTTTCATAAAATTCTTTTATGAATTTGTTAATTTTTTGATATAATATTTTGCTTTTCGGCTCATTTAAAAGCTTAAATTTCCTAAATTAGCAATCTTCTGTTTTTTCCAGAATGGCAAACTGTGTATAATGAAGCAAAGGAAAGAATTGATCTGGATTCTACAATTGTAGAAGAAAGCTCTGAGCGCAAAAATGCAAAGTTTACGTCGCTGGAAAAAATCGTTAGGAAAGACATCACTGTTTCCGTAATGAAGGGTGAAGAGCTAACCTCGGTCCGTCCAGCAAAAGAAGAATCCGTACCTTTGAAGCGACGAGCGCCGAGCCCTGTTCCTGCCATGCCGAAGTTGATTCCTATGGCAGTGCTTCAAGCTGAGGCTCAACGGAATAGAAATGGACGATCCAACCTTCCATTTAAAGGAAAGATTAAAAAATCAACAGTAAACGATCGAGATAAATCTCCTGACATCAGTCCACCATCTCCTATTGGAACTCAAAGAATATCCTTGGGGAATGGAACCCATCAAAACAAAAGGCAAAACTCTTCTCTGTGTTCTATTCATTTATTATGCCAGTTAACTGTTTTTGTTGGCTAAAACAAGGTGTAGGCAATTATACAACGGCACATTTTGTAATTTTAATTGAGTATCTCTTCAGCCAAATACTTTTAGCCAAAACTTTTTATCCGACACGAAATATTTCCTTCTAACAGTGATTTCTTTAGATCAGGAATTTGCTTTTAATGTAATATTTTAAAATATTACCGAAATACACATTCACTGATAAACCGTGTCTAATGCATGTAAATTAAAATTTTAAAAATCAGGCTTTGCGACGTTACATGACGTTTTTAGTGTACCCTTTTCCAATGACTTTTGACCTGTATGACTTGACCTTGAGGTATCTCATGACATTCTACTATGTCAAAAACTACACCAATTGTTAGTTATTGAACCACCTCCACAGACAGGGGGGGTGTGTCTGATGTTCTCTATATTCAAACTTGACACTTGACCTCACTGTTAATCCCTAGATTACGGTCAGAAAGTTTGAACTGACTATCTGAACGAATCTGAAGCCGTTCTTGAATTATCGTGCGAACAGACAGACAGATCTGACATTCCTATAAAGCAGCTCCGCTACTTAATAACAAAACTATTCAAAATTAAAAATTAGATTTAAAACTGGAAGAGCGCTGCCTTCTGGTCGACCTCAACAGGCCAGAGTTGACTGTAAGAAAAAGACTGATAAGAAAGGCCGAAATAAATTGGATTCTTCGGATGAGTCATTCGAGGGCCTGACTACCAAAGACATCATATTGAAACAAAATAGTCTAGCAAATTCAGAAGGTATGTTGCCATTCAATGACTTTTATTTACTTACGATAAAAATAAATTCTCCAATATCCAGATTTTCAATTTGTGGCCTTTTTGGAGAAAAAGTGCTTTTTCTCAGATTCAGGGGGCGTTGCGCCCACCCCCTACTGGATACGTGCTTGCAATCTCCACTTAATAATGTTGTAATTTGTGTTGTTTATTAACGAAGAAGAAGAATTGCACGGATGTAAGCTATGTCCACGACAGTATTCAACGCCTAGCCGCCTAATGCGTCATGAGAGTTTGTGTCATCCTATGCTGAAAGCCCTTCGGTGTGAATTATGTCCTAAAGGGTTCTCAAGTGCCTTGACTCTTCGTCGTCACATGCAAAACATTCATCACTCTGCCATCGAAGGCTACACGATGTGTCCGCTCTGTGATCGTAGTTTCATCAAAAAGTATGCTTTTGAAGTTCATTTGAGAGGCCATGAGAAAGAGGGACTCGTTGTTCCTTCCGTCGTCACTCCAGCCTCCACTGGGACTTCTACTAAACTAATCACTAAACCCCAAATTCCAAAAGGAACTCGACACAAAGGCTATTCTCAAAATGTGGCATCTTCTCGGACTCTGACTGCTGCCAAGGCCACCAAGGCTGCTTCTAAATTCCTTTCACATCACCGTAGAACTTCCCCTGTTTCGAAAACGGCAATGTTAACTAATAAATTCATTCGGAAGACCAATAAGACAGACATCGCTAACAAAAGACCAACTTCCTATCATCAGCCCAAAGCTTCCAAGAAAATGAAAGTGTCATTAATGAATGAGGAAGATGAGGACTCTGAAGACCCAATTGTTAGAGATGATAGCGATAGCGACTACGACCCATAAATAACATTCATAATTCGGTTTCCGGAAATCTTGTATAAATTATTTGGCATATGAAAACAGTGATATTGATATCTTGTATATGCAAATGACGCAAATGGATATTTTGTATTATGCTCTTAGCATGGATTATTTACATGGAGTAAAAGATTGATTTAAATGCGAACAAAGGGGTTTTAAAATGAGGAAAAATTAATCACTAAAAACCGTCAATAATGATAGGTATTGTGGATTAAGTCAAAGAAAACATTAATTTGCCACTGCAACAAAATGTAGAGTAATTCACTTGGCCAAGAATTATAATAATATAATCATTGACTGAGATGCCTATATTTTACATCTTTTGAAGGGTTGTAATTCAGATGTGTTCACTGATATACAGATATCACAAATATCCTATATCCATTTAAGTATATACAAGATATCACTACCAATATACAGGATATCCATTTGTGTATAAAAGACGTCCCTACCCTCATAATATACGAAATAATTATAGTTATCCGTGATACACATAGTCCAACCTTAAACAGCTATTGCTCAGCGAGTCAGTGTAGTCAGATAAATTAAGTAACTTGGGATTAGCTTAATGTTTCTATTATAATGTAGTTGGACTGCTAATGCTGATAAGTTATTCCATCTATAATACATTTTTCACATCGCCTCAAATCGGCCAGGCCGACATGCCTGACTCCTCTTAGTACTTCACTGGGGGACTTGGATAATTTTTTTGTTTTTTTATGTAATTACTTCTTGTGCGTGATTGCCATGTGTCAAATAATTTTTTAATGTTATAAATCTCACTAAATTAAGCGGCCGGTATATACGATTTGAAAAACTCAAAGGACTATCAAAATACATGTAAATCATTTTTTACATTTCGATCAATATCTATCAAAGTTCTACTCCGATTTTATAATGCAGTACATGGTTAAAATCAGAAACGTATTCCCTTCAAGTTGAATAAAAAAAGAAATGAATATTTTTACCCTAGTATCCGTTAAAAATGGTTGAACTTTTTTGTCGAATTTTGCCATGATTTCACAACTTAAAATTAACAAAATACATAAATAGCTCGTATAATGCAAATTTATTTATCTTGAAGGGAATACGTTTCTGATTTCAACCGTGTACTGCATTATAAAATCGGAGTAGAACTTTGGTAGATATTGATCGAAATGCAAAGCATGTTTACGCAAAAATGCAAAATTGAAACTGATTGTTGGCAATGACAACTAGTACGATTTGTCCCTTATAGGTATTCACGCAAAGTGCCTAGTTGAACCCTTCTGATAAAGCTGTTGACATTCCTTGACAAGATTCCTCTATATAGTAGGAGGTTAGTGAGTGCGGGAGTTTGCAATTTACAAATTCACTTTTTTAACCTCTATATTCACCTGCCTGTAATCACCATGGTAGTTAGTAATGGCAGTCCTTTATCCTATCCAAGCAGTGGAGGACAAATTATAGGATTTGTACTCCAGAGGGAAAAAAATTGAATTTGCAAACTCCCACGCTGACTAACCTCCTACCACAGAGGTACAGTTTCTGTAGAAACCATGATTAGAATGACATACAGTGGAGCCAAAAATAAGAATGAACTCGATGCGACTAAAACGGCCGTTTAGCAGTTAGTTTTCTGAGTATTCATTATCACTATGACTATAGCGTCAATGCTTGTGTTGGTGAATGGTGAATAATAAAGTATAGTACTCAGAAAAATAACCTTAAGACGGCCGTTTTTGTCGCATTGAGTTCATTCTTATTTTCGCTCCACAGTAAAATATCATTCATTCTTTTTGCTTACGACTGTGAACTCATTGTACTTTATGCCATTTCATTAGATTTGCATTTTCAACTGCAAATATATAGATTATCTCCCCTCATTTCATTTACTATACATCTTTAATGTGTCGTTAGTTTAAAGATGTGGGTTTCGGCTAACATTAGGAACCTACTTTGTTTTTCGAAATTCGAAAATTTATTGTCAGAGGAACCGGACCCTTAACTATTAGATAACTTATATACTAAAAGCTTTGTACAGAGCTCAAAATATATTAAATATTCATTAATTTTATCACTGTTTAGTAATAAAATAAATGCAATTCCTAGTTTTATGAATTTTTTACTACGGGAAGTCCCAAATGGTAAAATGCTAGAGCAATTATTATATTAGGAATTAGGACTCTGGATCATGCCTTCAATGCTGACTGTTATTAAATCATTTTGTAATAATCATTTCCCAACAACTTAATGCCTAACCAGGAAATATGTCATACAGAATATCTCGCATAAAGGCTGCTGCCTGTTGTATAATACCTAACGCAATGCACGTAATAAGGTGTATATTATAAAATGTTTTCTACTACGTGCAAAAAATAAAGATTTCATAGTACTTTTACCTTTCTGTAAATAATTCATTTATCTCCATTGAGCACCGTTAGGAGTTTTTTGAAGCATCTTTTGACGGTTATTGTTGGTTTTAGCTCGCCTGATTAAGGCAGCTTATAGAATCGTAAAGTCTGTCCGTCCGCACGTCATTACCCACGATAACTTTCGAACGCAAAGACGGAAGTTGACCAAACTTGGCATAAAAAATGCCTATGGAGTGGTGACGAACCCTATTGATTTTGGTTTAAATCGGTCCATAAGTTGCTGAGATACCGTGCGCTCACTTTGTCTTCATTTTGATAGTCAAAGTGAAAATTTGGCAATAAATGGACATTAAAAAGTTCAATGTCGTTTCCGATAAATTGTTAGTTTAAAAGTATAAAATATTTCATTCCGCTCCTACCGAATTAGAGATTTTATAATAAAGCAAATAAAACCAAAAAATCAATATTAGAGGACGGAAATAAATCTATTTTGGATTTATATTCAATAGTGAACCCAGCTAAGGGGTAAACCTAGCACTCAAGAGAAATTCAGCAGGCCAGCCAACACAGTAATAAAAACAATTTTGAAAAGATCCCTTTGGTTATTATGTAAACTTTGTAAATACAAAGTATATTTAAATTAATATACTTTCTGGAGAGGGCTGATTGCAGGTAGAGTCCAAAACCAAAGATGCCAAAACTCGGATGCTTGATGCAGTGTATGCTTTTCGCGAACTTAATTTTGTGTAAAAACCTACAGCAAGCCGTAACAGAAGCTCGCCTTAGTAAAGGGTACCGTGTACACAATTTGGTAGAAGAACAGTATTCGTATGTATGTAACACAAAACCCAGCGTACGGATTTTGATCAAACTTTCAGAATTGAGTCTTTATATATGTAGCTACACCATATTAAAAATTCAGACATTGATATCATAAGGAAACAAAGCTATATCATTTGAAACATCAACAAAAAATCTAAATTGATGATTGTTGACAATGAAAATCAACTGAAAATCAAAATTGATTAATGTTGACTATGAAAATCAACAGAAAATCAAAATTGATTAATGTTGACATTGAAAATCAACCGAAAATCAAAATTGATGATTGTTGACAATGAAAATCAACTGAAAATCAAAATTGATTAATGTTGACTATGAAAATCAACAGAAAATCAAAATTGATTAATGTTGACAGTGAAAATCAACAGAAAGTCAAAATTGATTAATGTTGACTATAAAAATCTATAGAAAATCAAATTACATTGATGTTAACTATAAAAATCAACAGAAAATCAAATTACATTAACGCTGACTATAAAAATAAACAGAAAATCAAAGTACATTAATGTTGACTATGAAAATCAACAGATATTCAACTTTGTTTGATTATGAGTATTAAAATCTACAGAAAATTAAATTAGGCTAACAATGACTATAAAAATTGAAAGGAAATCGAAAAATGGTAATTTGACTATAAAATTGAATATAAATCCAAAATAGATTTATATCCATCGTATAACAGTTATTTTCCGGTTTTATTTGCTTTATTATAAAATCTCAAATTTGGTAGAAGCGTATTGAAATATTTTATACTATCCTGCTAACAATTTATAGGAAACGCCATTGAACTTCGTAATGTCCATTTAATGCCAAATTATCACTTTGACTATCAAAATGAAGACAAAGTGAGCGCGCGGTATCTCGGCAACCAATGGACCGATTTACCCCCAATAATAACCCAATAGGGGTCGTCAGTGGTCCATAGGCATTGTTTTTGCCAAGTTTAGTCAATATCCGTCATTGCTTTCGAAAGTTATCGTGGGGACGGACGGACAGACTGTGCGGTTCTATAAGCTCGCTTCCTCAGGCGTGCTAAAACACGATTTTATTTATGTAAAATAAATGGCACACATACACAACAAAACAAATGATGATTAAATTACAGGTAAGTAATTAAGGGTAGCACTAGTAATATTTAATTGGGCAAATTAAAGGAATTCGGAGAACTGACACAAAAAGAACGTGCGTCTCCAACAGGGTTCCGCGTGCTACTGAAAAATGCTACGCCAAATAACTTCCTTATGCTACATCTAATAGGTAGGTAGATAGGGCTACACACTACTAGATAGGTAGGTACTAGACTGAATACTAATAGCTAGGTAGGCTATAGCCAAAGCCTCTGCCTTCTGCTTTAGGCCTTGTCCAACATACTGTACAGTTTAGCTGGCGGCTTGTGTGGCGACATTTGAGTGCAATCGTCAGCCGCGAGCCAAGAAAATACAAACACACCAATCATGATGATGAGCGAAGTGCAAGTTGTAGTGTTCTACTGTGTTCTACTGTTTAGTTCGCACTCCCAACGTCACACAAGGGGCGCTGGGGCCAGGCAAGTGGCAATTATCCACTCGCCTGGCTCGCTTCGTGCTTCTAGTCTATATACTAGTAGGTATAATAAAATTCTGTGGCTATAGCAAACGCTATACTACACAAGTACATACTATGCTATCCCATTTATAAAGATAGGTGTAGGAGGTTGGCTGTGGGAAAGAGAGTAGGGCTTTACTCCTTCGGGAGTAACTATGACTCTCTTAAAGTAGCCAAATGCCTCGTCATCTAATTAGTGAAGCGTATGAATGGATTAACGAGATTCCCACTGTCCCTATCTACTACATGTAAGAGTGTTAGGGACGAGAGAGAAGCTCAACAACAGGGAAAAGACCAGACTATTTCGAACTTACGCATCTTGTCTGCCTGTAGAGATCCCAAACTCATACAAGGGGCAAGACGAGACTGTTTCGAACTTACACATCCTGTCTGCTCATGTAGATACCAAAATGCGTTAACCAGGTTTCTCCACTTTCTGTTGCAAAATTAGCTGCAGCTCCAACTTCCTGCTAAAAAAATTTTTTTTAACCAAAATAATAACTATACATCGTAACACCGAATACAGGGAACAATGAAAGACTCCATTTTTAGCTCGCCTGAAAAGGCAGCTTATAGAATCGCACAGTCCGTCCGTCCGTCCGTTTACGCGATAACTTTTGAAGACATTGATGGATTTCAACTAAACTTTTTCTGTTGATTTTAATAGTCAATATTAATATGTTTTCATTTTCTGTTTATTTTCATAATCAATATTAATCTATTTTGATTTTCTGTTGATTTAAATAGTCACTTTTAATCTATTTTGATTCTCTGTTGATATTAATAGTCAATACTATTCTATTTTGATTTTCTGTTGATTTTAATAGTCAATATTAATTTATTTTGATTTTCTGTTGATTTTAATAGTCAATATTAATTTATTTTGATTTTCTGTTGATTTTAATAGTCAATATTAATTTATTTTGATTTTCTGTTGGTTTTAATAGTCAATTTTAATCTATTTTGATTTTCTGTTGGTTTTAATAGTCGATATTATTTTATTTTGATTCTCTGTTGATTTTAATAGTCAATATTATTTTATTTTGATTTTTTGTTGATTTTAATAGTCAATATTGTTTTATTTTGATTTTTTGTTGATTTTAATAGTCAATATTGTTTTATTTTGATTTTTTGTTGATTTTAATAGTCAATATTATTTTATTTTGATTTTTTGTTGATTTTAATAGTCAATATTAATCTTTTTTTTATTTTCTGTTTATTTTCATTGTCAATCTTAATCTATTTTGTGTTTCTGTTGATTTTCATAGTGAACAATAATATATTTTGATTTTCTGTTGATTTTCAATGTCAATCTTAATTATTTTGATTTTCTGCTGATTTTGAAAGTCAACTTTAATCTATTTTTATTTATATTGCTTTTGATAGTCAAAATTAATCTATTATTTTCTGTTGATTTTCATAGTCAAAATTAATCTATTATTTTCTGTTGATTTTCATAGTCAAAATTAATCTATTATTTTCTATTGACTTTGATGATCAACATTCATACATCTTGATTTTTATACTCAATATTAACCAATAAATATGAAAATAAACCTATTTCTATTATTCTACTAAAACTGTGTACACGGTCACCTTCACTCAGGCGAGCTTCTGTTACGGCTTGTCGTAGGTTTTTGAAATATTATTTACCTCTACATATGCATGCCTGAACAAACAGCATAAAACAAATCTTGTTTATTCTGATTTACATTTTTATTACAATAAAATTAATACACTTGTTACATTTAAGACACTATTATTGTATCGTGAGCATCACAGATGATTTGTCAGCAAATGAAATCGAAATCTTATTTATGAATGAGGGTAGGAATATGAAATAACAAAATATGCTAAAAGCAGATGGTGAAAAACAGTTTTTTCCCTGAAGCCCGGAAAATTTCCCCCATCCACAAGATCTTATTTATTGATTTTACGACATAAGAAAAATTTAATTGGTGTAATTCATCTTTTATTTTCTCATTTTCAAATTAAAACCACTGCGGATATCAGTATTATCTACTATCTACTAATTATCTTGGAAAAGGCCAATTATATTAATAACAACAACGCCTCGTCCATTGGATCTAATTTAGATTAGACCTTTAATAATGTTAAATAAACGCATTTAAAAGGATTTAAGTTGTTGGTAACAAAATAAAACAAAAGTTAACATAATAATAAAATTATTATTTAGAGCGAGTATTACTTCTTTTGGCTGGGGATGGTGGCTAATTCAATATAATTATCAAGAGGGTTCATTATTTCTGATTCTTCTGCAAAATTATGTTCTGAAGCGATTAGATGCAATTCCTGGTCGAGATTGACGGAGACGCCGGACTGTGACTTTGGTGGCAATGGAACCAGTCGCGACTTGATTCTGCTGTAGTTAAGCTCATTATAATCTTCGATATTTGGTTCGGGATCTTTGGGGCGACTGATTGGTTGCATGGACTTCATTTCTTCTAAGAGTTTACTTTCTATCTTGGAAAGGTGGGAAGGGTCCGGTTGCACCGACAGCAAATTATTGTACACTTGTTTGGATGGATGGATGTTTACCTGTCTCGCTGCCTGCAATGAAACAAAAAAATTTTTGCTCTGCTTTTCTAATATAGTTGACAAAATTTTTAAAACGTTTTTTTACCTCTTCCATTACAACGTTTTCAAACCGTTTGTCTTCTCTCACCATTTTTTCGATTTCCAGGGGCAGGTTGTTTAAATCTGCGAGAACTTTCTGGAGGGCTTTGGCGGAGTGACGACTGGTATTGTAGCGTGGTTTTGAAAAGTCTCGACAAGGTTCGCCAGGAATACTTTTGACAGAAGATTTGGAAGACATTGAAGATTCTGACTTTGCCCGCTGTCCTCTTACGAAATTTTTTCTTTCTATTTCTTTCGCAGCAAAAGTGGCTGCAGCCTGTTCAAATAATTCCTGTCCGTAATCGACAGCCAAGAAAGGGACTTTTCTTCCGCCTTCGAAGTTCCATACCATTTTTGCATCTATTTTAGACACTTTTGACTCATTTGGCCTCTTTTCCTTTATCTTACAAGGAATTGTCACAGCACAAGAGCCTCGAACTGCAGAACAGAATGGGGGAGGAGCTAAGGGTTTCGCTTTTTGTCTCAGAGGGATTCGGTTTCTGCTGTTTACCATGGCCACGTTTTTCGTTTCTTTTGCAATTTGAGAAATGTTTTTTTTCAATCGATGATCTTCTTTGTCGTTAAAATTAGGACCCATGTAAACGCAAGGGACATGAATATTAATGGAACCGTTTTCGACTTGAACGGTGCTGTAGTGTCTCGGACGACAGAAAATGTCTTCATTTTCTTCTCTCTCGTATTTGCGACCACGATTTCTCACTATTGGTGTAAGATCCAATTTAGGGTTTGCCTGGGCAAACGATTGTGATGGAGTCGCAGTTCGTTGTGGTATCGCATGTCTTGGATTATCCATCTCTGTAAAAAAAATAATGACTTTAATCAAGGTTTCTATAGAGGAATCTTGGACTTTAATAATAGCTTCTGACTTTTATTAGGTTAGGTATTAATTAAAATGTCTTTTCCAACGCATAATTTTTTGTTCCAACCGTAAATGCCATTTTATGTTTGAAAGGAAATAATTAAATTTAATTAAATTTAAAGTAAACTAAATTTTGCATTGGTGATTAATTTACAAAATATATCCATACTAAAACTTTATTCATATTCCTGCTATAAATATTTCCATGAATTTAAAATACAAATATAATTTTAAGGCGTACATTTCGCCGGAGTTCCTGACCACGAAAAGTGTTTTTGCTTTTAACTGGCGGACAAACATGTTGGAAATAGCAGGAATGCAGAAATATTGAGTTTTGGATTTGCATGTAACGTAGCACTCACAGTCTATTAGGCCATTAGTATCATTACTATCTTTCTTACTTTTCTACTTATAAGTAATAAGTACGAAATAAACACGATACGAAAACTCACAGCAAGTGAAAATCGAGAACCTATAAAAATAAATGAATGGAAATAAAAAGAGTAATCAAAGAAAATAACATTAATAATACTGAACAGCCACTCTGCATAGGCGTGGTGTGAATAACAAATTACTTTAGCAGCCAAAAGTGCATTTACGTACCCCAACATTCAACTACACTTTAACAATTATCTACAACTGTAAAAACAATAAATTGACGAGTTTTTTTAGGTATTGACCCACGTGTACTACAAAAGAGTTTACTTATTGACAAATAAATAGTGAATGACTGCCAACTTGATCTTTTATGGTGAGAAGTTTTACCCTTTATTCACTACGTGGTTATTTTATGCCTGCTCTGCTGACTTTCTGAGAACGTCTTTCTCAATCTCGACCTTGACTGCTTTAGTATTCCGTAGCTACATATGGAACAGAACAATCGATTCTTTGGAAAGCATAAAATGAGCAATCAATAAAAATAATTTTCCGTTCAGCATCAGTCAGACTATGCCATAATTTATTCCACTCTCATGTAAAAACACAGAGATAAAAGATAGAGTGAAAAGAAGAGCCAGGATATTAATTTCCTTATTCTTTAAGAAAACGAAATAAAATAATAAATACCAACGTCCTTATAAACTATTACTACTAATCCTAAATTCCTAATCTATATATTAAGGTAAGAGGATGTAAGTATAGTGATCAGAAAATATAAAATGAGACGGTCTTTATATATTTATTTATTTTGCTCGCAATAAATATTCTTTCAGATTCTATTTATAGGGTAGTAAAAAATTTATCTTAAGAATATTAAAAGCTAGTGATATGCTTGGAACTTAGTATGGCTATATTTATATTTAAAAAAAATTACATTTGTAAACAAATAAGTATGAAATTGTTATTAGCGCCAACTTGGACAAATTGCCCTCAATTTCTCGCAATGTCGAAAATATCATCAACTGATAATGGTAAAAGTCGTAGCTGAAACAAATATGAAATAAAAATATCCGGAATCATCGAGCTTTTCTCGTTCGTGTCCCAGTCTCATAAATCAATTGAATGGATTGACTCATGCATGTAGTGAGTCAGTGAGTAGTGACTGGTACACAAGTTTACTTACAACTTACAGAAAGCTGCCAGAAATGTTGTGTTATGGCTCCAATTCAACGGTGATTGATGGATTTCGCGGCTGTGCCCACTCTCACAGTCTCAAAATAATCAGATTTGGACTTCTAATCTAAACTGACGATGGCACTGACAATACAATTCCGACAACCATCACAAACAACAAAAAAATGATCAATATTATTTCCAATGAAAGTCGTTCAAGCTTTAGTCAAGGTTGAGACGGGAGTTCCATACCACAGCTGACTTCATATACAACAAAAAAACAATCGGAATGAATTAAAAATGAATTCCATATGACATAAACGGCCGTCTTACGGTTAGTTTTTTGAGTACTATATTCATTATTAACCTAATCCGTCCCGATAGTAAGCAGTCAGTAGTTTTGTTTGAAGAAAATTGTATAGACGTTTCCCACAATTGGTGACCGGTCACTAAATTAACATGAATAGGTATTGAAATGACTACAGTACCTGCCTGTGTTATCCTGGAATTGTGGGAAACATCTATTGGAACACAAATGACAAAAGCAGAACGAAATGAAATAACAACACATGAATAGAAGAAAAAAATATTAAAACTTACAAATCGAAAATTGGAGATACTTTAACGTGTGAAGTGTGAACTTGTGAGTGAATGGGGAATGACAAAAGACAGACAGCAATCGCATCTCAATCGACAAAACGGAAATGGCAAGAAAACAAACACTTGTTGACTCGTGTACGATTTGTTTTCCCGCTGATAATAAGTTTCAACTGCTAGCACATTTTAATTGCATTGTATGGAAAATATGACCCAAAGAAGATGCTTCAATTTTTCCAGCAATCATCAGTCAATGGTTTCAGTGACATCTCAATATTTTTCCTAAAATAAAGTCAAAAGTTATAAAATGAGTCAAAATACAGTGAGGTTGCGGTCGAAACCTCAACTTGATTTCGTTGTAGGCGGTTGCTACAAAATGGGGAAGAAAATTGGGTCCGGTTCTTTTGGTCAGATCTTCCTTGGTACGAATATTAATAACGGCGAACAGGTGGCGATAAAACTGGAGAAGCAGTCGGTGAGTTCATAGTTTTGGTCACTAGTGTTAATAAAATAAGATTATTGTCTCAAAATGTTGGTTGTTATATAATTTTTAAAAAGAACTATAACAGGGCCACAGCGACGGGTGACGGGGCGGCAGGCCTGCTCCCCGAAATCGAAGAAAAGTAAGATTTTGACTACCTAAAACCCAAAAGTTTTGCAATGAACCGCCCCCAATCAAATCTAATCAAATAAAAATTAATTCAAGTGCCAAAAAGTTCAATTATACAAAATGAATTGTGTCAGTGTCAGCAACAATTAGCACCGAAGGCAAGCCAATATCGTTACCTTATTCCCTCAAATGTCAAACAATGCCCCTTCCCCAAAATTTTTTTCTGGCTTGCATTTATTATTAAATAATTGTGCATTACCCATAATAAAAAGCTTATGCTGATGTATGTATGTATGATGTGTGTGCATTTATAGATGGGCCTCGCTCTGCGCCACACATGCAAGCTTAGTCGTAGTAAACAAAACCACACATTTCACTAAAATTTCCCATCTTTGGCTCTGTCTACTACCTAAGCCTATTGATGTTGGTAGAAGAAGTGTTCGCCAAATCATATGATAATTTTGGCTCAAATTTTAAAAGTAACACTTTAATTACGATCATTATGACAATGTCAGTATTACGATAGTTAGCCAGTGGCCAATATAATAATACCTGTGCAGTTTGGCAATTTGTGAGGCAGCTGTTAATTTACCAATCCTACTAATAAACACCATAATTGATTTGGTACTATTAAATTGGTAATGGTAATTTATATGTTGTCCGCATGCTGTTCTTAAAGTAGAATGATAACTGACTTCTTTATAAACGACTTAAGACAATGGAAACTGTTAAGACAGAATAATTTACAGAGTATGGCACTGGCTCTTATAGGCTCGGGCTCTAACAGCAGTGTTTAGTTCCCAAATACTTATCCTAAAAATAGCAATAACAATTAAAAATATTTTTTTATTTCATGTTACGAGTTATTTGGCCACCGTGCCATGGCAAATGAAACATTATATTTATTTCATGATTTGTTAGTCAGTTGCCAATTTGGTGATTTAAATACGCGATAATTAATATAGTTATAGTTATCCCTTGCCCAATGCAAGGGAGCCTGTGTCGCTAAACATTATTTAGTGTGTTGTTAATCAGCTGCTAATTTTGCGTTTTAGTTATGACATTGTCAATATTACTGTAGTAGTTAGCCCGTGCTCAATAAAGCCAGTGCAGCTTCATATTTATCTTGGTAATTTGTCAGTCAGCTGTCATTTTAATAATTCTACTATTAAGACGTCATCACGTTATTTGTTTGGTAATTATTTTAAAGTTCAAATGTTGTTTCATTATAGGTGACTCAATGCAATGATAATCACCTTCCTTATAAATGACCTATGACAAAGGAAACAGTTTAGGCAGAATAATTCGCAGATTGTGGCACTGGCTTTTATAGGCACGGGCTCTTACAGCAGTAATTCGTTTTGAAATAATTATACTTAGCAGCACAGTAGCTTGATCCCCATGGCTACTCCCCCACATACAGTAACGCAATACTCAAAATAACAAAAAAATTGCACCCAAGTTTCGATTTTTGAATGGGATCTTGGGTGGCTGCCCAATACATGAGTCAATAGTATTGTCCCCCAAAACAATCATTTGTACAGAAAAGATAGGAAACGTATCCCTTCTATAGTAACAAACTTACCCTAGGGTTAGATTTGCCGCCCCTTCGGTATGTGTTAAAATTGATTGTAACGTGTGAAAGCTCTGTCACACCCTTCTGCCCTGCACGAAATTCATTTTGGATATGATCTCTAGGCTGTTTCCATAGGGCTGTAAAAAAAAGTTTACAAATTTGATCAGTTTTTTACAGCCTAGAGATCATATACAAAATGACTTTCGTACAGGGCAGAAGGGCGTGACATAGCTTTCACACGTTAAAATCAGTTTTAACACACCCCGGACGGGGGCAAATCTAACCCTACGGTAATTTAGTTTGTATAGAAGGGATAGGCTCCTATCTCTTCTGTACAAAAGAAGTTTTGTCATTATAACAATAACAGCAATTTACAGAATCAACACCCAAATTGTCAATGTCATGACCTTCTCCAACTTTTGTGCAACATTTTTGTTATTTTGGGTATTGCGTACTGTATGTGGGGGAGTAGCCATGGGGAGCAAACTGCTGTGCTTAACAGAGCAATAAAAGGTAAAATATTTTTCACTTCAGGTTAAGAATTATTTTGCGACCAGTGCCATGGGAAATACAATATATTTATTTTCACGATTTGTTAGTTAGCTGCCAATTTTTAGTGTTAAAACATGTCATTGTTAATGTTGTTATAGTTATCCAGTGCCAAAGACAACAGAGCCATTATAGCTTTGTTTATTTTGATGATTCGTAAATCGTCTGCCAATTTGCTGCTTCAATTATGACTTTGTCAATATGGAGATGGTTAACCATCCCCAACACATGCCAGTAGTGCTAAATTTTATTTTAGCGATTTGTCAGTCAGTCAGTCAGCTACTAATTTTGTGCTTTATTTATAATATTGTTAATATTGTGATAGTTAGCCCAAACAATGAAGCCATTGCAGCTGCATATATTTAGACACACCACGTAATTTATTTTGGCAATTATTTTATAATTTAAGTTGGCAAGCTATTCTTAAGGTAAAATGATAACTGACTTCTTTATAAATGTCTTGATGGATGACAATGGAAACTGTTAAGATTTTGACACTGGCTTTTGTAGGCAAGGGCTCTAACAGCAGTATTTAGTTTACAAATAATTTTTCTTTTAATAGAACTATAAAGCAAAATTTTTTTTTCAGGCTACGACTTAATTTGCCACCGTACCATAACAAATGCATACCTTTTTTCGAATTATTAGTCAACTACCAATTTGGTGCTTCCAGTATGACATGTTCAATGCTGATAGGGTTTTTATACCAATGCAAAAGAGGCGGTTTAGCTTCATTTTATTTTGGTGATTTGTGAGTCAGCTGCCAATTTATTGAATAATTACGATTAATTATGACATTGTTAAGATAGTTAGCCAGTGTCAATACAACAGTAACATTTTGGTAATTTGTCAGTCAGTTGTCATTTTACTAACCCTGTGATGTGTGTGTTAGTGCTGGGTATGGACCATGACCTAACGGACGGACCTTAACGGTGCATTCCGCTAAGAATCCACCAAAACACAATCCATGCACAGTAGCACAAAAGGTTAAATATTTGGCCAAAACTAAATCTTGCGCCAAAATTTACCATCAATGGGAGAAAAATTACCAATTCCATAGTTGGTGATCAATTAGGTCGTTAAAAATTATTATGTTTTATAGGAATTAACTGAATAATTTTGAAAAGTTTTGAATAGTTTCATACAGTTTCGAATATTTCGTTTGCATATTTACAAATGGTTTCGCATCAAAATCATCTAAAAAGAGTAATTTACAGAATGTGGAACCGGCTCTTATAGAAATGGGTTAACTCAGCAGTATTAAGTTTCGAATTTACGTTTCACAAACAGGTATACAATCTACGTCCTAATTAATTTGTGTGGTCCAAGTGATACGATGAGTGAAGTGTGAGGTTTAAAGGTTTTCGTTTACTATTCTCAATTAACTATAAATTCTATTAAGGAACTATATTCAACAAACAAAATTTTCTTGAAAACACTGATTCTAGCCCCCGCTGGGGGCTTAACCTTTCTCGTTCAATAATAAGCTGGCTGAGTTTCATTAATCTGCTGCATTCAAGCACGTATCCAGAGAGGGGAACGGGGGTGCTCAAGCCCCCCTACTTCCCTAATCAAGACTTCCTGTATTCTATTCTTATTATTTCATAATACTGGTACTAGACAAAAGAGAATCAAGAGTCGAAGTCAAATTTTTGAAAATCATCTTAGCTGCTAGCTAATTTTAATTTTAAAATCCCTCCCCTTCCCCTTTTCATAAAACTGTACATTGTAGGTACCAAAGGTATCAATTCGGTGTATTATCATACTTTGGTGTGCCAATTTATGCTAAGATGTTGATGAGGGGAAAATGGAGTGAGGTGCTGTAGTGAGGTGCTAAATTCCGACTCCGACCCCAAACTATTACTTCCCCAGATAGACGATTTTTTTGTCAAAAAAAGTTGAAATTCTAGAAAAAACATTTCGGGCTTCGCGTGAATATTTCAAAAAAATGGACCCTTTATTACATTTGGAGGCAACGAAGGCAATCGGTTAAGGTAATGTAAAATGGGAACACTGTCAGCAACGGGGTACATAAGAAACGCAGGCAACGGGATCCAGCTGTCCCCGATAATCTTAAACTGCCCCTGACTCTCTTTTTGAAAAACCTGTTGCCTGTTGAAAAACCTGTTGCCTGTTGAAAAACCTGTTGCCTGTTGAAAAACCTGTTGCCTGTTGAAAAACCTGTTGCCTGTTGAAAAACCTGTTGCCTGTTGAAAAACCTGTTGCCTGTTATTATTGGGGGTTCACGAAAAGGTTTTCCGTATGTTAACACCTAACCAATAATACAGCAGAAAATTTGTACAGGAGGTATCTGTGTAACCAATACATTTCTATGGTAATTTGCCATTCAACGTAGAAAGGGTCTGTCCGCCCGTACTTGCTCGTGTAAAATTGATTTTGATATCATTACTATTGTAGATGGAATTTGAATTAGACCCGTGCAAGACAGAATTTCCATAAGCGAATATTGAAAGGTTTTTAGAAATCTGCAAAAATTTATTGATGATATGCCTTGGCAACTGCATAATGTCACTATTGAATTTATATTTGCTAAATGCAAAATCTAATTCAAAGTTTATCCTTTGCTTAGATACAAATAAAAAACAAATAAAAAAAATATAACAGGTAAAAACCTGGAAAAATATACGGTGAGAATGCCAGCAAAACTTAAAAACAAGGCATTATTTAGAGATTGCGGTATGAGAAAATAATGAAATTTTGCAAAAGTATTCCCCTAAATATCTCCTCGTACGTTTAAAGTTAAGTCATTTGAACTATCTTTGAACATTTGTTTTGTGACATGAGTACATGAGCCAAAACCTCAAAATGTATTAGTTTTCCTGGCCCGTCAATGTAGTTAACCTATGTAGGGATGGAAAATATTTCGTAAAAGAGGAATTTGTTGCCCTTATATCTTTGTACGCCTTTGTAAAATAGCATAACGGATTTAATGTCAACAACGAAGCTAAGGAGAGTTGACGATATGGCAATTTTTTGTGCCTATATTCTAGATAAAATAAATATTCTATTTGTTTTCTTTAAATCATTACATGATTGCACTCCTAATATGAGGTTGTATAAAAAATTAAATGTAATGTCAAAATTTCATTCATAACTGTAACATAGAAAATGCTGATGTTTATTGAAGTCGCCATTTAAGGAAGCTGGACCTTAGTTTTCAACTTTAAACCTACCAAACGTTAGATTTATGTTAAGTTGAAATTTGATATCTCATTTTGAAATTATTGTCAACTATAACAACAATTACAAAGTCTGTTCGATATCAGTGTTGAAGAATTGCAAGGGAATAGCTTTAAACGCACGGGGAGATTATTTAGGAGAATACTTTTGCAAAATTTCATTATTTTCTCATACCGCAATCTCTAAATAATGCCTTGTTTTTAAGTTTTGCTGGCATTCTCACCGTATATTTTTCCAGGGTTTTACCTGTTATATTTTTTATTTTATGGTTTTTCTTGATATATCTGGTTATAACTATCATATAACTACGAACTACAAAAGATTTAACTAGATTATGAATATTTCGGAATTAATTATGTAGGTATCAATACCATGCATGACAATGTACAGTACTCTAGTAAAGTTGTCATTTCCGAAATATTTATCACTGCCTAGGGTATAATGTAAATTTTACGTTTATGGAAAAATGATATATAATATGCTATTTGATCTCTATAAATTTGTTATTTTTGCAAAATTATTAATAATATATTATATATGTAATAAAATTTTATTTTTTATTGGGGGCTGCCGCCCCCAAACCCCCGCTTGAGTGAGATAAATAGTTGGTATTCTCGTAGTTAGTAAAACAGAAGCCAGCAAAGCGTAAATGTTTGTAATAGTATATAGTAATAATGAGCATTATAGATATGCATGCCTATTACAATTAGACATTTTCGATGCCTGGAATCGCACTCAATGATATTTTTTTCATCCCTGAAGTTTTCCCTCATTGTTTATTTTTTTAAATCCCTGTAAGTAACCTCAAGCCTAATATATTTTCCATCCCTGGAATTGTTCTCAGTACTCCGTATTTGCATTGAGGTGTGAATGTAACTGGGATTATTGAGAATGGGAATACTACGTATAGTAACAGGAATAATGCATCTTTAAATCCGACATCACTCAGTGCAGTGCACTCAGTACTCCGTATCTACGGAGATTGAATTAGGAAATGGAATGTTCAATGTGTATTCCTATCCTAGTCCATACACTCTATCCAGTACCAAGGAATATAGAATATAATATTATAGAAAAGGAATGGCAGATTATTCGATTTATTGGGGGTTCGGAACAAGTGAAAATGTGTGGAAAATTTACATGACTACAGCCGATCCCTAATTCCCCCCGCTTGGGGATCTCAATTTAAATACACACTCGCCAATGACGTCAATAGGCGAGCTTTCCCACCCACTTTTCATTTTTTCATTTTTCCATGGGGATCTGCCACGGGTTGATCCAGTACCCAATTGACTATGACTATGATGCATTGTACCAAGTAGCCAAGGAGATAAATTGGTGACCAAACAATTTCAAAATTCATTCTTCCGGTTCCTACGGCTAAAGTTGAAACCGGACAGCTGATTTTGAATTGGAGCACACCCCGCAGAGAATGGCTCTACGTTTTCGGTATCTTGCATTATTTCACAGAAGCTGCTAGTTTACGAGCAATCGGTGTCAATAGATTTTGACCCTTCAGTTAAATGCAGTATAAGTGGCGAAACCACACATTGCCCTTCGGGCAATGCGCTGTCTGCTTTGCAGTTTCTCCCCGTATAAAAAGAAATTCGCGTTTCAGATAACTTACAAAGAATTGGCACGGGTCTAATTCAAATTCCATTTACAATAGTCTGTTTCCTGCTGTGTGAAAAATTACAGGTGAAAAACCTGGAGAAATATACGTGGAGAAGGCCAGAAAAACTCGAAAACAAGATATAATTTAGATGCCAAGATATAATTGAACCTCGTAATTTTCAAACTTTCTTCAAAAAAATCTCCCCGTGCGTTTACCGCTAATTCACTTGCAACTCTCTTCGAAAAAAAAGCATTTTAAAGAACAAAAATATAACAGGTAAAAACCTGGAAAAATATACGGTGAGAATGCCAGAAAAACTCGAAAACAAGGCATTATTTAGATACCAAGATATAAATCAAAGTCGTAAATTTACAATTTTCTTCAAAAAATCTCCCCGTGCGTTTACATTACAGCTAATTCACTTGCAACTGACTCTTCGAAAAACAAAGCAATTTGAAGGACAAATACAATAGAAACTCCACTCCTAAAGCGGGGATGGAAAATATTTTAGACAATGGGAACACCAGTCAAAGCTGCTATTTAGTGTTCTTTGGGAACACCTTTGCAATCGTCAATACAACGTTGTACTCACTCAGTAATTGAAACGACTCCAAGTTATTTTCTGAAAATCAAAATCCAGGTTAAATTGTCGTATCCATTGTAATTAAGCAACAATTTAGAGTATAAATCTAATAATCTAATCTAATAAACATTTAACGGTAAAATATATTTAGATCAGTGTTCGATGACCAGCCGGCTGGTTGGTTAAAATGGCTGGCTAAAATGGCCGGCCGGCTGGTTGAAATTCTTGTTAGCCAGTGGCTAAAATGGCTGAAATGGGAAAAAATAGTCAAATGGTATGTGAACTGAGAAAACCATCCTTGACTTGGCGGGAAATTTAAAAAATTTAAAAAATTTATTTAAAAAATTAATTTTATTTATTTATAATTTATAATTATATAATTATATATAATTATAATTATATTATAATTATATTATATAATTATATAATTTATAATTATATAATTATAATTTATAATTTATAATTTATAATTATAATTTATAATTTATTTATAATTTTAAATTTTATTTATTTAAAAAATTTTTGGCCATTTTGGCCGCTAGCCATTTCAGCCACTTTAGCCGGCTGGCTGGTCAAAATCATTTTTAGCCGGCTAAAATGGAACACTGATTTAGATACGTCAGTGATTGTTGTGTGAAAAAATCGCCATAATATTCGAAGGAACTGTGAAATTACAATTTTCAGCTATTTATACGGAAAAGTTTGTTTCCCTTTAAATGTAGGATCATCTCTTTTCAATGTTTGAATTTGCAGGAATTTAATATCTGCAGTCATCAGCACTCAAGGCAAATAGACTGATTCCCGCCTCCTCCCACTCCCTGGCATCAGGTGGGTTAATTAGAGGGAGGTCCCATAAGAGAGTTTGAACTTTTAATAAGCAAGGGAACAGTTTATTTGCATTGTCAGCACTCTAAGTCTAGTTGACACTGATACGAGTGTGCATCTAGTGTTTTAGGCAAGTTGTAGGGTTGTTGCAAGGAAATTAGCGGTAAACGCACGGGGAGATTTTTTGAAGAAAATTGTAAATTTACGACTTTGATTTATATCTTGGTATCTAAATAATGCCTTGTTTTCGAGTTTTTCTGGCATTCTCACCGTATATTTTTCCAGGTTTTTACCTGTTATATTTTTTATTTTATTGTTTTTCTTGATATATCTTGGTTATAACTATCATATAATTAGGAACTACATAAATTTTTACCAGATTATGAATATTTCAAAATTATTTATTTAGGTTACAATACCAGCAATACAGAGCACAACAAGTACAGTACTCTAGTAAAGTTGTCATTTCCGAAATATTTATCCATTTTGAAGTATATTTGATCATTATAAATTTGATTTTCGCAAAATTATTTATAATATATTGTTTATGTAATAGTATAATTTTATTTTTTATTGGGGGCTGCCGCCCCCAAACCCCTGCTTGAGGAAGATATATAGTTGGTATCCTTGTAGTTAGTAAACACGAACCAGCAAAGCGTAAATGTTTGAATTAGTATAGTAGTAATGAGCATTATAGATAGGCATGCCCATTACAATTTGACATTTTCGATGCCTGGGATCGCACTCAATGCTAATAATTTTTATCCATCCCTGAAATTTTCCTCGTTGTTTATTTGTTACAATCCCTGTAAGTACCCTCAAGCCTAATATATTTTCCATCCCTGAAATTGTTCACAGTAATCGGTATTTGCATTGAGATGTGAATGTAACTGGGATAATTATTGGGAATGGGAATACGGCGTAACAGGAATAAATGCATTTTAAAAGCCCAAATTATTTTCATTATTGAGATGATGCAAGCCAATGAGCCAATTCAGTGCACTCCGTATCTACGGAGATTGAATTAGGAAATGGAATGTATCACTGTGTATTCCTAGTTCCATGATCATGAGTCCATCCACTCCATTCAGTACCCAATTGACTATGACTTGACTATCATGCATTGTACCAAGTAGCCAAGGAGATAAATTGGTGACCAAACAATTTCAAAATTCATTCTTCCGGTTCCTACGGCTAAAGTTGAAACCGGACAGCTGATTTTGAATTGGAGCACACCCCGCAGAGAATGGCTCTACGTTTTCGGTATCTTGCATTATTTCACAGAAGCTGCTAGTTTACGAGCAATCGGTGTCAATAGATTTTGACCCTTCAGTTAAATGCAGTATAAGTGGCGAAACCACACATTGCCCTTCGGGCAATGCGCTGTCTGCTTTGCAGTTTCTCCCCGTATAAAAAGAAATTCGCGTTTCAGATAACTTACAAAGAATTGGCACGGGTCTAATTCAAATTCCATTTACAATAGTCTGTTTCCTGCTGTGTGAAAAATTACAGGTGAAAAACCTGGAGAAATATACGTGGAGAAGGCCAGAAAAACTCGAAAACAAGATATAATTTAGATGCCAAGATATAATTGAACCTCGTAATTTTCAAACTTTCTTCAAAAAAATCTCCCCGTGCGTTTACCGCTAATTCACTTGCAACTCTCTTCGAAAAAAAAGCATTTTAAAGAACAAAAATATAACAGGTAAAAACCTGGAAAAATATACGGTGAGAATGCCAGAAAAACTCGAAAACAAGGCATTATTTAGATACCAAGATATAAATCAAAGTCGTAAATTTACAATTTTCTTCAAAAAATCTCCCCGTGCGTTTACATTACAGCTAATTCACTTGCAACTGACTCTTCGAAAAACAAAGCAATTTGAAGGACAAATACAATAGAAACTCCACTCCTAAAGCGGGGATGGAAAATATTTTAGACAATGGGAACACCAGTCAAAGCTGCTATTTAGTGTTCTTTGGGAACACCTTTGCAATCGTCAATACAACGTTGTACTCACTCAGTAATTGAAACGACTCCAAGTTATTTTCTGAAAATCAAAATCCAGGTTAAATTGTCGTATCCATTGTAATTAAGCAACAATTTAGAGTATAAATCTAATAATCTAATCTAATAAACATTTAACGGTAAAATATATTTAGATCAGTGTTCGATGACCAGCCGGCTGGTTGGTTAAAATGGCTGGCTAAAATGGCCGGCCGGCTGGTTGAAATTCTTGTTAGCCAGTGGCTAAAATGGCTGAAATGGGAAAAAATAGTCAAATGGTATGTGAACTGAGAAAACCATCCTTGACTTGGCGGGAAATTTAAAAAATCATGATTTTTGGCCATTTTGGCCGCTAGCCATTTCAGCCACTTTAGCCGGCTGGCTGGTCAAAATCATTTTTAGCCGGCTAAAATGGAACACTGATTTAGATACGTCAGTGATTGTTGTGTGAAAAAATCGCCATAATATTCGAAGGAACTGTGAAATTACAATTTTCAGCTATTTATACGGAAAAGTTTGTTTCCCTTTAAATGTAGGATCATCTCTTTTCAATGTTTGAATTTGCAGGAATTTAATATCTGCAGTCATCAGCACTCAAGGCAAATAGACTGATTCCCGCCTCCTCCCACTCCCTGGCATCAGGTGGGTTAATTAGAGGGAGGTCCCATAAGAGAGTTTGAACTTTTAATAAGCAAGGGAACAGTTTATTTGCATTGTCAGCACTCTAAGTCTAGTTGACACTGATACGAGTGTGCATCTAGTGTTTTAGGCAAGTTGTAGGGTTGTTGCAAGGAAATTAGCGGTAAACGCACGGGGAGATTTTTTGAAGAAAATTGTAAATTTACGACTTTGATTTATATCTTGGTATCTAAATAATGCCTTGTTTTCGAGTTTTTCTGGCATTCTCACCGTATATTTTTCCAGGTTTTTACCTGTTATATTTTTTATTTTATTGTTTTTCTTGATATATCTTGGTTATAACTATCATATAATTAGGAACTACATAAATTTTTACCAGATTATGAATATTTCAAAATTATTTATTTAGGTTACAATACCAGCAATACAGAGCACAACAAGTACAGTACTCTAGTAAAGTTGTCATTTCCGAAATATTTATCCATTTTGAAGTATATTTGATCATTATAAATTTGATTTTCGCAAAATTATTTATAATATATTGTTTATGTAATAGTATAATTTTATTTTTATTGGGGGCTGCCGCCCCCAAACCCCTGCTTGAGGAAGATATATAGTTGGTATCCTTGTAGTTAGTAAACACGAACCAGCAAAGCGTAAATGTTTGAATTAGTATAGTAGTAATGAGCATTATAGATAGGCATGCCCATTACAATTTGACATTTTCGATGCCTGGGATCGCACTCAATGCTAATAATTTTTATCCATCCCTGAAATTTTCCTCGTTGTTTATTTGTTACAATCCCTGTAAGTACCCTCAAGCCTAATATATTTTCCATCCCTGAAATTGTTCACAGTAATCGGTATTTGCATTGAGATGTGAATGTAACTGGGATAATTATTGGGAATGGGAATACGGCGTAACAGGAATAAATGCATTTTAAAAGCCCAAATTATTTTCATTATTGAGATGATGCAAGCCAATGAGCCAATTCAGTGCACTCCGTATCTACGGAGATTGAATTAGGAAATGGAATGTATCACTGTGTATTCCTAGTTCCATGATCATGAGTCCATCCACTCCATTCAGTACCCAATTGACTATGACTATCATGCATTGTACCAAGTAGCCAAGGAGATAAATTGGTGACCAAACAATTTCAAAATTCATTCTTCCGGTTCCTACGGCTAAAGTTGAAACCGGACAGCTGATTTTGAATTGGAGCACACCCCGCAGAGAATAGCTTTACGTTTTCGGTATCTTGCATTATTTCACAGAAGCTGCTAGTTTACGAGCAATCGGTGTCAATAGATTTTGACCCTTCAGTTAAATGCAGTATAAGTGGCGAAATCACACATTGCCCTTCGGGCAATGCGCTGTCTGCTTTGCAGTTTCTCCCCGTATAAAAACACAATAGTGGTTCAATTCACTCCTGAAGCGGGGATGGAAAATATTTTCGACAATGGGAACACCATTCAAAGCTGCCATTTAGTGTTGGGAACACCTTTGCAATCGTACATATAAAATAGTATTTGCTCAATAATTGTAACGACTCCAAGTAATTTTCTGAAAATCAAAATCCAGGTTTAATTGTCGTAAGCTTATTTGTAATTAAGCAACAATTAAGAGTATTAATTTTTCCTTATTAACAACATTTAACAGTAAAATATATTTAGATATGACTCGACTGCGCTATAATTGTCAACTAAATGTCAAAAGTGCAATGAAAATGTTGCCGTGTGAAGAAATTGCCACAATGTACAAAGTAAGGGTGAAATTAATATTTTCTGCTTTTTATGCGGATAAGTTTTTTGCCTTGAAATACTTTCAATATTTACAATTCCATGAAATTTATATTTGCAGTTATTAGCACTTAAAGTCTAGTTGATACTACAGTATGTCAAGAAAGTAGGTATACATATGAAATCAGTTTCCATAGCATAGCAGTTTGTAATTCATTATTCTATGATTATAATCCTGACTCTCAAATGGGGAGTAAGTTTGTTATTATTATTAATTTACTACAAGTTGTTTATCCCTATTATGGATCTACGGATACTGCTCGATACTGACTATTACTGACTACCTGCTAGTTAGATATTGACTTGGCTTACTATGGCTTGGCTGGGTACTATGGATACTGATTTACTATGGATACTTACTTACTAATGTTTGAGGCAAGTTTCAGGGTTGTTGCAAGGAATTAACTGTAAACGCACGGGGAGATTTTTTTGAAGAAAGTTTGAAAATTACGAGGTTCAATTATATCTTGGCATCTAAATTATATCTTGTTTTCGAGTTTTTCTGGCCTTCTCCCCGTATATTTCTCCAGGTTTTTCACCTGTAATTTTATTTTATTGTTTTTATTGATACATCTGGTTATAAATATCATATAACTACGAACTACAAGAATTTTAACGAGATTATGAATTTTTCAAAATTATTTATATAGGTAGGAAATTCATAATAAAAACAGTTAAGTTAAGTTACAAGTAAAACATTATTCGCGGGGGTGATGAATATTTTGTATCCTTATAGTTATTAAAACACGAGCCACTAAAGCGTAAAGGTTTGTATTAGTATAGTAGTAATGAGCATTACGGATATGCATGCCCATTACAATTTGTGTTAGAACTTTGCAAATTGAATGTACTCGCCGAAAAACAAAATTCCGGTTTATCGTTCTATTAAATAGAGCATTTTCGAATCTACAATATGGCGGTGACCTGGTATTTTTTAAAAATTCCTGTGAATTTTGGCAAATATTTTAGTCTGCATTGTGTCTTTTATGATTTCATTATACACCATATGAGTAAGAAGCCGAAAGCTTGTCATTTTTCATCCGAAGGCAAGAGAATTCGATACCAAACTTATAAATAAATATTTTCAATAAGGGAGAACAACAGAATTGCTATTCAAATATGGCTGCCGCTATATAATCAGAGGGCCCCTAAAGAGGGGGTATATCCCCATATTGGCAAACATAAAACATTTGAAATAATTAAATTCTGGTGAACATAAGAGGTACTTAAATACCCTGATTTCGAATATGGCCACCGATATATCATCAGAATGACCCCATCCGATATAGGCGGTATGCCACCATATCGGCAAATATAAAACAATTGAAATAATTAAATTCTAGTGAACATAAGAGGTACTTAAATACCCTGATTTCGAATATGGCCACCGATATATCATCAGAATGACCCCATCCGATATAGGGGGTATACCCCCATATCGGCAAATGTAAAATGATTGAATCAAATTAATTCTGTTGATCCTACGGGGTATTTAAATACGTTGATTTCAAATATGGCCGCAGATATATCTTCAGAATGACCCCATCCGATATAGGGGGTATGCCCCCATATCGGCAAATATAAAACAATTGAAATAATTAAATCCCACTGACCCTACGAGGTAATTTAGTACGCTGATTTCGAATATGGCCACCGATATATCATCAGAATGATCCCATTCGATATAGGGGGTATGCCCCAATATCGGCAAATGTAAAATAATTGAATCAAATTAATTCTGTTGACCCTACGGGGTATTCAAATACGCTGATTTGAAATATGGCCGCAGATATATCTTCAGAATGACCCCATTCGATGTAGGGGGTATGCCCCAATATCGGCAAATGTAAAATAATTGAATCAAATTAATTCTTTTGATCCTACGGGGTATTTAAATACGCTGATTTGAAATATGGCCGCAGATATATCTTCAGAATGACCCCATCCGATTAAGGGGGTATGCCCCCATATCGGCAAATATAAAACAATTGCATTAAATAAATTCCGTTGACCCTACGGTGTATTTAAATACGCTGATTTGAAATATGGCCGCAGATATATCTTCAGAATGACCCCATCCGATTAAGGGGGTATACCCCCATATCGGCAAATATAAAACAATTGCATTAAATAAATTCCGTTGACCCTACGGTGTATTTAAATACGCTGATTTCAAATATGGCCGTAGATATATCTTCAGAATGACCCCATCCGATATAGGGGGTATGCCTCCATATCGGCAAATGTAAAATAATTGAATTAAATAAATTCCGTTGACCCAACGGTGCATTTAAATACGCTGATTTCAAATATTCTATGTGAAATTTAAATCCTACACCATATGAGGGCATACCCCCAATATCGGATGGGGTCATTCTGAAGATATATCGGTGGCCATATTTGAAATCAGCGTATTTAAATACCCCACAGGGTCTATAGAATTTATTCAAATGAATTGTTTTATATTTGCCGATATGGGGGCATACCCCCTATATCGGATGGGGTCATTCAGACGATATATTGGTGGCCATATTTGAAATCAGCGTATTTAAATACCCCGTAGGGTCAATGGAATTTATTTAATTCAATTGTTTTATATTTGCCGATATGGGGGCATACCCCCTATATCGGATGGGGTCATTCAGAAGATATATTGGTGACCATATTTGAAATCAGCGTATTTAAATACCCCGTAGGGTTAATGGAATTTATTTAATTCAATTGTTTTATATTTGCCGATATGGGGGCATACCCCCTATATCGGATGGGGTCATTCAGAAGATATATTGGTGACCATATTTGAAATCAGCGTATTTAAATACCCCGTAGGGTTAATGGAATTTATTTAATTCAATTGTTTTATATTTGCCGATATGGGGGCATACCCCCTATATCGGATGGGGTCATTCAGAAGATATATTGGTGGCCATATTTGAAATCAGCGTATTTAAATACCCCGTAGGGTTAATGGAATTTATTTAATTCAATTGTTTTATATTTGCCGATATGGGGCATACCCCCTATATCGGATGGGGTCATTATGAAAACATATCGGTGGCGATATTTGAAATTAGCGTATTTATATACACCGTAGGGTCAACGGAATTTATTTAATTTAATTGTTTTATATTTGCTGATATGGAGGCATACCCCCTATATCGGATGGGGTCATTATGAAGACATATCGGTGGCCATATTTGAAATTAGCGTATCTATATACACCGTAGGGTCAACGGAATTTATTTAATTCAATTGTTTTATATTTGCCGATATGGGGGCATACCCCCTATATAGGATGGGGTCGTTCTGAAGATATATTGGTGGCCATATTTGAAATCAGCGTATTTAAATACCTCGTAGTTTCAACGGAATTTATTTAATTCAATTGTTTTATATTTGGCGATATGGGGGCATACCCCCTATATCGGTTGGGGTCATTCAGACGATATATTGGTGGCCATATTTGAAATCAGCGTATTTAAATACCCCGTAGTTTCAACGGAATTTATTTAATTCAATTGTTTTATATTTGCTGATATGGAGGCATACCCCCTAAATCGGATGGGGTCATTCTGAAGATATATCTGCGGCCAAATTTGAAATCAGCATATTTAAATACCCTATAGGTTCAACGGAATTTATTTAATTCAATTGCTTTACATTTGCCGATATGGGGGTATACCCCCAATATCGGTTGGGGTCATTCTGAAGATATATTGGTGGCCATATTTGAAATCAGCGTATTTAAATATCCCGTAGGTTCAACGGAATTTATTTAATTCAATTGTTTTATATTTGCCGATATGGGGGCATACCCCCTATATCGATGGGGTCATTCTAAAGATATATTGGTGGCCATATTTGAAATCAGCGTATTTAAATACCCCGTAGGGTCAATGGAATTTATTTAATTCAATTGTTTTATATTTGCCGATATGGGGGCATACCCCCTATATCGGATGGGGTCATTCAGACGATATATTGGTGGCCATGTTTGAAATCAGCGTATTTAAATACCCCGTAGGGTCAATGGAATTTATTTAATTCAATTGTTTTATATTTGCTGATATGGAGGCATACCCCCCATATCGGATGGGGTCATTCTGAAGATATATCGGCGGCCAAATTTGAAATCAGCATATTTAAATACCCCATACGGTCAACGGAATTTATTTAATTCAATTACTTTACATTTGCCGATATGGGGGTATACCTCCAATATCGGATGGGGTCATTCTAAAGATATATCGGTGGCCATATTTGAAATTAGCGTATTTAGTTACCCCGTAAGGTCAACCGACATTATTTATTTCATATGTTTTTATGGGTGTTAGCTGCTGTCATTTTCTTGTGCTTAGGGTAAGTTTATGCGATTATCTGTAATAGTAATTCTGAAAGGATAAATGGTATGCGATGGCTTTATAGGCTTATTTCTCGCTTACTAGATCTAGTAGAGTACATTCAGTTTGCTAAGTTTCGACACATTTGACATTTTCGATGCCTGGAATCGCACTCAATGCTAATTTTTATCCATCCCTGAAATTTTCCTCATTGATTATTTGTTACAATCCCTGTAAGTACCCTCAAGCCTGTTATATTTTCCATCCCTGGAATTGTTCACAGTATTCGGTATTTGCACTGAGATGTGAATGTGGGATAATTGGGAATGGGAATACGACGTAACAGGAATAAATGCATTTTAAAAGCCCACATTATTGTGATTATTGAGATGATGCAATCCAATGAGCCAATTCAGTGCACTCCGTATCTACGGAGATTGAATTAGGAAATGGGATGTTTCACTGTGTATTCCCATTCCTAGTTCCATGAGTCTTTCCAGTACCCAATGACTATGACTATGATCATCTATGATGCATTGCACTAAGTAGCCAAGGAGATAAATTGGCGACCAAACAATTTCAAAATTCATTCTTCCGGTTCCTACGGCTAAAGTTGGCACCGGACAGCTGATGTTGACCTGGATCGCAACCCACCGACGAATGCTTTATCTTTTCGGTATCTTGCATTATTTCATAGAAGCTGCTAGTTTACGAGAAATCGGAGCTGACAAAATTTGAACGAGTACCTAATCGCATACTAGTGGTGAAACCACACATTGCCCTTCGGGCAATGCGCTGCCTGCTTTGCAGTTTCTCCCCGTATAAAAACAAGGAAATTTCTAATCCTCTTTCTTGACACGTTTTCGACAATTTTGCAGATTTAATAATAAAATTATGCAATAAGTATATACTGTTCGAATCATGAGTTGTGATAGTGATAGTGATTCAACTTTTGACTACATTTTTGCCTCTCTCTGTTTGGTCCAAATTTTTTGTCACTAGCCAATGAAATTGCAGATTTCATTTTCATAAATGTATATGATTTCCAAAATGCATTTTGAGGGGTTGAATTTAATGAAGCAAATACCGTGAATAGCAAATACTATGTACTCATGACAAAGAAATGAATATAGTGGGATGAATACTAAATCCTTCCTTCTAAAGACTATGCCTTCCAACTATGACAATGTATGACACAGTGTACAAAATTTACCACTTTTTAGCCTTTTTTACCATCACAGTGGTAAAAATGCACTTAATGGTAAAAATGCATTTAATGGTAAAAATGGTAAATTTTAGCGATTGATTAGACAGTTGAGTACAGATACACTAGACTTCATAAAATATAATTTTTAAAACTTTATTTTCTATGAAATATTTCTAATTTAATTGCAATTAATTTCTCAATCGGCAAGAGTTGTTAGCGGCCCCATTAGTTGAATCAAAAGCTGGTGTAGTCATAGTGAGATGGTTAATTTACATAATAAAGTTGGCTGTTCCGCATATTGAAAATGGAGTTTCACTTTTTTCATCGTGGATCAAAATTGAACCGTTTAGATTCAAGGCTATTATGACCTCTGATATATGATGACGTCACGTTCCTAGGAGCAACCAAATTTTGACCATGGCTTGGTCATAAGCCGTGGATCTTAATCGTTCAATTTAGATCCACGATGAAAAAAAGTGAAATTCCATTTTCAATATGCTCGGAACGGCCAACTTTACCATGCCTACACCAGCTTTGGGTTGAATCCTACTCTAATTGACGATGAACACTTATCAATTTGTGACAACAATGATCATCTGCTAAGCTATTTCATACTTTGGCATGGAATGTTATTCAAACTTCCAACACGAAATTTAAATGAAACTATTTTTTACCATTTATATCACTTACCACTACTTTTTAGGTAGTGGTATTTAACGTTAAATACCATTAAAAACCACTTACCACTGGTAAGTGGTAAATGGTATTTTGTACACTATTTGTGTATTTAAGTTGAATTGTTGGAAGTACTCTTGTGGAATAAAACTTTAAAGTTAATCTTATTTGTTATCAGTGTACAAAATACCATTAAAAACCGTCAACAACGCCTTACGGGCAACGAGGTACCACTGTCTATATAATCATTCCTCGACTGTGAACAAACTAATTTTTGATACTGTTTTGATGCATTATTAACAGATTTCATATTATTAGTAATGAATAAATCAAGATGTTTAGTTTAGAATAGCATAGAGTATAATACAATATTATTAATCATTGAGTGTAAGTTATGCTCATGCGTAGTGTGTCCATGTTGCTCAAAGAGCCAAGAGAAAATCTCTTGGAAAGTTAGTTCTGCTTAAATTTGTCTACAACTAGGGTGTAAAATATTGTCTGTCCATTTGATCTAATTATTGAAATTCAATATAGATTTTCTGTCTGTTTTATCAGTGATTTGTGCATTATTACGATATAAACACTAATCATCATCAGTACACATTACACCCTCAGGCAGGAACTCACTATTAAAAACATCTAGGTTTATTTGGACATTCCATAATCTAGCGTATAAAAATCATCCGTCAATTCTCAACCCACACATTTTAAATGGTCCTAATTTCGAGCCAGATATACTATCTGAACTTTTCAGTGTTTTTGTGTTGATGAAAATTGAAGAAAATTGTGAAATTGACTGCCTACTGTGGAAGTCATTTCATCATTGTCAAGCTTTTCTGGTGTCATTCGTCTGTCAAGCTTTTCTGGTGTCATTCGTCTGTCAAGCTTTTCTGGTGTCATTCGTCTGTCAAGCTTTTCTGGTGTCATTCGTCTGTCAAGCTTTTCTGGTGTCATTCGTCTGTCAAGCTTTTCTGGTGTCATTCGTCTGTCAAGCTTTTCTGGTGTCATCCGTCTGTCAAGCTTTTCTGGTGTCCGCTATCTTAAGATTTTCTGGCCGACAATTTCATCCTTTTGAAGATATTGTCGTCTTTTGGGCCTGGAGGAAGGAGCCGAGACCGAGATGAAAATAAAAGTTGCTTGTCCTGTCTTCCACCTTGCTGTCTCTGTCAACTCACCGGTTAGCTGTCATATTTGGTCAAGATATTCCTTGGCAACGAAGATGTGGAGTAGCTGTTTTTTGGATAATCTTGTGTCACCGCCCAGAAGATTTTGGTCAGCTGAAAAGATACTTCGTGGTATCTTAGTCCGGTAGGGTAAGTTGACTAACTTAAAAAAATAATCAAACTAAAAGCAATACGTATACTAATTTGGTCGACCCATATTTATCAAAAACCAAGTTTCTTTTTCTGTGACTACAAGAAAGAAAAGTCAAGAGAAGAACTTTCAAAAAAAAATCAAGAGAAGAATTCTCAAATTACTGCAAAATGGATGTCGGTTTGCGAAACTTGCGCGCCCTCAAATCGGATGTCCGTCGCATTGAAAATGTTGTAGCTGCCCTTGACGTAACCTAGCCTATTTCGAAAATGAAGATTGAATCTTTGGAAAAGGAAAATCAACAATTAAACCAAGAAGCAAAGAATCTTTTACGAAAACTCAGTGCAGAAGCTGACACTAATGCCGAATTTGATGCAAAGGAACCTGAATTTATTACAATACAAGAAAAGCTGCAAAATGCAGCAGAAAAATTATCTGAAATGAAGTCTACTACTACTACAGATATTGAAAAAACTGTAGTAAGTGACGAAATCAAGCTCCTAAAACTTGAAATGCCGAAATTCAGCTGCGAACCTTTTCCAGGAGTTTCAACCCTAAAGGACTACACTCGAAAAATTGCCTTCCAACCTGGGATCTTACACTGTGTCCTTCATTTGCTAAAAGAAGAATTTTCAGATTATGCTGCTGTGAAAAGGCAAGCTGTAATTTCATTTGACGAAATGTCATTAGATTCTTCAGCATGTTACGATCCGAATGAGGATAAAGTTTACGGACAACAGAAGGACTTGACTTTAGTAGTCATTCGAGGCCTTTGTTCAAACGACTGGAAGCAGTCTGGCGACTGTTTTATGGTTTTGAGCAGTTAACAGTTGAAAATTTAATGGAACTTATTGCAGAATGTTACAAAATTGAAATTATCATCAGAGCATTTATATGCGATTTAGGAGGAAAAAACCGAGGTGCGTGGAACAAACTAGGTATTACAATAAAGAAGACATACATCCAACATCCTTATACTGGGAAGAAAAATTGGTGCTCTCCAGATGCAGTTCATCTAAAATTACTGAGTAATAACGTAGTTGACTACGGTTTTTTTTAATCTAATAATGAAAAGATTACCAAAGCGGATTTCGAATTTTTGCTTGAAGTCGATTCTAGCGAGTTTCAAAAACAACAAAAGCTAACAGAATATCATATCAATCTAAAAGGAAGGGAACGTCAAAGAGTTTTTCCAGCATGCGAGCTACTTTCCAATCGAACATCAGTAGCTTTATCACATGTATGTCCGGATAAAAAGAGTGCCGCAGATTTTGTTAAATTAGTGAATGATTCTTTGACATCTTGAATTCAAGAGACCTAAATGAAAAATGCCCAACAAAAGCCGCTTATGGGATGTTCCTAAAAGAACAGGATGAAGTTCTGGACAATATGTACGCAGAAATGTCTGAATTAAGACCAATAGGAGTCAAGCGCTTATTTCCGTTTCAAAAAGGCTATTTAATAGCGCTTCTTTGAAAGGGCTCCTGAAAGACATGAGAGAAGAGTTTGGAACAAAATATATTCTAACGCATCGTTTAAATCAAGATATCTGTGAGAACGCATTTTCAGTAATTCGGTCAATTGGAGCTTACAGCGAGACGCCAAATGCTGTTGATGTGAAGTATCGATTAAAAAGTTTGTTACTCGGTTGTAATTTTGGAAGAGTAAAATGATCCCTTTGTAAGCCATAAATTGTTATCGTCTTTAATGTCTGATTCACCAAACGGCGACAGTGACTGCGATATTGATATGTTAACGGATATGGATTATCATGACCCGTCAAATGTCATTGAAAATACTTGGGAAGACCAGTTAAATGCGATGACAGTAAAAGATAAATGTAGATTTTTGGTAAAGAGTATGTGGCATGATTCATAGCCAGCAAATTAAAAACTTCTCACCCTGAACTTGTTCAGTCATTTGTCGATAGAGAAAGCCCAAGTTATACAGAAAGTATTTTTTAGGAAATTTATCAATCCCTTCCTACGCATTTCTGAATCATTTTTTGGACTTTGAAAATATATGTTTTTACATGTTTAGTGAATTAGGGGACAAATATGGTCTCTACCGAGGTCCAAATTTCATGAAAACTCTTATAGCTAATCGTTGCAATAGGTATTGAAAAGGTTATTCGCTTTTACGCCAAAGCTAGGGTTTTTATAAGAAATAAAATACGTCAACAAACAGTTGAATGGTAATAAGTTTCAGCGACGAAATAAGATCACTCATTTTCTGCGATCTAATCTAGTGTACCAAATCCAGGAATGTTACAAACTGAAAGAGAAATATTGGAAGAATGGGAGGACATGTTTGGTTAAGACCCATAAGTCTAGACAGTGTTCCATTTTAGCCGGCTAAAAATGATTTTGACCAGCCATCCGGCTAAATTGGCTGAAATGGCTAGTGGCCAAAATGGCCAAAAATCATTGGTTTTTAAATTTCCCGCCAAATCAAGGATGATTTTCTCAGTTCACATAGCCCTATTTGACTATTTTTGGCCATTTTAGCCACTGGCTAAAAAGAATTTCAACCAGCTGGCCGGCCATTTTAGCCAGCCATTTTAACCAACCAGCCGGCTGGTCATCAAACACTGAGTTTTATTTTGCAATTTATCTCATTATATGTAGCTATTATTTGTGAATTATGATTCTCAACTGATATAAAACTATTTATGAAATAAACAAAGTTCTTCGTTAATGTATGTCATTCCTAAACCATTTAATTTGTTATAAATAAATTGAGAGAAATCGTCATTTCAAAGATACAATGCAGCAATATACTATTAGTATATAGTATCATGCATTACTACAAGAATAGAGACACCCAGCACATAATTTTATCGTTTGATTTGTGAGACACTTTGTTTTATCCTTGAAAGAATTAACCATGAGGTTAAAGTAGGGCCCACAGACGCGGGAATATGAACATTTGTGATGCTTAAGGTTGCGATAAGTTCATGAGTTAACATAGGAGTTCGTACTCCACATCTGTACAAAAATCCCGAGTAAAACTTAACTGAAACAAAAAATGTCAATTGATTATGGAAGAACCACTATTAGCCTCGGACCCAAGGCTCTTACATCTTCAAAAACTGCTTTTGAAATTGATATTTTTGTTATGTTTTGAAAAAAATTTTGGAAATTCGCCAGAAAAACGCGGGATGACTTTGCCTGGCGATTTCATCTAATGCCAGGTAAATACCGACAATCGGGGAGCCTTGGGTCCGAGATATTTATACCAGAAACAAAAATCAAAAATCAAAATTTAAATCGGTTACATATTTTGGACGCTTTTTGTACAGATGGGCAATTTTGAAATTTGAATTGATGGTATAGTTGTGGGAAAGGAAGATTACTGTGTTACATTGGGTATCACGTGTTAGGATGTTTTGCTTATGAGTTGATTTGTATTGCTCCTCTCCTCTAATAAATAAACAACATACAAATGCAGATATTACACAGCACTTTCAAAATCAAATATCTTCACTGTTTTTATAAAAATTGACACAATTTTATGAAAACTAAAACTACGCCCACATTAAATGAAAGAACGGTAACATCTTTGGGAAATGAAAAGGTAATAGATTTTGTTGAGCGTACTAAGATTGAAAAATATCAAAATATATAATATATATAATATTTTCTTTTGGTTTTTATTATGTATGATGACATGGGTAATAAACCCAACTCGCCATTGTAATACAATGTTTTGATTTTATTTAGGTGTTGACAATTTGCAGCTTTTTTCATTTTGTATTCAAATCGAGTAGAGTATATTGAAAAATACAACTGAGAGATTTCAACCTTTTTTACATTTTTACAAAGAAAGTAAGTTCAATCAATTATTTATTTCAGATTGCACATGGAATCGATTTTTATTGTGATCAATTGTTGTGGCACTCCGTCCTGCTTTGCAATTGTCAACTTGCTGTTTTAATAATATATTTTTAATTTATTCAGGTTTGCCAATTTGTGTTTTAGAAGCGAATGGAGTATACTGAAAATTAAACAGAGATTTCGACCTTTTTCAACAACAGCAGAAAGCAAGTGCAGTCCATTTTTCAATTCATATCGTTTTAAGTGGAATCAATTTTTATTGTGATCAATTATTTTGGCACTCTGTTCTGCTTTGCAATGCAGTCACCTCGCCGTTTGAATAATATATTTTGAATTTATTCAGGTTTAACAATTTAATGCTTTGAATTTGTTAGGAAACGAAGAGCGAAAATAGTATCCAAGCCGGACCAATATAAACACATTTCAATGCCAAAATATAAAAACACCAATTCTGTTAGAAAACGTCGTCCGCCGCATAAACAGAGACGATCTTCTATTTTTGACATAACGAACAGCAATGAAATTGATAACAAGGAAGCATCGTCAACACCGATTATTAAATCTGATGGCAGAAATTTTGCAGCATTGGACATTACTGGTCAAGTTACGCCATTGCATAACATGGATCAAATTGAAGTGACACCTTTGATACATGACGACTTTGACGATCCACCAGTTCCAAAGAAGCGGAAAATTAACCCGATTCAGCCAAAGGATGTGAAACTAAAAGGACGGCGATTAATACCAATAGCTTCACTTGGGGGGTTCATGAACATTGCAATGGACCACGGAAAACAATGTAAAGAAGGGAAAATTAGTTTCGATTTAGAAGTGTTTCATGGATTGAGATCCGTGTTCCATGTATCGTGCACAGCCTGTTGCTGGAAAAGTAAACTTGACACTGAAGATGACTCAACCGATCTCCCAGTCAACGAAGCTTTCGCTTGGGGGACTTTAGCAGGTGGATCCCCCTTTTCGGCTAGCAAAAATCTTTTGCAAGTCATGGAGTGTCACGTTCCATGCTTCCAACTGTATAAATCATTTGAAACTTGTACATCCAAAAAATGGAGCATTGCTTTACAGCAAGAATTACAAGAAAACGGCAAAGAAGAGCGCGAGATTGCGCTACACAGCGGGGTGATGTAGTCACCGTGGACGGAGTTGAATATCCTTATACAACAGTTTATTGTGATGGAGGCTGGGGGAAACGGTCCTATGGCCACTCGTACAACTCTAACTCCGGTTGTGCAGTTATCATCGGACATCATACTAAAAAGGTTTTGTTCTGTGGATTTAAAAATAGGTTATGTATAATATGCAAACTTGACGAAAAAATGGCAAATCCTCGTATACACGTTTGTTTGAAAAATTGGGGGTTAAACAAAGTTCTAGCAGTATGGAATCATCAATTATTGTAGAAGGGTTTAACGCAAGCATGCAGATGCACCAATTAGTGTATAAAAGTTTTGTCGCAGACGGAGATTCTTCCGTATATTCCAGACTTCTTTCAGAAGTTAAGTACGGAACATTACGAATTCAGAAAATTGAATGTATCAATCATACAATTAAGCGATATAACAAGGGCATCTTTGAAATTTCAAATGATACTAAAAGCCATAGTATTGGTGACAGAAAGCTTTTAAAAAGCAAAATTAATCGGTTTGGGCGAGCTCTGCGCTCCGCAGTTGTGTTTCATAATAAACAAGCAAAACCTGATTCCGTGCAGCAATTATCTAATAATATCAAGAACATTCCGTTTCATATATTTGGACAACATACTAAATGTGATGACAGTTTTTGCACCGAAGAAAGAAAGAAAGAGGCCAATATAGTAATTTCCCTTTCAAAGACAAAAATGTGGGATAATCTAATGGAAATCAGTAATCGTACGGCTAATTTATCAGCCAGGATAATTCATAACATAACCAGTAACAGAGCTGAAGGATTCATGAGACAGTGTGCAAAATACTTATGCGGAAAACGCATAAATTTTTACCAAAGAGGAGGTTATAACACCAGAGTAGTAGCCGCAGGGTTGTCTTATACATCGGGTTCAAGTTTCTATGCAAAAGCCTTTAAAAGTATTGAAAAGAAAAGCCCGGGGCTTGTTTGGAAAAAATCGGAACAGGAAAGTTTGAAATTCCGAAGGCCCAATCTAATACGAAGGAAACTTATGTTTGGTGACAGAAATAAGCGTAATTCAATGGGTGATGCAGATTATGGCCCAAACTCAGCCGACGCTGATATGGATGTAGATTTCATTAGCGTACGAATAGAAGAAAAAATAGCCGAACTGCAAGTAGACAAAGCTGAACAAGATAGTATTAAACGCAGACCATAGGACAATCCGCTAATCATTTATGGTTTCACTACAGAAAGAACAGAATAACAGCATCGTTTGCAGGGCGTATTGCCAGTCTTGGAGATAAAACTAACAATTCTTCCATCATTAGAGATTTTTTGAAGCCAGATCCGAAATTACAAAACCTTGATTCTTTAAAGCATGGAAGTTCAACAGAAGGGCAAGCAAAACGAATATATACTGAAACAACAGGTAATGTTGTAACAGAATGTGGTCTGTTTGTGTCCTTACAAAACGGAGTGTTAGCAGCTTCACCCGACGGTTTGATAGGAACAGACGGAATTTTAGAGGTCAAATGCCCTAGTACAATGATAGGTCACGACCCAATCACTCTACCCGCAATCATGTCGTCACCTTATTTGCATTACGATATAAATAAGCGGTTAGTCTTAAAACAATCGCATGCTTATTATAAGCAGATCATCATGCAACTTTATGTAACAAACAGGAAATGGTGTGATTTTGTAGTTTATTCTTATAAGATTGAAAATAGTTTACAAATTCCATTCAAACCATTCATTCAAAGAATTGAAAGAAGTTCACAAACGGATCATTTGTGGAGTGAAATGTACACTAAATTCTTAAAATTTTATCAGGAAGATCTTGGTCCGGAGCTCATTGACTCTCGGATTAAACGAAACATGCCAATCCGACAGCCTAAATACTGTCAGGAAGCTATTGATAATTTCTTAAGTAAAAAAAAGAGCCAGTTGAAAGCAGCAATATAATTTGACAGTGGTTTTGTTCTAAAAGTACTTCTGGCTGAGCGCAATAGAAAGAAATCTACATGTGAGTAGTCAATGCAATGATGATTACAGGTATAATTAGATAATTGATTGAGAGCAGTAGAAAGAAATCTACATGTGAGTAATCAATGCTGTACATTTATAAAACATTTATAAAGTGCATTAAAAGTAACATTACAGTAATGTATGATTACAAGTATAATTAGTTTGTTTGATTGAGAGCAATAGAATGAAATCTATATGTGAGTAGTCAATTCAGTACATTTATAAAAACATTTATAAGGTGCATTCAATATAACGTTACAATAATGTGATGTTTACAATTATAACTAGCTTATTTGATTGAGAGCAATAGAATGAAATTTATATGTGAGTAGTCAGTTAACACAATTATAGCAAATAGAAAGTAGTATATTCTAATTACTTAATAATGTGGTAATAAAAATATAATTAGTTGATGTAAACTGAGTGCACTTGACTGGAATCTAGATGTAAAGAGACATAAGTTACATTTAAAAGAAGTTGATGTAATAAAAATATCAGTTAATTTTTAGTCTGTATTTTAAGCCAAATTTGCATTATTATTTTATTCCCAATCATCTTCGTTGTCACAAACCGCTCCCTGCCATGATCCACCAAATTCAAACTCATCTAAGCGCACATTTGAAAAGTTTCCAATTCGATCCCGAACAAATTTTCGTTTAGTGACACCATTTTCTTTTATCTCCTTTAACGCACAACCACACGAATCCCATTTCACAAATTTTGATTTGGATTTGGAGTTTCTGTAGGCATCGAATACTAGGCACTCAAATCGTACCTTCTCTGGATAAGCAGCTTTAAAAGCTTTCATCTTTCTATAGCATAGTGCTGTCATCCTGGCGTCTCTTATTGCTGTATGAAATTGTTTTCCGTCTGCATCAAATTGAGCATTTTTCCCCAAAAAGTGAGCTGTTAGGTCACCTAACCCATAAGGATTGTTTTTCTCATCTCGATAGAAGTTCTGCATTTCTGTAACGTTGGAGTGGCATACTTCTAAGCACTTTAAATCGCTTTTAATTTAAAACTCAATAACTTCTTTACCGTCCAAGCATTTTTCCAACAGCGGTTTTACCTGAATTTACAATATATAATTAGACTTAGATTACCTTTATTTGAGTAGTCGACGAATAATTGTTATATAGCAAAACTCACTATATCATACGTCAATCCTTTGCTAAGAAGGCTTTTGTCAATGCCGGTTAAATGGGTGTTGTAGCGACAAACATTAGCTTGATTAACCACGGCCCAAAATATTAAGTTCCAATTCTTATCCACCACTGCAATTGTTCCAGCTATTGGTTTGTGTGTAACCCCCTCAGTGACATTTTCTGTGTCTAAAAAGACTTCCTGGCAACGATCAATTAAGTCCCCTTTGTATATCAGTGGAACCTGTTGATAAATCAATACTTTAATGATTTCAATTACTTGATATTAGCTATTTTCTAAGTAACATTAGTATAAGCATTGCAATTAAAGTAAAAAATCTACTTACTTCAGAAAATGCAGGAGCTGCATCGGGAGGTGGAGCACTCACTTGTACGAAACTTTGTACTGCCCTCGCTTCCACCCCCGAATTAGACTTCTTTCGATTCTTCATTTTTGAAATTTTGCGATGAGTCTGGTTCTTCACCGCGGTTAGTTCCTCTTCGGTGCATGGGGAACGATTAACCATTTCCATCGACAAGGCAAAGAAGTCTGCTGCTGATAACTCGCAAATTTCTTTCAACAATTTATTCTGTAGTAATAATAATATATTTAATTATTTTTAAATTCCTGATAGAATATGCAGTTCATATTTTACATTTGTGTGGGACCGCAGCTATATAATTGGTAGTTGGTAATAACGTATTTATATATACATCTCAAATGTACTTACCACATTAGCCGTCAATTCAGGATAGATCACATTTTGTCTTGTGCCATCCTTTTGGCATAGTTTCAAGTCCATCGTCAATCAATTAAAGTAATTATTATATCAAGTTCCCAAAACTAAATAGCAATCACCGTAATTAACTACTGCACAACAGACTTGGTTTGTCGCGCCATAGAATGCAGCTTAGCAGCCAAAATATTCCTCTCGATGGAATAGTCGTACATTTGGACGTGATTTAGCTGTACTGCGTATAGTGCTAAAAACCCAACTTATCCCATCCTTAAGTATTGCAGATATTCATATTCCCGGGTCTCGTGGCTCTACTTTGCAACCGACCAATGAATATAAAATGCTTTAAAGCATTAAAGTAAGGTACATGATGGAAAAGCTTATAACACAGGAAGATAGGGCATGTCCCTTCTATTATATTATTACTACATGAACAAGCAGTGGAGGGCAAAAATTATAGGATTTGTCCTCCAGAAGTGAAAAAAGTGAATTTTTAACTTGCCAACCCCCGCTTTGACTAACCTTATCCCCCAGAGGTAGTTTATATAGTAACCTTGGGTAAAGAAACAATACTGCCAACAGTAACTGCCCTCTCGATAAACTTAATATACAAAAAGTGATGCAAAAAGGGCAATATTCTAATATATAACCACAGACTGAGATAACGCAATAAATTTACCTACCTATCTATATATATATATCTATCTATGTCTGGTAGGAGAGCTTAGGGAACCTGCACATATTACGTAACGAAAAACCCACTCCCCCGTGTGTCTAACGCCAGTTCTGACTGTAACACTTTTGATTGCCTTCTCCTTCTCCTCCCATCAATTGCACACATAATATACTAGTGAACCCAGCTAAGGGGCAAATCTAGCACTCAAGGGAAATTCAGCAGGCCACCGTTCACAGTAATAAAAACAATTTCGAAAACATTCCATTAGGTTATTATGTTAACTTTGTAAATACAAAGTAATATTTAAATTAAAAATCTTTAACGTCTATAGTGGTGGATAAATTAGCTGCAGCCCCAACTTCCTGATAAAAAGGAATTTCCTAAACCAAAATATTAACTGTAGATCGTAGCTTCAAATGCAGGGAAAAATGAAAGACTCCATTTTTGAAACAAAATCCCACAAAGTCACCAAAAAGTTCCCTTTAAATCAGAAAAATTAAGATTCCCCTGGGATTTTGGAAAAACGTACAAATTCTATGAGTACAACTTACGAATAAATATTTTTTGAGAAAAGTTAGTTACCCAGCACTGTTATTTAATTCTACAAAAAGGTGCGCCAACTGCCAAAAGAATCAAGAGGGTAGTAAAAAAGAAAACCCAGTTCTACTAAAAAATATTAAGTTTGTTGATATAGCATAACCAATTTGTATTAGAAAGTTTTCAAATGCTATTTAATAAGCCACATTACGATCATTACGACATGTCCCCTTTCGCTAATCATTTCTATCTAATAACGACTCACCACCATTCAACCTTCTTATTTTAATTTCTATTATTATGAAACATTACTATTTACTTTGCCTAGGTAGTTAGAAATATTATGAAACATTAGTATTTCCCTTTTGGTATTAACCTGACCCTGGCTTTATAGTTCGCCCAGGCACGTATCCAGAAATTTGACTCCCCTTGAGAGGTGATTTGGGGGGCGGCAGCTCCCCCAAATCACCTCTTTGTATATACGCGCCTGGATTTGCCCTACCACACATAGATCACTACATACATAGGTAGGTAAATTTATTGCTTTATCTAAAACGGTGGTTATAATATAGAGAGATAGGCACCCAGTACCATTGCTGAATTTCAAAATGATTATGCATATTATCATTGTCTAATTTCGAAATAACCTAATGTTAACCCATATTGGACTTCCTTGTTTTATGAAACATGTGTTTTATACGCGCATGTGCATTGCAACAAAATGCCGCATCGTCCATGGCATAGATAGATACATAGATAGTTACCTGCAACATAGGAAGAAATAATTTTATTATATAGAGATGCATGTTCCTTAAAAGCAAAATGCGCAAGCCCAATTCCTCTAAACCACCGAAATAAGTCGTTTCATAATATCATTATTACATCGAAACAATAATAGAAATTTACATAAGAAGGCTGAATGGTGAGTGGTGATTGAATGGAAATGATTAGCGAAAGGGGACATTGAAATTTCGTAATGATCGTAATGTGCATATTAAATAGAACTTCAAAACTTCTAATCCCAATATAGGTATTAGGTTTCCCACAATTGGTGACCGGTCAAATTAACTTGAATACGTATTAAAATGACTCCAATACATGTGTGTGTTATCCAGGAACTGTGGGAAACGTCTATTGGTTCTGCTATATAGACAAACTTATTTAACATTTTTAGTAGAGTTGGAATTAATTTTTTACTACCCTCTTGATTCCTTTGTGCCAGTTGCCACACCTTTTTGTGTAATTAAATATCTGTACTGGGAGGCATTATTTATTCTTTAAAAATATTTATTGGTAAGCTGTACTTATGGGACTCTTATTTTTCTGATTTTAAAAGGGAGCTTTTTGATGACTTTGTGGATTTTTAAAAAAAATGTATCTTTCAACTGTTTCCTGTATTTGATGCTACGATCTACAGTTATTATTTTGGCTTAGGAAATTCCTTTTTATCAGGAAGTTAGGGCTGCAGCAAATTTTTCCAACCACTGTAGAAAATAAAAGTATATTAATTTAAATATACTTTGTAATTACAAAGTTAACACAATTAACTATACGGGATCTTTTCGAAATTGTTTTATAAATTACTATGTTCCGTAGCCTGCCGAATTTCTCTTGAGTGCAAGGCTTGCCCCTTAGCTGGGTTCACTAGTACTTAATATTTATGAATATATAGAAAATAATAATTGCAATGAATAAAAAATGTAAGAGTAACCTAAATTCTGAGAGGGATATTATATCCCTCCCAGTCTACTACATGTATAAAATAAACAAATGGATGTAAACAATAGTGTCAATAGAGTAAAACAGTGTCTATTTTTAGTTTAATGATGTTCCTTAAATCATTCTGATATCGAACGAGGTATTAAACGATTTTTTCGGACGAATTATAACGGAAGTTACATAAATTTTTATGTTTTTACCCCCTTCCCCTGTTAGGGGATGACTGTAACCTACTTAATAGTGTTCCTTAAATCATTCTGATATCGAACGACACGAATATAACGGAAGTTACGTTAATTTTTATGCTTTTACCCCCTTCCCCTGTTAGGGAATGACTGTAACTTACCTTGCAGTGACCTTTGAATCTTTCTGATGTCGACCGAGGTATTACACAACTTATTACCCATTCACGAACTTGATCTGTTTTTTGCCGCCTAGAATGCGTAAAAAACGGATTATCTAATTCCGTTCGAAAGTTATCGTGTATACGGACGGATTGACAGACAGACAGATTGGTCATTCCTTTAAAGCAGCTGCCGCTACTTAATAAAAGCGTCGATTATTTTAACAGGCAAGCAGCTCTCAGCTTATTAATGAAAAAAAATTCTATGAAAATGTACAAGAAAATGAACATGTCGGAATTCCTCGAATAAAATGGTTCGGCCAAGAAAGAGAGTACAATGTTTTAGTAATGGATTTGCTGGGGAGTTCGCTTGAAGATAAGCTTCGCCTTTGTTCTCGCCGATTTTCTATCAAAACGGTGTTGATGTTGGCGGACCAAATGATAGAACTCATTGAGTTTGTCCACAGAAACCACTTCTTACATCGAGACATTAAGCCAGATAACTTCTTGATGGGGAAAGGGAAATACTGCGACAAGGTGAAGAAAAGTATTTTTAATTTAACCATTTAACTCTGGTTTCAAATCTTACGTTCCATATAGTTGATAGTGTTCTTATTTATTTATTTATTTATTTAACTCTAACAGCATTGTTGTGTATTTTAAGGGGAGATACAATAAGTTTTTAAACACAAATAATTTTTGTCTTTAAAAACATTGTAATTACAATTTACACTCTCTTTAGGCTAATATACTATCTGTACCATAGATGTAAGTTGTAGGAAAACATTCCATCGCATCCACTCCAAAAGATGGGACATCCAACCACATCCCATTCATCCCACCACCAAACATCCTAGAAAATATCAACATCCCATTCAGCCCATCACGACCATTCAGGCTACTGTACCCATCCCATCCAGCCCATCATCAACATTCAAGAAATTGTCTCCATCTCTTCCAGCCCATCCAAACATCCGGATGGGATGGGGATGTTGGATAAAAATGATGGGATGTTTACATCTATGATCTGTACATTTAATTCGTCTTTGAGGCTGATCATATGTCAGATATATCGTGATTAAATTTCATTGATTTTTAATTGCTTTCAGCTTTACCTAATTGATTTTGGATTGGCCCATCAGTACAGAAATGAACGCAGTCGGAGTCACATCCCCTATCGTGATGATAAATATTTAATTGGCACTGCCCGCTATGCTTCTATCAATACTCACCGTGGGATTGAACAGAGTCGCCGTGATGATATGGAATCTCTTGGATACGTTCTTCTATACCTTCTTGAAGGCCGCCTTCCTTGGCAAGGAGTACTGGCAGCTAGTAAACGACAGAAATACGAAAAGATCTGTGAGAAGAAAATTTCAGTGTCAATCGACGAACTCTGCAGAAATAGTGAGCCAGAGTTCGGCGTTTATCTGAAATACTGTCGTGATATGAGATTTAATGAAGCTCCTAACTACAATTTCTTAAGAAATCTTTTTCGTGTCTTATTCCGATTATACAATTTAGACTATGACTCCGATTATGATTGGAACAAAATATTGTAGTCTATAGTACAGCAAAGAGGAATAAAGACTTCAAAATACCACATTTTAGCCTTACATGATTTTATATGATAATCTTGCTATGTATTTACATTTACATTTACAAGTTGGTGTGTTTTATTAAAATATGCAAACTTTTTTATCTTTGAGTTGCAATGATTAGAAAAATATCACAAATCATTTGGTAGTGTGCAATATCTCAAGGATTCTGTGGTATCTTAGTTAATTTTCGATTCTAAATATTCCTGTTTCTTTCTAAAAACGTTGCTTTTACTCTAATTATGTATTGAATGAGCGAGTTTGTTAATTTATTTTTGCTGTGCTGCTTTCATTGTATGATTTTGAATTGTATTTCAATACTACTTTGTTAAACCCTTGTAGATGTACTATGTTTAACTGTCTGTTTACTTGCCGGCGTAATTTTGATTAACAATTCCTACGGATCAATCCGATGCGAATTTAATTAGATTTCTATATAAATAAACTTTTGTACTGATTGTTAAATAAAATATTATACAATCTTAGAGGTTGCTAAAACGTCAAATTGTAATGTTCACTGTACTAGCATATATAGTAGCATTGACAAAAAATGATTTTCATATTCAGGATGCGGTGGTAAAAAATAGCATTGGATAATATATGTATAAAAATGGTTTAATACGGAAATTGATAAAAAAAATAATTAGACATCTTTTAACATAACAGGTTTCGTTTGCGGATAGTGGTAAATATTTGAAGATCTCATCGTTTGGTTGCATTCTTTCGTGAAATAAGTGCGGCCAAAAACACTTCTGCCAAAGGAGTTGTCACAGCCGATGATGTTGATTGCCTCACTAGCCACAACATTTCTAAAATAATTCGACGAGCCGCGGATGTCAACGAGTCCGTTGAGAACGAGGTTAGTGAGTACGCTACAGCAAGTGCCCTCGTTTAGCACTAACGCCGGCCCTTCCTTGATGTTGTTGTGGATCGCCAAGTTATGCAACTTGTTCTTATCACCCTTTTCAACAATTATCCCTGAGCTGGAATTCGACCAAGCAATATCGCGAAAATGATTAGAAGAACCCGCTACTAGTATTCCGTCTGCTACGTTGCTGATCGAAATTGAGCCCAAGGTATTGCTATCCCCCTAAAGTGTCAATAATTTTCAATGTTAATATCATTCGTGAGTCACGCTAGCTTATAAAAATTTAATAAATATAATTCAAGATTTAATTGTAATTAAAAGCTTAATATGTTTTCCGTTTAAAATACAATTATTTATGATGTATTTAAATATTAAGATTTAGTAATAAGAACTATTATTTTAGAAATTTGTTTTCACCTGAACGACAATTGCTTGAAGAGCTTGCAGAACTGCCAAAGACTCTAGGTGGTTGCTATTTCCTTCGAGGACAATGCCTTCGTCACCTGCAGTGATGTTAAGATCTTTAATGAACCAATGTGACCCCTGGACATAAATGGCTGTGGAATTCCCGATGATTTGTGTTGACGTAGATCCATCGTCTAACTGAGTGCCGAGAATTTTAATTGGTGCATGTTCGCTTCCGCTCTTGTGGATTTGGAAATCTCCTACGTAGTCTAAAGCGTCCAATTGAATTTCGTCACCTGGATTGGATTTATCTATTGCGCTTTGAAATTCTGCTGGTGAGGATGGTTTATAAAGTCTTGACTCACTTAGCCCAATAGTCACGATGATCACGATGAGTATGAGAGCTCCAGTTCTGATGTTCAGATTCATTTTGCGTTGTCTTTTGGAAATAATTTTTTAATTCTCTACGCACGTCTACTGACTTGACTGACGGAGCTCATTGTTGCGAATGTGGGAGAGGTTGGTCAATGAGTGCAGCCAAGTCAGGAAATGTCTTGTGTGTACGAAAAGGGAGAGCGAGTATCTTGAGAAAGACAGAGTTGTACAGCCAAATCATGCAGTCGCAGTGCACAAGGACATCAACAATATCAGTCAAGTAATAAAGTATGCAGCCCCCCGCCATCCATAGCCACCTGCACAATACTACAGTACTCCCTCATCTTCGGACCACCTACTGTCATTTTCTGTAGCACAGAATTTATCTAATGGCAAGCACTTTTGACTTTCTTATCCCTACCTGGAACTTGAATTGTTCACTTGTCACCACCAGACATCAAATATCAATTACTTTTTTGTGAATAATTTGATTGTTATATAAGCCAACATTTTGGAAACATGAAGGAAATAACTAATTCTAATATAGTAATTGCCATTAATAATGTGCACTAATGAGAAGACTACTGTATTAGATGTCCAATTCTCCGTTTATTGTTTGTATGTCATCAAATCATTGTAGATAGATATAATAGGTATAGTTCCAAATTACACCGCATACCTCATGTGCTAAATTTAGTACATAGAGGTATGCGTTGGGGTACGTACATTATCGAAAACACTAATTGTTATGTTATATTATTCACACTGCGTATTCTACTTGTGAGACGAATTTACTTGCAAAAGTTATTTTTTCCTGATTTATATTCTTGAAAGTACAAGTACAGATTGGATTGGAAGTTGGAATGATTTAAATCCATATGTCACTTATGGATCTTCATTCTCATTTTTATACCTCTTGCAGTCACGACAGTCAGCATAATATTTTATTATCTTTTCGGTGCCTACACAACATCTTTGGATATCGTTAACGGCTTTTGTTAGCCATGTTAACGGTCATTCTTAATAGAATTGCATTTATAGAATTTGCAGGAGACGGTTATGCCCGAATCCCACGACTTTAGAGCCGCAGCCGGTACGACTTATATGCACTATGAATTACTCCAACTCCAAACCCATGAACGCCACTTTTCTTTTCTGAATAGACCTCGTAAACAAAAAGATTGAAAGATAAGAAGACAATGAAAGCTCTCGCTCGACTGGGGCTCACCGAGGTATATGCGTACCATGGAAGTATATATATAGGTACCTATTGAAAGAGTGTACAGTGGGTCTAATTTATAAAAAAAGTGGACATAACGGGTAGGGACTATAGGAGATTATTAAAGAGCATGAATTAAACATTGTAAAGTGGCACACAAATAAATAAAGCAAAAAATTTTATTAATTTTATTGCACTTTGAAGTTGTTAAATACATACAGTTCGCACAAATGGGGCGCAAGTGTTGCGTACCTCTTTGTGACTCAAAACAAGGATTTTTACCGTCACAAGTAAGCTACCATAAATTTCCAAGTGAAATTAAAATACGAGAAAAGTGGCTACTCAGAATTTTAAAAGGTCAAGGAAACAATCCTGGAAAGCCATGGGTATTGTTATTATACCACAGCTCAACGTCTAACTACAGGGCAAGACAGGATCCATTATCGTCATATGTAAATAGTAAAATTATTGACTTTTGTCGAAGTCAGAGCTGTCCCCGGTAAGGAAGGCAATGGTGCATGTTTCAAAAGACTCAGATTGTTTTTGCCACGAATGGGGATGTTGCTGAGCAACCAGCAAAAATTATCATAGAGGGTAAATGGGAATCGGAAAAATTCGTACTTTTTTTTGTAAATTTCCTAAGGATCTGAGACTACTGGTCCTACAGCCGTACAATAATTTTTTTAAAATTCTTCGATACTTATTCTCAGTGTACAAAATACCATTTACCACTTACCAGTGGTAAGTGGTTTTTAATGGTATTTAACGTTAAATACCACTACCTAAAATGTAGTGGTAAGTGGTTTTTAATGGTATAAATGGTAAAAAATAGTTTCATTTAAATTTCGTGTTTCAATTTTGAATAAAATTCGGTGCCAAAGTATGAAATGGCTTAGCAGATGATCATTGTTGTCACAAATTGGTAAGTGTTCATTAAACAGAGTAGGATTCAACCAATGCGCAACAACCCTTGCCGATTGAGAAATTAATTACAATTCAATTAGCATCAATTTTAAACGGGCGATACCAAATACTTCTTCATTTTTTATAACTTTTGGGGTACAATCAAATAAATATGATTAATTTAGTTGGTTAAGGCGCTATGTAATATTAAATATTTAGCAATCAGAGTTGGATTCAACCAAGGGGAGCACTAACAACCCTTGCCGATTGAGAAATTAATTGCAATTAAATTGACACGTTCATCTCAATTTTAAATCGGTGAAACCAAATGGAATCTTGGTTTTAGTAACATTTTTTATAACATTCGGTGTACAATCAAATGAATAAGATTAATTTGATTAATTAAGGGGCTCATTGGAAATGTTTCATAGAAAATAAAGTTTTAAAACAAAACGTATATTTTAGGATGTCTAGTGTATTTGTACTAATCTGTCTAATCAATCGCTAATATTTACCATTTTTACCATTAAATGCATTTTTACCATTAAGTGCATTTTTACCACTGTGATGGTAAAAAAGCCTAAAAAGTGGTAAATTTTGTACACTGCTTATTCTATGGTAGTTATATTGAAAATTCCACATTTTGGTCTTCGACTTGAAGATATCATCGTTTGAAACCGAAAAATGTGTGTTTTTTTGTGAATTATATATTGCGAATTTATATCTTCAAGTCAAAGCCCAAAATGTGGCATTTTCAATATAACTACCATAAATTAAGTATCGAGGAATTTTTTAAAAATTATTGTCCGGCTGTAGGACCAGTGGTCTCAGATCCTTAGGGAATTTCCAAAAAAAAGTTACTGGCAAATATGATAGTCGAGAAATCATTTTCGTTTCCATGCACCTGGGCTTTAAATTGAAAACAACATATGTGAGGCTGTCACAACGTCCTGCCCTGTGAGAAAGTCATTTTGATATCATCTCTAGGCTGTTTCCATAGGGGTGTAAAAAACAGATTAAATTGGTAAACTTAAATGGAGATTGACGAATTTGATCTGTTTTTCACACCCCTATGGAAACAGTCTAGAGATGATATCCAAAATGACTTTCTCACAAGGCAGGACGTTGTGACAGCCTCACATACGTTGTTTACACTTTAGCATAGGCCTTACGGCGGACAGCTCTGACTTCGACAAAAGTCAATAATTTTACTGTTTACATGACGATAATGGATCCTGTCTTGCCCTGTACTTAGACGTTGAGCTGTGGTAACAATACTCAGGCCGACGAAATGTTATGAAATTTAAAACAGCCGAATCCCCTGGTGGAAATACCTCTTGCCTGATTCAAATTATCAGTTCAATAGGAGATTTATTAAGAAAGAACGGAGAACGAAAGTTTATTAATGAGAACCATACATGGGCTCAGATGCTTTACTCTTAGAACAGATGTAGGCTTTGGAGCGGATCGCGCCATTTTTATCAGTAGAGGAGTACAGTCAGTAGGGCAGTCAGGGTAGTTGTTGGTGGTGAGCACTATGGTACTCCTCTACTGATAAAAATGGCGCGAGACGCTCCAAACCCTACTTCTGTTCTTAAGGCTATTCCGTTCATACAATTGTTGGCTTCTTATCCAGGTGTCGCATTTAAAAATCAAAAGCTTGAGCTTTTGAGATGTGAGCTTTGAGCTTCCTCAAGAAGTTTGTTAATTTTTCACATAGGCGCATGGGGTCAAATGAGTTTGGAGTCTTTCCAAACCTTTCCAACTGCTCCGGAGCTGTTGGAGCTGTTGGAGCTCCGGAGCTGTTGGGAGCTCAGGCGTTGTCACCCCTCCACCGCCACTTCACCTCTTAGTATATGTTACTTTTACCAGACCACTACAACGCATTAGTTGTTATATGTTGATTGTTGATAATAATATTGATACAAGGCTCCCTCCTCCACTCCTCCACTCCATCGTCTTGTTACACATTACACGCATTTTAGTTGATGTTGTTACTCTTCATATAATATTTATTATTATACTAGTTTTCGGTGACCAGCCGGAAAATGGCTGGCTAAAATGGCCGGTCGGTTGAAATTCTTTGTTAACCAGTGGCTAAATTGTCTTAAATGGCTGGCTTAAATGGCCGGCCGGTTGAAATTCTTTGTTAACCAGTGGCTAAATTGGTTAAATGGCCGGCCATTAAATTGGTAAACTTAAATGGAGATTGACCAGTGTTCAGAGACCGGCTATTTTAACCAGCCGGCCGGTTAAAATGGCTAGCCGGTTGGTCAAAAAGCTTTTTAGCCGGCTAAAATGGAACACTGAGATTGACCAATTTGATCTGTTTTTCATACCCCTATGGAAACAGCCTAGAGACGATATCCAAAATGACTTTCTCACAGGGCAGGACTTTGACTGCGGTACTGTCAGCTTTCAACTTTTACATTTCTATCCGCAAGTTGCTTCCACAGACCAAGGAGGTTTTCTCAGCTCACATAGCCCCATTTTTGGCCATTTTAGCCACTGGCTAACAAAGAATTTCAACCAACCGGCCGGCCAATTTAGCCAGCCATTTTAGCCGACCAGTCGGCTGGTCACTGACCACTGGTTTCGAACCCAGGAATATGAATACCAAGAATGCAAAATGCAGCCAGCAAGCAAAGGTATTATTAGCTACTAGCTGATGTTTGTTATGCAATGCATATCAGAAGTTCAGCTATTTTATCGTCAATCTAAGAGTTAAGATTTTACACCATGGGATAGACAGGCTAAATCTTCATAAAAATCAGGTATGCCCCATGGCGGTTCGAATACATTCGTCGAGTCCAGGAATACCGTGAGTGAATGAATGTAGCAAGTAAAGGTATAAGCTCTAACAGCTGGTGATGTAGAGGTGCAATGCACAATGCACATGGAAGCCTAGCTAGCCCACCACCTACACGCCAACGCTCGCACTTCTAAGGCCCTCTCAATTCATAAAATTGAGGATTTTTATTTAGTCTAGTTATGGGGTCATCATTGTGACCTTTTGTGAATGTCCACAGCCTGAACCACAACAGCTACAAAGTCAAATAAGAGCTCGTTGGAAATGTCGGATGATAACTTGGTTCGTGAAGTTTCGCTATATATTATATCTGTACCCTGATTCCCCATAAGAGAGGATATGTGGTTAATGCAATTAAAATTGCGACCTTATGGACCTTTACGAACCAAGTTATTTCTTTAGCTTTTCAACGAGGTATTTTTCGACTCTGTAGCTGTTGTAGAACGACCGGATCTTGTAATCTAAGTTGACAAGTTTTCCATGCAAGCTAAAGGACCCACCTTAAGAGTAAAGCATCTGAGCCCATGTATGATGAGAACTACCCACAGCAATCTTTTTTTCATACCGTAGCCGTACCCTAGTTAGGAGACTGACCAAGCGATATTGAAACCAACCGCAAAAACAAGGATAAAGAAGAGTCTTTATCGAAAATGAAACCGTACGAACAGTCCGCCGAATGTTCGTATGTTCGTTAGCCGCCTCAAGTGGTTCAACTCAAGTGGTTTTGCTAGAGGCGGCTGTCCTTTATTGTTTGCGATTATGCAACGCATAACGCCACATAACGTGAAAGTCGAGAAAGAGTTGGAGGCAGATTTTGTCTCCCGGAGCCAAAGTTTTGGGCCACACAGTCCTTCAACTCTTACAACGGCTCACAACGTGAAGCGAAAAGTTAGTAAGAGTATAAAAACTTTAACTAACCGTACCCCCATTCTAACAAAATATTGAAACTGTAAAATATAAGCTTAAATTCCGTTTCTTTATGTAAATCCAGCGGGTTAGTTAATGGTTTTAAATCCACTTGTAAAGATTTAAAAACATTAACCCACTAGGTTCCAATTCCAATGGAATGTAGAGCGGATTGTGCATTTTTAGATGAGTACGTTGTAACTGTACCTTGTAAAAATATGTTTGTACTGCAGTTATTTAAAATTAAGTAAATCTATTTATTTTAATTACATAAAGAAATGGAATTATTTTACAGTTGGTAAGGTTACTGTGGTCGTTTCTTCCTTTATAAATCTCCTATTGAACTGATAATTTGAATCAGGCAAAAGGTATTTCCACCTGGGGATTCGGCTGTTTTAAATTTCATAGCATTTCGTCGGCCTGAGTAACAATGCTTTAAAAATATCTGGATACCCCTTGGATACGAGATAGCAAGTTGATCGTATAAAAGGCTCAATTAGGATTGTATTTTCATTCAAATTCTTGTTTCCTATTCTTACATTAAATATATGAAATGAAAAGATAGTTAAAGTTTTCTAATCAAAAATTAATATGTATAATACTTAATTTCTAATTGGACTTATTAATTGGGACAGGGAGGTTGTGTGCAGCTTGCATTTCTTATCTATCGATTTTGACAAGGAAAAGGGGAAAGGGATCAAAAAAGGATCCCTTCCATCTGTATTTAAAGGATACCCAGTTAATACAGTCACCCCCAGAAAACCTCCAACTACACGACTGCCACATGTAGAACCTCGTAAAAGAAAAACCTACGGCAAGTCGTAACAGAAGCTCGCCTGAGTGAAGGGGACCGTGTACACAGTTTTAGTAGAATAATAGAAATGGGTTTATTTTCATATTTATTGGTTAACATTGAGTATCAAAATAAAAATGTATGAATGTTGACCATCAAAGTCAATAGAAAATCAAAGCAGACTAACGTTGACTATGAAAGTCAACAGAAAATAAAAAGACTAATTTTGACCATCAAAAGCAACAGAAAATCAATATAGATTAATGTTGACTTCCAAAATCAGCAGAAAATCAAAACAGATAATTGTTGATTATGAAAATCAACAGAAAATCAAAATAGATAATTGTTGACTATAAAAATCAACAGAAAATCATAGATGATAGATAAATAAATAGATGTTAATAAATTATTGATGTTTCATAGATTAACAATAGAGAGTAAGTGAGGTATAGAAGATGGGACAATTCTTTGTTTTTGTTGAAGCCACTAAGCCGCTGCCCACTAGTTGAATCAAATGTGTTGACTGGCTGAGCGGATCAGCTGACTTGAATCAAGTGTGCTGATTGGCTAGACCATAGCTTCACAGTAATAAATAGCATGCCATTTCTCTTATTAAAGTCTTGACACAACACGGTAGATGGCGACTATTCTGTGTTGATGTTTAAAAGCACTTTTAGCAAGTTATTTCTCATTTCCCAAATCAATTAAGTTTCAAAATTACTAAAAGCGTAAAAAATAATTTATGGCATTTACGATATGCCGCCGAATACCAAATGCCCTAAATTCAATTTACAGTATTTACGGTACACTAGACACCTTGCCCATCTTTTTCCACGAACCAACTAATAAATAACTGTCAGTCACGTCAAATAAGTTCAAGTATAGTGACTCAATAAGTAAGTAGGCTAGCCTAGGTCAACATTTTTGTTTGGTCAAGTGTTTTTCTGTCCTATTTACAATCTACATAATATGCAGATGAATGTGAATGAGGGACTATTATGATATTCTTATCTGATTTCCTTTTTAGCTCGCCTGAGGAAGCGAGCTTATGGAACCGCACAGTCTGTCCGTACGTCCGTCCGTACGTCCATCCGTACCCACGATAACTTTCCGAAAGCAATGACGGATATTGACCAAACTTGGCAAAAACAATGCCTATGGACCACTGACGATCCCTATTGCATTGGGGGTAAATCGGTCCATTGGTTGCCGAGATACCGCGCGCTCACTTTGTCTTCATTTTGATAGTCAAAGTGATAATTTGGCATTAAATGGACATTACAAAGTTTAATGGCGCTTCCTATAAATTGTTAGCGTGATAGTATAAAATATTTCAATGCGCTTCTACCAAATTTTAGATTTTATAATAAAGCAAATAAAACCGGAAAATAACGGTTATACGATGGATATAAATCTATTTTGGATTTATATTCAATTTTAAAGCCAAGTTACCATTTTTAGCTCGCCTGAATAGGCAGCTTATGGAATCGCACAGTCCGTCCGTCCGTCCGTCTGTCCGTCCGTGCGTCCGTCCGTGCGTCCGTTTACACGATAACTTTTGAAGACATTGATGGATTTCAACTAAACTTGGCAAAAACATTGCCTATGGACCTGTGACAAAGCCTATTGAAAATGGGCCACATTGGTCAATAGTTTGCTGAGATGCCGCGCGCTCACTTTGTCTTCATTTTAATAGTCAAAATGAAAATGTGACATTAAATGGACATTAAAAGTTCAAATGTGCTTCCTATGGATTGTTAGCGGGATAGTACAAAATATTAAATGCCGCTTCGACAAAATTTAAGATTTTATAATAAATTCAATAAAACTGGAAAATACCAATTATAGGACGAAAATAAATCTATTTCGCATTTATATGCAAATAGATAGTTTAATTTATATTTATCGAATTGCTTTCCATTATGATAGCCAACATTAATCAATTTTGAATTTCTGTTGATTTTCATACTCAACATTAATAAATTTTGATTTTCTGTTGCTTTTCATAGTCAACATGATTAAATTTTGATTTTCTGTTGATTTTCATACTCAACATTAATAAATTTTGATTTTCTGTTGCTTTTCATAGTCAACATGATTAAATTTTGATTTTCTGTTGCTTTTCATAGTCAACAATTATCTATTTTGATTTTCTGTTGATTTTCATAGTCAACATTAATCTATTTTGATCTTCTGTTGATTTTCATTGTCAGGATTAATCTATTTTGAGTTTCTGTTGATTTTCATAGTCAACGTTAATCTGCTTTGATTTTCTATTGACTTTGATGGTCAACATTCATACATTTTGACTTTGATGGTCAACATTCATACATTTTGACTTTGATACTCAATATTAACCAATAAATATGAAAATAAACCTGTTTCTATTATTCTATTAAAACTGTGTACACGGTACCCTTCACTCAGGCGAGCTTCTATTACGGCTTGCCGTAGGTTTCGATTTCCTTTCAATTTTTATGGTCATTATTAGCCGAATTTAATTTTCTGTAGATTTTAATACTCATAATCAATCAAAGTTGAATATCTGTTGATTTTTATAGTTAACATTTATGTAATTTGATTTTCTGTTGATTTTCATAGTCAACATTAATCAATTTTGATTTTCGGTTGATTTTCATAGTCAACATTAATCAATTTTGATTTTCTGTTGATTTTCACTGTCAACATTAATCAAAATTGATGATTGTTGCAATGAAAATCAACATTAATCAATTTTGATTTTTGGTTGATTTTCACTGTCAGCATTAATCAATTTTGATTTTCGGTTGATTTTCACTGTCAACATTAATCAATTTTGATTTTCTGTTGATTTTCACTGTCAACATTAATCAATTTTGATTTTCAGTTGATTTTCATTGTCAACAATCATCAATTTTGATTTTTTGTTGATGTTTCAAATGATATAGCTTCGTATCCTTATGATATCAATGTCTGTATTTTTAATATGTTGTAGCAACATACATAAAGACTCAATTCTGAAAGTTTGATCAAAATCCGTACGCTCGGTTTTGTGTTACCTACTTGTGAGTACTTTTCGTTTACCAAAATGTGTACACGGTAACCTTTACTCAGGCGAGCTTCTGTTACGGCTTGCTGTAGGTTTTTGGCTTACCTTCATCAGTATTTTCATCTTTCTTTCACATATTGTTACAACAGCTCAACGTCTAAGTACAGGGCAAGACAGGATCCATTATCGTCATATAAACAGTAAAATTACTGACTTTTGTCGAAGTCAGAGCTGTCCCCGGTAAGGCCTATGTTAAATTGAAAACAACGTATGTGAGGCTGTCACAACGTCCTGCCCTGTGAGAAAGTCATTTTGGATATCATCTCTAGGCTGTTTCCATAGGGGTGTGAAAAACAGAACAAACCAATTTAATCTGTTTTTTACACCCCTATGGAAACAGCCTAGAGATGATATCCAAAATGACTTTCTCACAGGGCAGGACGTTGTGACAGCCTCACATACGTTGTTTTCAATTTAACATAGGCCTTACCGGGGACAGCTCTGACTTCGACAAAAGTCAGTAATTTTACTGTTTATATGACGATAATGGATCCTGTCTTGCCCTGTACTTAGACGTTGAGCTGTGGTAACAATACTCAGGCCGACGAAATGTTATGAAATTTAAAACAGCCGAATCCCCTGGTGGAAATACCTCTTGCCTGATTCAAATTATCAGTTCAATAGGAGATTTATTAAGAAAGAACGGAGAACGAAAGTTTATTAATGAGAACCATACATGGGCTCAGATGCTTTACTCTTAGAACAGATGTAGGCTTTGGAGCGGATCGCGCCATTTTTATCAGTAGAGGAGTACAGTCAGTAGGGCAGTCAGGGTAGTTGTTGGTGGTGAGCACTATGGTACTCCTCTACTGATAAAAATGGCGCGAGACGCTCCAAACCCTACTTCTGTTCTTAAGGCTATTCCGTTCATACAATTGTTGGCTTCTTATCCAGGTGTCGCATTTAAAAATCAAAAGCTTGAGCTTTTGAGATGTGAGCTTTGAGCTTCCTCAAGAAGTTTGTTAATTTTTCACATAGGCGCATGGGGTCAAATGAGTTTGGAGTCTTTCCAAACCTTTCCAACTGCTCCGGAGCTGTTGGAGCTGTTGGAGCTCCGGAGCTGTTGGGAGCTCAGGCGTTGTCACCCCTCCACCGCCACTTCACCTCTTAGTATATGTTACTTTTACCAGACCACTACAACGCATTAGTTGTTATATGTTGATTGTTGATAATAATATTGATACAAGGCTCCCTCCTCCACTCCTCCACTCCATCGTCTTGTTACACATTACACGCATTTTAGTTGATGTTGTTACTCTTCATATAATATTTATTATTATACTAGTTTTCGGTGACCAGCCGGAAAATGGCTGGCTAAAATGGCCGGTCGGTTGAAATTCTTTGTTAACCAGTGGCTAAATTGGTTAAATGGCCGGCCATTAAATTGGTAAACTTAAATGGAGATTGACCAGTGTTCAGAGACCGGCTATTTTAACCAGCCGGCCGGTTAAAATGGCTAGCCGGTTGGTCAAAAAGCTTTTTAGCCGGCTAAAATGGAACACTGAGATTGACCAATTTGATCTGTTTTTCATACCCCTATGGAAACAGCCTAGAGACGATATCCAAAATGACTTTCTCACAGGGCAGGACTTTGACTGCGGTACTGTCAGCTTTCAACTTTTACATTTCTATCCGCAAGTTGCTTCCACAGACCAAGGAGGTTTTCTCAGCTCACATAGCCCCATTTTTGGCCATTTTAGCCACTGGCTAACAAAGAATTTCAACCAACCGGCCGGCCAATTTAGCCAGCCATTTTAGCCGACCAGTCGGCTGGTCACTGACCACTGGTTTCGAACCCAGGAATATGAATACCAAGAATGCAAAATGCAGCCAGCAAGCAAAGGTATTATTAGCTACTAGCTGATGTTTGTTATGCAATGCATATCAGAAGTTCAGCTATTTTATCGTCAATCTAAGAGTTAAGATTTTACACCATGGGATAGACAGGCTAAATCTTCATAAAAATCAGGTATGCCCCATGGCGGTTCGAATACATTCGTCGAGTCCAGGAATACCGTGAGTGAATGAATGTAGCAAGTAAAGGTATAAGCTCTAACAGCTGGTGATGTAGAGGTGCAATGCACAATGCACATGGAAGCCTAGCTAGCCCACCACCTACACGCCAACGCTCGCACTTCTAAGGCCCTCTCAATTCATAAAATTGAGGATTTTTATTTAGTCTAGTTATGGGGTCATCATTGTGACCTTTTGTGAATGTCCACAGCCTGAACCACAACAGCTACAAAGTCAAATAAGAGCTCGTTGGAAATGTCGGATGATAACTTGGTTCGTGAAGTTTCGCTATATATTATATCTGTACCCTGATTCCCCATAAGAGAGGATATGTGGTTAATGCAATTAAAATTGCGACCTTATGGACCTTTACGAACCAAGTTATTTCTTTAGCTTTTCAACGAGGTATTTTTCGACTCTGTAGCTGTTGTAGAACGACCGGATCTTGTAATCTAAGTTGACAAGTTTTCCATGCAAGCTAAAGGACCCACCTTAAGAGTAAAGCATCTGAGCCCATGTATGATGAGAACTACCCACAGCAATCTTTTTTTCATACCGTAGCCGTACCCTAGTTAGGAGACTGACCAAGCGATATTGAAACCAACCGCAAAAACAAGGATAAAGAAGAGTCTTTATCGAAAATGAAACCGTACGAACAGTCCGCCGAATGTTCGTATGTTCGTTAGCCGCCTCAAGTGGTTCAACTCAAGTGGTTTTGCTAGAGGCGGCTGTCCTTTATTGTTTGCGATTATGCAACGCATAACGCCACATAACGTGAAAGTCGAGAAAGAGTTGGAGGCAGATTTTGTCTCCCGGAGCCAAAGTTTTGGGCCACACAGTCCTTCAACTCTTACAACGGCTCACAACGTGAAGCGAAAAGTTAGTAAGAGTATAAAAACTTTAACTAACCGTACCCCCATTCTAACAAAATATTGAAACTGTAAAATATAAGCTTAAATTCCGTTTCTTTATGTAAATCCAGCGGGTTAGTTAATGGTTTTAAATCCACTTGTAAAGATTTAAAAACATTAACCCACTAGGTTCCAATTCCAATGGAATGTAGAGCGGATTGTGCATTTTTAGATGAGTACGTTGTAACTGTACCTTGTAAAAATATGTTTGTACTGCAGTTATTTAAAATTAAGTAAATCTATTTATTTTAATTACATAAAGAAATGGAATTATTTTACAGTTGGTAAGGTTACTGTGGTCGTTTCTTCCTTTATAAATCTCCTATTGAACTGATAATTTGAATCAGGCAAAAGGTATTTCCACCTGGGGATTCGGCTGTTTTAAATTTCATAGCATTTCGTCGGCCTGAGTAACAATGCTTTAAAAATATCTGGATACCCCTTGGATACGAGATAGCAAGTTGATCGTATAAAAGGCTCAATTAGGATTGTATTTTCATTCAAATTCTTGTTTCCTATTCTTACATTAAATATATGAAATGAAAAGATAGTTAAAGTTTTCTAATCAAAAATTAATATGTATAATACTTAATTTCTAATTGGACTTATTAATTGGGACAGGGAGGTTGTGTGCAGCTTGCATTTCTTATCTATCGATTTTGACAAGGAAAAGGGGAAAGGGATCAAAAAAGGATCCCTTCCATCTGTATTTAAAGGATACCCAGTTAATACAGTCACCCCCAGAAAACCTCCAACTACACGACTGCCACATGTAGAACCTCGTAAAAGAAAAACCTACGGCAAGTCGTAACAGAAGCTCGCCTGAGTGAAGGGGACCGTGTACACAGTTTTAGTAGAATAATAGAAATGGGTTTATTTTCATATTTATTGGTTAACATTGAGTATCAAAATAAAAATGTATGAATGTTGACCATCAAAGTCAATAGAAAATCAAAGCAGACTAACGTTGACTATGAAAGTCAACAGAAAATAAAAAGACTAATTTTGACCATCAAAAGCAACAGAAAATCAATATAGATTAATGTTGACTTCCAAAATCAGCAGAAAATCAAAACAGATAATTGTTGATTATGAAAATCAACAGAAAATCAAAATAGATAATTGTTGACTATAAAAATCAACAGAAAATCATAGATGATAGATAAATAAATAGATGTTAATAAATTATTGATGTTTCATAGATTAACAATAGAGAGTAAGTGAGGTATAGAAGATGGGACAATTCTTTGTTTTTGTTGAAGCCACTAAGCCGCTGCCCACTAGTTGAATCAAATGTGTTGACTGGCTGAGCGGATCAGCTGACTTGAATCAAGTGTGCTGATTGGCTAGACCATAGCTTCACAGTAATAAATAGCATGCCATTTCTCTTATTAAAGTCTTGACACAACACGGTAGATGGCGACTATTCTGTGTTGATGTTTAAAAGCACTTTTAGCAAGTTATTTCTCATTTCCCAAATCAATTAAGTTTCAAAATTACTAAAAGCGTAAAAAATAATTTATGGCATTTACGATATGCCGCCGAATACCAAATGCCCTAAATTCAATTTACAGTATTTACGGTACACTAGACACCTTGCCCATCTTTTTCCACGAACCAACTAATAAATAACTGTCAGTCACGTCAAATAAGTTCAAGTATAGTGACTCAATAAGTAAGTAGGCTAGCCTAGGTCAACATTTTTGTTTGGTCAAGTGTTTTTCTGTCCTATTTACAATCTACATAATATGCAGATGAATGTGAATGAGGGACTATTATGATATTCTTATCTGATTTCCTTTTTAGCTCGCCTGAGGAAGCGAGCTTATGGAACCGCACAGTCTGTCCGTACGTCCGTCCGTACGTCCATCCGTACCCACGATAACTTTCGAAAGCAATGACGGATATTGACCAAACTTGGCAAAAACAATGCCTATGGACCACTGACGATCCCTATTGCATTGGGGGTAAATCGGTCCATTGGTTGCCGAGATACCGCGCGCTCACTTTGTCTTCATTTTGATAGTCAAAGTGATAATTTGGCATTAAATGGACATTACAAAGTTTAATGGCGCTTCCTATAAATTGTTAGCGTGATAGTATAAAATATTTCAATGCGCTTCTACCAAATTTTAGATTTTATAATAAAGCAAATAAAACCGGAAAATAACGGTTATACGATGGATATAAATCTATTTTGGATTTATATTCAATTTTAAAGCCAAGTTACCATTTTTAGCTCGCCTGAATAGGCAGCTTATGGAATCGCACAGTCCGTCCGTCCGTCCGTCTGTCCGTCCGTGCGTCCGTCCGTGCGTCCGTTTACACGATAACTTTTGAAGACATTGATGGATTTCAACTAAACTTGGCAAAAACATTGCCTATGGACCTGTGACAAAGCCTATTGAAAATGGGCCACATTGGTCAATAGTTTGCTGAGATGCCGCGCGCTCACTTTGTCTTCATTTTAATAGTCAAAATGAAAATGTGACATTAAATGGACATTAAAAGTTCAAATGTGCTTCCTATGGATTGTTAGCGGGATAGTACAAAATATTAAATGCCGCTTCGACAAAATTTAAGATTTTATAATAAATTCAATAAAACTGGAAAATACCAATTATAGGACGAAAATAAATCTATTTCGCATTTATATGCAAATAGATAGTTTAATTTATATTTATCGAATTGCTTTCCATTATGATAGCCAACATTAATCAATTTTGAATTTCTGTTGATTTTCATACTCAACATTAATAAATTTTGATTTTCTGTTGCTTTTCATAGTCAACATGATTAAATTTTGATTTTCTGTTGATTTTCATACTCAACATTAATAAATTTTGATTTTCTGTTGCTTTTCATAGTCAACATGATTAAATTTTGATTTTCTGTTGCTTTTCATAGTCAACAATTATCTATTTTGATTTTCTGTTGATTTTCATAGTCAACATTAATCTATTTTGATCTTCTGTTGATTTTCATTGTCAGGATTAATCTATTTTGAGTTTCTGTTGATTTTCATAGTCAACGTTAATCTGCTTTGATTTTCTATTGACTTTGATGGTCAACATTCATACATTTTGACTTTGATGGTCAACATTCATACATTTTGACTTTGATACTCAATATTAACCAATAAATATGAAAATAAACCTGTTTCTATTATTCTATTAAAACTGTGTACACGGTACCCTTCACTCAGGCGAGCTTCTATTACGGCTTGCCGTAGGTTTCGATTTCCTTTCAATTTTTATGGTCATTATTAGCCGAATTTAATTTTCTGTAGATTTTAATACTCATAATCAATCAAAGTTGAATATCTGTTGATTTTTATAGTTAACATTTATGTAATTTGATTTTCTGTTGATTTTCATAGTCAACATTAATCAATTTTGATTTTCGGTTGATTTTCATAGTCAACATTAATCAATTTTGATTTTCTGTTGATTTTCACTGTCAACATTAATCAAAATTGATGATTGTTGCAATGAAAATCAACATTAATCAATTTTGATTTTTGGTTGATTTTCACTGTCAGCATTAATCAATTTTGATTTTCGGTTGATTTTCACTGTCAACATTAATCAATTTTGATTTTCTGTTGATTTTCACTGTCAACATTAATCAATTTTGATTTTCAGTTGATTTTCATTGTCAACAATCATCAATTTTGATTTTTTGTTGATGTTTCAAATGATATAGCTTCGTATCCTTATGATATCAATGTCTGTATTTTTAATATGTTGTAGCAACATACATAAAGACTCAATTCTGAAAGTTTGATCAAAATCCGTACGCTCGGTTTTGTGTTACCTACTTGTGAGTACTTTTCGTTTACCAAAATGTGTACACGGTAACCTTTACTCAGGCGAGCTTCTGTTACGGCTTGCTGTAGGTTTTTGGCTTACCTTCATCAGTATTTTCATCTTTCTTTCACATATTGTTACAACAGCTCAACGTCTAAGTACAGGGCAAGACAGGATCCATTATCGTCATATAAACAGTAAAATTACTGACTTTTGTCGAAGTCAGAGCTGTCCCCGGTAAGGCCTATGTTAAATTGAAAACAACGTATGTGAGGCTGTCACAACGTCCTGCCCTGTGAGAAAGTCATTTTGGATATCATCTCTAGGCTGTTTCCATAGGGGTGTGAAAAACAGAACAAACCAATTTAATCTGTTTTTTACCCCTATGGAAACAGCCTAGAGATGATATCCAAAATGACTTTCTCACAGGGCAGGACGTTGTGACAGCCTCACATACGTTGTTTTCAATTTAACATAGGCCTTACCGGGGACAGCTCTGACTTCGACAAAAGTCAGTAATTTTACTGTTTATATGACGATAATGGATCCTGTCTTGCCCTGTACTTAGACGTTGAGCTGTGGTAACAATACTCAGGCCGACGAAATGTTATGAAATTTAAAACAGCCGAATCCCCTGGTGGAAATACCTCTTGCCTGATTCAAATTATCAGTTCAATAGGAGATTTATTAAGAAAGAACGGAGAACGAAAGTTTATTAATGAGAACCATACATGGGCTCAGATGCTTTACTCTTAGAACAGATGTAGGCTTTGGAGCGGATCGCGCCATTTTTATCAGTAGAGGAGTACAGTCAGTAGGGCAGTCAGGGTAGTTGTTGGTGGTGAGCACTATGGTACTCCTCTACTGATAAAAATGGCGCGAGACGCTCCAAACCCTACTTCTGTTCTTAAGGCTATTCCGTTCATACAATTGTTGGCTTCTTATCCAGGTGTCGCATTTAAAAATCAAAAGCTTGAGCTTTTGAGATGTGAGCTTTGAGCTTCCTCAAGAAGTTTGTTAATTTTTCACATAGGCGCATGGGGTCAAATGAGTTTGGAGTCTTTCCAAACCTTTCCAACTGCTCCGGAGCTGTTGGAGCTGTTGGAGCTCCGGAGCTGTTGGGAGCTCAGGCGTTGTCACCCCTCCACCGCCACTTCACCTCTTAGTATATGTTACTTTTACCAGACCACTACAACGCATTAGTTGTTATATGTTGATTGTTGATAATAATATTGATACAAGGCTCCCTCCTCCACTCCTCCACTCCATCGTCTTGTTACACATTACACGCATTTTAGTTGATGTTGTTACTCTTCATATAATATTTATTATTATACTAGTTTTCGGTGACCAGCCGGAAAATGGCTGGCTAAAATGGCCGGTCGGTTGAAATTCTTTGTTAACCAGTGGCTAAATTGTCTTAAATGGCTGGCTTAAATGGCCGGCCGGTTGAAATTCTTTGTTAACCAGTGGCTAAATTGGTTAAATGGCCGGCCATTAAATTGGTAAACTTAAATGGAGATTGACCAGTGTTCAGAGACCGGCTATTTTAACCAGCCGGCCGGTTAAAATGGCTAGCCGGTTGGTCAAAAAGCTTTTTAGCCGGCTAAAATGGAACACTGAGATTGACCAATTTGATCTGTTTTTCATACCCCTATGGAAACAGCCTAGAGACGATATCCAAAATGACTTTCTCACAGGGCAGGACTTTGACTGCGGTACTGTCAGCTTTCAACTTTTACATTTCTATCCGCAAGTTGCTTCCACAGACCAAGGAGGTTTTCTCAGCTCACATAGCCCCATTTTTGGCCATTTTAGCCACTGGCTAACAAAGAATTTCAACCAACCGGCCGGCCAATTTAGCCAGCCATTTTAGCCGACCAGTCGGCTGGTCACTGACCACTGGTTTCGAACCCAGGAATATGAATACCAAGAATGCAAAATGCAGCCAGCAAGCAAAGGTATTATTAGCTACTAGCTGATGTTTGTTATGCAATGCATATCAGAAGTTCAGCTATTTTATCGTCAATCTAAGAGTTAAGATTTTACACCATGGGATAGACAGGCTAAATCTTCATAAAAATCAGGTATGCCCCATGGCGGTTCGAATACATTCGTCGAGTCCAGGAATACCGTGAGTGAATGAATGTAGCAAGTAAAGGTATAAGCTCTAACAGCTGGTGATGTAGAGGTGCAATGCACAATGCACATGGAAGCCTAGCTAGCCCACCACCTACACGCCAACGCTCGCACTTCTAAGGCCCTCTCAATTCATAAAATTGAGGATTTTTATTTAGTCTAGTTATGGGGTCATCATTGTGACCTTTTGTGAATGTCCACAGCCTGAACCACAACAGCTACAAAGTCAAATAAGAGCTCGTTGGAAATGTCGGATGATAACTTGGTTCGTGAAGTTTCGCTATATATTATATCTGTACCCTGATTCCCCATAAGAGAGGATATGTGGTTAATGCAATTAAAATTGCGACCTTATGGACCTTTACGAACCAAGTTATTTCTTTAGCTTTTCAACGAGGTATTTTTCGACTCTGTAGCTGTTGTAGAACGACCGGATCTTGTAATCTAAGTTGACAAGTTTTCCATGCAAGCTAAAGGACCCACCTTAAGAGTAAAGCATCTGAGCCCATGTATGATGAGAACTACCCACAGCAATCTTTTTTCATACCGTAGCCGTACCCTAGTTAGGAGACTGACCAAGCGATATTGAAACCAACCGCAAAAACAAGGATAAAGAAGAGTCTTTATCGAAAATGAAACCGTACGAACAGTCCGCCGAATGTTCGTATGTTCGTTAGCCGCCTCAAGTGGTTCAACTCAAGTGGTTTTGCTAGAGGCGGCTGTCCTTTATTGTTTGCGATTATGCAACGCATAACGCCACATAACGTGAAAGTCGAGAAAGAGTTGGAGGCAGATTTTGTCTCCCGGAGCCAAAGTTTTGGGCCACACAGTCCTTCAACTCTTACAACGGCTCACAACGTGAAGCGAAAAGTTAGTAAGAGTATAAAAACTTTAACTAACCGTACCCCCATTCTAACAAAATATTGAAACTGTAAAATATAAGCTTAAATTCCGTTTCTTTATGTAAATCCAGCGGGTTAGTTAATGGTTTTAAATCCACTTGTAAAGATTTAAAAACATTAACCCACTAGGTTCCAATTCCAATGGAATGTAGAGCGGATTGTGCATTTTTAGATGAGTACGTTGTAACTGTACCTTGTAAAAATATGTTTGTACTGCAGTTATTTAAAATTAAGTAAATCTATTTATTTTAATTACATAAAGAAATGGAATTATTTTACAGTTGGTAAGGTTACTGTGGTCGTTTCTTCCTTTATAAATCTCCTATTGAACTGATAATTTGAATCAGGCAAAAGGTATTTCCACCTGGGGATTCGGCTGTTTTAAATTTCATAGCATTTCGTCGGCCTGAGTAACAATGCTTTAAAAATATCTGGATACCCCTTGGATACGAGATAGCAAGTTGATCGTATAAAAGGCTCAATTAGGATTGTATTTTCATTCAAATTCTTGTTTCCTATTCTTACATTAAATATATGAAATGAAAAGATAGTTAAAGTTTTCTAATCAAAAATTAATATGTATAATACTTAATTTCTAATTGGACTTATTAATTGGGACAGGGAGGTTGTGTGCAGCTTGCATTTCTTATCTATCGATTTTGACAAGGAAAAGGGAAAGGGATCAAAAAAGGATCCCTTCCATCTGTATTTAAAGGATACCCAGTTAATACAGTCACCCCCAGAAAACCTCCAACTACACGACTGCCACATGTAGAACCTCGTAAAAGAAAAACCTACGGCAAGTCGTAACAGAAGCTCGCCTGAGTGAAGGGGACCGTGTACACAGTTTTAGTAGAATAATAGAAATGGGTTTATTTTCATATTTATTGGTTAACATTGAGTATCAAAATAAAAATGTATGAATGTTGACCATCAAAGTCAATAGAAAATCAAAGCAGACTAACGTTGACTATGAAAGTCAACAGAAAATAAAAAGACTAATTTTGACCATCAAAAGCAACAGAAAATCAATATAGATTAATGTTGACTTCCAAAATCAGCAGAAAATCAAAACAGATAATTGTTGATTATGAAAATCAACAGAAAATCAAAATAGATAATTGTTGACTATAAAAATCAACAGAAAATCATAGATGATAGATAAATAAATAGATGTTAATAAATTATTGATGTTTCATAGATTAACAATAGAGAGTAAGTGAGGTATAGAAGATGGGACAATTCTTTGTTTTTGTTGAAGCCACTAAGCCGCTGCCCACTAGTTGAATCAAATGTGTTGACTGGCTGAGCGGATCAGCTGACTTGAATCAAGTGTGCTGATTGGCTAGACCATAGCTTCACAGTAATAAATAGCATGCCATTTCTCTTATTAAAGTCTTGACACAACACGGTAGATGGCGACTATTCTGTGTTGATGTTTAAAAGCACTTTTAGCAAGTTATTTCTCATTTCCCAAATCAATTAAGTTTCAAAATTACTAAAAGCGTAAAAAATAATTTATGGCATTTACGATATGCCGCCGAATACCAAATGCCCTAAATTCAATTTACAGTATTTACGGTACACTAGACACCTTGCCCATCTTTTTCCACGAACCAACTAATAAATAACTGTCAGTCACGTCAAATAAGTTCAAGTATAGTGACTCAATAAGTAAGTAGGCTAGCCTAGGTCAACATTTTTGTTTGGTCAAGTGTTTTTCTGTCCTATTTACAATCTACATAATATGCAGATGAATGTGAATGAGGGACTATTATGATATTCTTATCTGATTTCCTTTTTAGCTCGCCTGAGGAAGCGAGCTTATGGAACCGCACAGTCTGTCCGTACGTCCGTCCGTACGTCCATCCGTACCCACGATAACTTTCGAAAGCAATGACGGATATTGACCAAACTTGGCAAAAACAATGCCTATGGACCACTGACGATCCCTATTGCATTGGGGGTAAATCGGTCCATTGGTTGCCGAGATACCGCGCGCTCACTTTGTCTTCATTTTGATAGTCAAAGTGATAATTTGGCATTAAATGGACATTACAAAGTTTAATGGCGCTTCCTATAAATTGTTAGCGTGATAGTATAAAATATTTCAATGCGCTTCTACCAAATTTTAGATTTTATAATAAAGCAAATAAAACCGGAAAATAACGGTTATACGATGGATATAAATCTATTTTGGATTTATATTCAATTTTAAAGCCAAGTTACCATTTTTAGCTCGCCTGAATAGGCAGCTTATGGAATCGCACAGTCCGTCCGTCCGTCCGTCTGTCCGTCCGTGCGTCCGTCCGTGCGTCCGTTTACACGATAACTTTTGAAGACATTGATGGATTTCAACTAAACTTGGCAAAAACATTGCCTATGGACCTGTGACAAAGCCTATTGAAAATGGGCCACATTGGTCAATAGTTTGCTGAGATGCCGCGCGCTCACTTTGTCTTCATTTTAATAGTCAAAATGAAAATGTGACATTAAATGGACATTAAAAGTTCAAATGTGCTTCCTATGGATTGTTAGCGGGATAGTACAAAATATTAAATGCCGCTTCGACAAAATTTAAGATTTTATAATAAATTCAATAAAACTGGAAAATACCAATTATAGGACGAAAATAAATCTATTTCGCATTTATATGCAAATAGATAGTTTAATTTATATTTATCGAATTGCTTTCCATTATGATAGCCAACATTAATCAATTTTGAATTTCTGTTGATTTTCATACTCAACATTAATAAATTTTGATTTTCTGTTGCTTTTCATAGTCAACATGATTAAATTTTGATTTTCTGTTGATTTTCATACTCAACATTAATAAATTTTGATTTTCTGTTGCTTTTCATAGTCAACATGATTAAATTTTGATTTTCTGTTGCTTTTCATAGTCAACAATTATCTATTTTGATTTTCTGTTGATTTTCATAGTCAACATTAATCTATTTTGATCTTCTGTTGATTTTCATTGTCAGGATTAATCTATTTTGAGTTTCTGTTGATTTTCATAGTCAACGTTAATCTGCTTTGATTTTCTATTGACTTTGATGGTCAACATTCATACATTTTGACTTTGATGGTCAACATTCATACATTTTGACTTTGATACTCAATATTAACCAATAAATATGAAAATAAACCTGTTTCTATTATTCTATTAAAACTGTGTACACGGTACCCTTCACTCAGGCGAGCTTCTATTACGGCTTGCCGTAGGTTTCGATTTCCTTTCAATTTTTATGGTCATTATTAGCCGAATTTAATTTTCTGTAGATTTTAATACTCATAATCAATCAAAGTTGAATATCTGTTGATTTTTATAGTTAACATTTATGTAATTTGATTTTCTGTTGATTTTCATAGTCAACATTAATCAATTTTGATTTTCGGTTGATTTTCATAGTCAACATTAATCAATTTTGATTTTCTGTTGATTTTCACTGTCAACATTAATCAAAATTGATGATTGTTGCAATGAAAATCAACATTAATCAATTTTGATTTTTGGTTGATTTTCACTGTCAGCATTAATCAATTTTGATTTTCGGTTGATTTTCACTGTCAACATTAATCAATTTTGATTTTCTGTTGATTTTCACTGTCAACATTAATCAATTTTGATTTTCAGTTGATTTTCATTGTCAACAATCATCAATTTTGATTTTTTGTTGATGTTTCAAATGATATAGCTTCGTATCCTTATGATATCAATGTCTGTATTTTTAATATGTTGTAGCAACATACATAAAGACTCAATTCTGAAAGTTTGATCAAAATCCGTACGCTCGGTTTTGTGTTACCTACTTGTGAGTACTTTTCGTTTACCAAAATGTGTACACGGTAACCTTTACTCAGGCGAGCTTCTGTTACGGCTTGCTGTAGGTTTTTGGCTTACCTTCATCAGTATTTTCATCTTTCTTTCACATATTGTTACAACAGCTCAACGTCTAAGTACAGGGCAAGACAGGATCCATTATCGTCATATAAACAGTAAAATTACTGACTTTTGTCGAAGTCAGAGCTGTCCCCGGTAAGGCCTATGTTAAATTGAAAACAACGTATGTGAGGCTGTCACAACGTCCTGCCCTGTGAGAAAGTCATTTTGGATATCATCTCTAGGCTGTTTCCATAGGGGTGTGAAAAACAGATCAAATTCGTCAATCTCCATTTAAGTTTACCAATTTAATCTGTTTTTTACACCCCTATGGAAACAGCCTAGAGATGATATCCAAAATGACTTTCTCACAGGGCAGGACGTTGTGACAGCCTCACATACGTTGTTTTCAATTTAACATAGGCCTTACCGGGGACAGCTCTGACTTCGACAAAAGTCAGTAATTTTACTGTTTATATGACGATAATGGATCCTGTCTTGCCCTGTACTTAGACGTTGAGCTGTGGTAACAATACCTCGATTTAAGTTTCACTTTTATTGTCTAAATTGGTTGTATTTGAGAATAGGAATGTATTTTAGATACATATTGCTATTTTGACAGGATTTGCAGTTCAATCGATTGTCATACTTAAGTATACTCCTAAATAATAATTATATAAAGTACAGAGAAATGGAGAATGCATGTAAACTGTCGGGGCTCATCCCTTCTACCCGACAACCGACGACACGGTACCCGACAGCCGACACCACACTACCCGACAACCAAAACCACCGGACCCGACATCCGACACCCCAGGACCCGACACCCGACGACACCCCACCCGACAACAGACGCCACCGGACCCGATGACCAAAACCACCCCACCCGACTACCGACGCCACCAGACCCGACAATTGAGTTTCCAAAAAAGTAAAAAACTCAAATGCACTGTGACCATTTTCTTATCAGTTTGTGACAAAAGGGAAATGTGAGACTGAATGACGTTTTACGCTAAAAAATTCATTAGTTTTTACACGTGTTAGCCCGATTACGACAGCTACAAATAAAATGTTACACTCTAAATATAATCCTTTGGGACGGTGGCCTTAGTTTGGCCTAAAAATTTTCAATGACCACATGAGACATAGGAGTTGTAATTTTAACCACAGATAGTTTCACTTATTAGCTACTCTCACAGCAAAAGTTGCGATGGAGCTCTCTTCCTTTACCGAGATATCGGGGCTCTACCAAAGCATGTCTCCCATTTAAATAGCATTGAAATGTACATTTTTATGCTTTCGATGTCAAAAAAAGTGCGACCACATGACATTTTAGTAAAAAAAATTTTTTTGTGGTAGAAGAACATGTCCCCTACGTTTTCAAAAATAATTACGAAAGAGCAGGGTTGCGATATCCGGATAGGAAGGTGTGGACGAATCGGATAAAATGGTTTTTATCCACTGGAAAAAATGATTTTATCCGGATGAAATTAATTTTATCCGGACAAAATGGTTATGTTTAGTGGACGAAATGGTTTTGTCCACTGGACAAAACCAATTTCATCCGGACAAAACGCAACCCTGCGAAAGAGCTCTCTCTACTTTTCAAGAAATTAATTTTTAATGACAAGAAGTTCATTTTGACCATTAAAATGTAAAGTGTATACAAAATAATACACTGCCACTGCCTATAATGCAAAGATACAAGACTGGTTTAATACAATAAGGGGGTTAGATATTTTCATAAAATAAATACCTTAGCAACTGTAATTTTGCCAGCTACTAAAGCCCGCCCTGAAGTGAAAATTATTATAACGCTGTGTAAACACATCATATTATTACATATTTAATGGGCCCTAAAGATAGATTACAATTAAAACGTAGTTATGTTTTTGTTGCCGAAAATCAAAGTATTTTTAGCGTATTTTTTTAATGGCGACAGCTAGCGTTTCGGCCCTGCAATGACGAAACACTGGCTGTCGTCGCTGTTTTAATACAATAAGTAAATAAAATATGATGTGATTACTAAATAAATTTGTTTCGTGTTCCCAAAACAAAATACACAGGCGCTTATAAAATGCATACTACACAAAACAATGAACTGTAAACTGGGTTAACATTGCCTAATTTGGAAATTAAACCGAAACATGACACGGAATTCTTATGAGATTTAATAGCGGTACTGGTGGCCTAGTATGTAATAATTTTATAATTAAATTCTTCATCCCCAGCGACAGTGCTCAATCAACTATTGCATTGCTGCCTATTATCAGCTAGGTGATTTTTTTCGGCCTTCTATACCCCTTCCCGTTCAATTTGAGATGATAGAATGCAGTGAATGGGCAAAAAAATACCTTTCAGGAAATCTAAATTTTGGATTGGATAGTTTTACTGGACTTACAAGATGTATTCCGTGACTCTTTTCTAGATTTTAAAATTATTTTCGGTGATATATTGCATAAGATTCAGCAAATATTCCACATTAGTCGTAGCCCTTTGCGTGAACATCTATAAGGGATGTTTTTTGTCCCTTTTCCGATTGTTGCCAATGACAACTGGTAGGATTTGTCCCTTATAGATATTCACGCAAAGTGCGTAGCTGAACCCTCCTGTTAAAGCTGTTGACACTCCTTGGTCGTAGCCTAGTCTGACAAAGTAAAATGTGTGCAAAAATGTATAATATTAAGATATTGTTTCTAACCAAAATCCAGAAAGGTTCAAAATCCAAACTAACATGATATCAGAGGTCGTTTTAGAACTCCCAAAATAAAGTTTTTGAAGGCCTGAAACAATTCTGGTAGGTGTAAATTGAACAGAGTATCCACATTTTTTTCATAGTTTTCATAGTTTTCATAGTTTTCATAATTGTATTAGAGGTTGTTATTTTATTACGAATAAACTTTGGAGTGTGGATAGCGAGATTTGTGTCTGCGTAAATATTTTTGGATCTAGACATTTTCTAGTTCAAACTACCCCTGGTTTATGAAAATCGTTGAGCATTTTACACAACACTGTTAATGTAATGTAACTCAATGTAAACTCGATGATTTTCAAAAATCAAATGAAATGAGATCACAAGTGGGATGAGATAGATATTCTACTCTTTGATTTCATTCTCCGTAAAATCGAAAACGGCGGTCTTCTAGTTAGTTTTCAAGTACTATACTTTATTATTCACCGTTCACCAACACAAACATTTGACGATGTAGTCATAGTGATAATGAATATTCTAGTACTCAGAAGATTAACTCCAAAACAGCCGTTTTTGAAGCAAAATGAATGAATGATATTATGTCATTCTATTCAGGGAGTAGAATTTTCATAAACCAGGGGTAGTTTGAACTATATATGTTGGGTTGGGACGAATAGGGAATTAACTCGTTCGTGATGTATTAATCAGTTGCTATGAATTCAAAAATTGGAATAATTTAGTGATTTTCATGGTTTCGTATTTTGGAAAAAAATTGCAGGGCAAAAGACACTACTTTTGAAAATAGTTATCAGACCATGTTTACTTTATAGCTCGCCTGAGGAAACGTGCTTATAGAACCACACAGTACGTGCGTCTGCCCGCCAACCCTGTAAGTTTTGAATGCATTAACAGAAATTGATCGAACTCGTGACAAACGTTGCTAATGGACTAGTGATTGTATGGTTATGGTCCCATTCATTCAATAAGTTGCAGAGATACCATGAGCTTACTTAGTCTTCATTTTGAAAGTCAAAGTGAAAAATGGTCCAAAACAAAGTCTAAACGTGTTCTCAGTAAATTGTTAATCATAAAGTTTAAAATTTTGCATGCCGCTTCTAACACATTCATGGTATAGTGCTACCGAAAGCATTATGCATTAGTTTGCCTATTTCCACATTCTGTGCTGTACTCTGCCGAAGCGCTCTGCCTCCTTTGACAGACAAGTACAGCGCGCGACTCTGCACTGAGTGGTTCTTCGCAGTTTTTGTCTGTACTTCTCATGCAAATTCGAAAATTTCAAATGCTCATTGATTTATTATTATAATTGATTTATATCAATAAATACTTTATGTAAAAATATTTTGTTGGCATTTTTGGAAACTCTGATTTAATACCAAGGACTTGTGTCTCCAATTCCAATATTATTATTTGTCTCTTGTCAAAATTGTTAGTCAAGGAACCGCGCCACTTTTCTGGCAACTACTTTTTTTGAAACATTAATTTCTCCTAAACTACGAACCTTTATGAAAATATTGAACACACAAGTCCTAGTTATTGAAACATAGTTTCCAAAAATCTCAACCAAAGAATTTTTATAAGATATTTATTGAGTTATTTATGATATTTATGATCATTTAGTGCACAAAAATACATGAGAACGCTTATTAAGGGGCATTGTACAGGTTACCCTTAATCTAATTTTAATAACCAATATTAATCAACTTTAATTTCTGTTGATTCTAATGCTCAATATTATTCAACTTTAATTTCTGTTGATTCTAATGCTCAATATTATTCAACTTTAATTTCTGTTGATTCTAATGCTCAATATTACTCAACTTTAATTTCTGTTGATTCTATGCTCAATATTATTCAACTTTAATTTCTGTTGATTCTAATGCTCAATATTATTCAACTTTAATTTCTGTTGATTCTAATGCTCAATATTATTCAACTTTAATTTCTGTTGATTCTGATGCTCAATATTATTCAACTTTAATTTCTGTTGATTCTAATGCTCAATATTATTCAACTTTAATTTCTGTTGATTCTAATGCTCAATATTATTCAACGTTAATTTCTGTTGATTTTAAATACCAATATTAATCAACTTTAATTATCTGTTGATTTTAAATACCAATATTAATCAACTTTAATTATCTGTTGATTTAATGCTCAATATTAATCAACTTTAATTATCTGTTGATTTAGTACTCAATATTAATCAATTTATATTTTCTGTTGATTTTAATGGTCAATATTTTTGATTTCCTGTTGATTTTAATGGTCAATATTTTTTGGTTTTCGGTTGATTTTAATGATCAATATTTTTTTATTTTCTGTTGATTTTAATGGTTAATATTTTTTGATTTTCTGTTGATTTTAATGGTTAAAATTTTTTGATTTTCTGTTGATTTTAATGGTTAATATTTTTTGATTTTCTGTTGATTTTAATGTTAGCATAAAAGCATTTTAATGTTAGAATAAAGCAGAAGCAACAGAAGCGAGCTTCTGTTGCTGCTTGAGTTGAGGTTACCTGCTAGTATAGTTAGCTTCTGCAACGCATTTACCGTAATCTTATGCGCATGATACCCTGTTAACGAAGCAAAATGAACGGAATGAGTAATTTGGAACTGTTTTGACTGTACCAAGGCGAAGAGATAACATTTTGTAAGATGCACCCAATAAAATCGAAACGCACGATTTTATTCCGCAATAATTTATTACCAAAACGAAACCATGTTGAAATTTTCCTGAAAAATACCCCTTAGTTACGAAATTAAAATATTACGGACGAGTTAATTCCCTTTTAGCCCAAACGGTTCATATCTTTTAGTGTGTCGATAACGTTAGGATGTGGATTTCGGCTAACATTAGCAACTTACATTGTTTTTCGAAATCCGAAACTTTTTTCCTGATTATCAGAGGAACTGGACCCTTAATCCAACTGATTAAGTCATGACCGTCTGATAATCTATAATTGCATTGCAAAGTGTACGTCAAGATGCCTCCATTACAAGGTGAAGACATAGAGGATTATTCACCGAGTTTGTACCCAATCAACTATTTGAATTCAACCTATACACATAATACTGCCGCAAAGAAGTAAGCACCCAAGCCGAAAGTAACCATGGTTATTTGGTTCGGGTGCCTACCTCTCCGTGGTAGTAAGTCATTGATATATGAAATATAGATTGCCGGTCAGGTATGCCTACGTCACAGAATTCTATCGGCAGGGCAAAGCGAGAATTTTGTCCACAAGCCAACCGCGCGGATATCCAAATAATAATAATTGAAACGTTGTGCCTAATAACCTGCTTATTCAGTATTAGATTTCAGTAACTAGGAAATAAACAAAAATTCTGGACAAAAACATGTTTACAGGGTCATCGAAAATTGATATAAAATATTAAATAAAATGCACAAAACTTGTTATCTATAGCACCTTAATCACAAAAAGTGATAGTTTGATTTTAACGCTTATGATTTTCTGAAATATAACTAGTCAATCTAACGAATAAGGAGGAAATTCATTTTCATACGATATTAGTTCTAACCAGTTTTCTCAATTCCATTGCTTCATTCTGCTATTTATTCTATCTCTTAGGCCTGGACTATACTTCCCGTTTCATCGTCACGTTCACGTTTTGTGACGTCAAAATGACGTCACTACAGTGATTTAAAAAAATTTTGAAATATGATAAGACGTCATTTTGACGTCACTAAACATGAACGTTACAATGAAATGGGAAGTTTAGTCCAGACTTTAATTGTATTTTGTAAAAAATGTCAAACAACAATATTCCGCTGACACTTAATAGGGTCAGAAATCGAAATTTGTCGTCAAAGCGAAAAATGAATACATTCATGAGTGAAATGAAAAAGTTCAAAAACGAAGACGTAATCAGGGAGAGCCACGAAAATGACAGATTTATACTTCTAAAGATACTCAAAGTTATTGAGCAAACGAATCACGAAAGACCAAATACTGTCATTAGAATGTCAAGAGAGAAATAAAAGACTTTGTCCCGTTAAGACCATATTATACTATACCGGCGTCTCTTAAAATTTAATATGCTGTTTGATCCTTTACTAATTAGCACTGAATAGAATAATGAAGTTGCTAGATGAAGAAGTCTAACTTTCAATTTTATTTTCGTTGACAACCGAAATATATAATTTTGAAATACAAAGTGGCGGAATTTCAAGTTGAAAGGTAGCCGACAACTAACAAAGAGTACGGAAAATCTCCTTCGAAACAGCACTACATAGAGATTACAATAGAAAAACAAGGTCAGCAGATTTAAATAGTTCGAATGAACCAAAAATAATTTATTATCTAGACCCTTTATATATCCCGCTCCTATACCGGACAACTAAACGTAGTCATTTCAACCATAAGGAATCTTTTCTATTCGAAACCAAAAAATGTATAAAAGATATTTTAAAAAGTAGTTACAATAATCAAAAAGTCTGAAGATTATTATGTTGAGCTTATTTACATACATCATTTTTCGGTAAATTAAGATTTCGGGTTTATTGCAAAAAATATTTTTATCTTTCAATTTTAGAGTCCTGAATTTTTACTTAATATGAAAATGTCAACTTTTAAGGTGCACAACTATGCAAACTGAACCAAAGCAATAATCCAAAAGTGTTATCTATGGATACTAATCACTATCACTATGCCTTGATTACCATGTTCATCTTGGACAAAAGATACAATTGAAAAAATTGTATGACATTAAAAACACCAAAAATGAAAAATTTCGAATTTTCGACGGGATTTCTGTTAAAGAAGTTTCTGGGAATTTTTAAAGCATTTAAATTTCCACTTAGGTCCAGTAATAGAGACTTTGCTAAAACGAAAAATTACATTGAATATGTTAGTCAAAAGACGGCCTAAGCGCCTGTTTTGTCATAGTTACGTGTATGTCACACTCTTAATCTGAAGGGTTTGAAAATTGAGCATTAATTTCAAGTTATTTTAGTTTAATCCAAAATTAGAAACTCAAAATTCCAAGTTGATAAATCTGTATTCAAACAATTTTCCATTATTATTATTATCATTTATTATTTATTATAGGCCATTATTTATTTATTTTCATAAGAGTCAGGACAACGTCTTTTGGACATTTTGAATAACTTTCTTTGAGCTGGATCGGGAAATATACTTCCCTGCAAAACAAGTTGCCATGAAACGGGCTGGGAAGTATATTTCCCGTAAAGGTTATATCGTTATGACGGAACGGGAACTATATTTCCCAGAATAATATTTTCGTTACTATGGGTTGGGAACTTTATTTCCCACCACAAAATTGAAATTGCATTTCGTAGTAGAAAATCGTAAAAAAAGTAATTTTAATAAAAAATGTCACACAAAAGGCGTATTGAGTCACGTCTGTTAGGTGAGTCAGAATCAGAAAGTTCAATAGCTGATGAAGGAACAGTTGAATGCACAACCTGAATAAGGGTGTATCTTGAAATAATACTCGGCATTTATTTTTTGAATTTATTTGTAAATAAACTGAAAAGCCAATAGTTGCAGGTAACGCATCCGACAACAACTTCTCTACCTATATAATGGAAAACAAATTAACAGAAATGACTTTCAACACAATGGATATTACAGCGAGGAGAACTTAACACCCGAACAAGAAAATCCCTTAAGGCTAGTGGAAGTAAAATAGGTTTGGAATTCCCAGGCTCTGAATTTTTTTTGTAGGTAAACCGATTTATGACGTCACACACGACGACTTTTCTATAAATTTCAATGAGGCATCACCATGGTGAAAGTGCATGTCAAAAAATAATTTTTCTGCCCCATGGAAATTTATACGAAATGTCGCCGTGTGACGTCATAAATAGCTTACATTACAAAAAAATCTAGAACTAGAGAGAGAGGATACTTATCCTAATTCAAGTTCCAGTCAATTACCTATTCTACGATTTTCAAGAATCCCTAATTTTCAGCAACCACGTTGCTCCTGGAAACCATCCTTATCCTACTCTAAACCAAGCATGTAAAGTCCAATACTAGGCTTAACTCTAAACTTTTAATTCGCTGGTGTACTCTGCAGATGGAAACAGAGTGGCTACTTGCGCAGCGTTGGGAGGTTTCTTCGCTGCGCAAATAGCCACGCTGTTTCCATCTGCAGAGTACACCAGCGAATTAAAAGTTTAGAGTTAAGCCTAGTATTGGACTTTACATGCTTGCTCTAAACTCAATGGAAGCATGGCACTGCAAAACCTCTACTTAAGCCTAAAGGTAGTGTAAATGATCCTAGTTCCTATAGATTGATATCTGTAATTAACTATCTAGGTAAAACTTTTGAATCTGTAATAGAGAGCCAGATAAGTTCTAGCCTATTACACATTGAGCGTAGTAGTTTTGAAAACCAATATGGTTTTCAGAGAGGCTTATCCACTGTTCATGCTATGTTAGACTTAGTATCGTATGTACAAAATGGGATTGATAATAAGAATATTGTTTGTGTACCCTATTTTGACCTAAAAAAAGCCTTCCCAAGCACAAACTATGTCATTCTTATGAATAAGCTAATATCTAAGTTTAACTTACCACTGTAGTTGTTAAAAATCCTATGTAATTACTGTTCTAATCGTAAGCTCACTATCAATATTGGAACCTATTTTTCTGAACCTTTTGACATCTTTGGTGGCCTGCCTGAGGGCTCAACGCTAGGACCATTGCTGTATTGTTTTTATATTAGTGACCTCCCATCATATATAAGTAGCCACTTAGCCTTATTTGCTGATGACGTTGCCAATCCCATCTGTAGCAGTGATGAAGAAACAATGATCACAAGCGTCTGTACTTCAATGTCTCAGCTCAGTGCTTGGTGTGCGGATAATGCCAGTTCCCCAAACTGGCTTAAATCTGAATATGTGATTTACCATAATAACAGACGTGTTATTGAAATACCTTTAAGTAATTGCAAATGGTAGTGATTTAATGCATAGAAGTACGAATTTTAAATACTTAGGTGTAATTATAGATGATAAGTTATCTTTCGTGGACCATGTTGCGCTGGTCTGTAGTAAAATAGGTACTCGTTGTAACAATTTGTTAAGAAACAGAAGATACATACCTCCTAAAACCATGACCTCTGTATTCAAAGCTATAGTATTTTCTGTTGTAACGTATGCCCGTCCTATTTATTCTAGTGGAAGTGCAAGTCTCACCCAAATTCAAACAATTATTGATCGTTTTTTACTTGTTTTTGCTTGTATTTTAATATTTCTAAAAGTAGCCACGTACCCGATTCTTTAACCTCACTTTTTACTACTGTTACAAGACTCCGAGCCTGTAAACATGAGTATGATTTACGAACACCCAATTATAATTTTAGTTTTTTAAGCAATCTTTTAATTATAAAGTTATTGACATGTGGAATTCGCTTCCCACTAGCATTAAGTCTATTGATATGTATCAAAAATTTAAACAGCATTTACGAGATTACCTAGTTAATCTTCGCTACGATGTTAATTGATGTTAAGCATCCTATTTTTTTCTATTGTCTCTGCTTTTTAATTAATATTCTACTGTAGCACACTAATCTGAAATTGACATGTATATTAACGCTGTCCTTTGTTGGAAACCAGCAGTGTAATCTGTTGTACAAAGATTGACAATAAAGCTATTACATTACATTACATTACAAACTCCGTCCTCTAAGTGCGGCATTCGCAGGCACTTTGAATTTTTTCTTGCTTAGTTATGACATCACGCGGTGTCAAATTTTCTACATCCCAATGGGGCGGAAACTTACTTTTGCAATTTTGTTCGAAAATGGGAAACGGAATGTCGCCGTGTGGTGTCACATAGCTAGGCAACAAAAAATTGACCTTCCCACTGCTGTGTTTCACCGAGGGGGTACTAAGGGTAGGAGGGCTGACTCCCCATAAGGCTCGCGAAATTTTTTAGGGGGTCACATGGAAGGAGTATAGAAAAACCGCCTCTAAACAGCTCATGAACAATAAAAAACTTAATAATTCAAGTGTAAATTAAAGTTTAGTTTAAATTTTGAGGTACGTAATGCCAAAAAGGTGGGGTACCAACCCTCCATCGGCGGAGGAGGGTAGCTGATAAGTACCCTACCTGTTCTGACAGCGGAGGGGCTGCAGCGCTCATAATGCGACCCTATAAGAGTTATGTCAGTTTAACTATTGGTAAAATGTCGGATATATTTTGTCAGATGTTGGGATTTTCAGATTATGACAATTCTCGTAGCTATGGATTTTCAAACATTTAAAATCTTCTTTCTAACTTACACCGTTATTTGGGTTATGCAATCAATTAGCCATTCAAGTGACTCCTCAGCCGGGGAATCAAATGAGTCAACGTCCTGACAGGATTTGGACAAGAAGGACAAAAAAGTCGTGACAATGATTACTACTGAATGGAACATGGAATGACCGAGGTAACTCTAAGGAATGGCACCCAGAAGTTAAAGCCCAACTCTGTCCTTCAATATAATGATAATGCCCGAGGAATAGATTTGGCTGATATGCAGATTCACAACTATGAAATAATAAGAAAAACAAAATTTTGGTTCAAAAAACTGTTATTTCACTTAGTGGATACATGTTTGTTCGACGCGTTTGCGGTGGTTCGATCATTTTTATGATGATCATCCCCGCAAAATGAGATTTCTACAATTCCGTCAGAATATAATCAGTCAGATTTTGTCGAAAATACTATGTAATCAGTAGGATCAGTTGTTTTGGGATGCCAACCTACTCGGCTTGTGGGAAAGCATTTCATCAAACGAAATTTGGGGACTAAAAACTCGACCCATGGGGCCAGGCGATGCTACGTGTGAGCTAATAAAAAAATAATACGGCAGAAAAAAGGACTATGCGTACAGCTGTTAGACTAGTGAGGTTGGACTACGCCTTGTACCCTGTTTCTAAATTTATCACACTAAAAAATCATATTGATTTATTTAGTAGCTCTCTGTAATAGATATTTCAGATATTTGTATTTCTGCAGTAATTACTTTTCTGCTATATTTAATTAGTAATCTAGATTAATATTGTATAATATATTATGTATCGAGTATTTCAAATATAATTTGTCTACTGCAAACGACTATTCATTGTTGTATGGCTTCTATTATTGAATTAATTACCTTTATTTTACAAATTAATAATAGATTATTTCTAAAGTAGAAAATACGCCCGCTTTGCGAATCCTAGCATTAAAATAGTATACCGTTGTGAAGAAGGTACTAATGTATTTATTGTCCCTACGAACTTCACATAACTTATTATTGAACACCCATAGAACGTTAAAAAGATTGTGATCTCCGTCCAGCTCAAAGGGTTAAAAGTACGCGTCTCAAAATAGTTTAAGAGGTTTAAATTTTACAAATATTTAATTTTTCAAGGAAGAGGGTTAAATATTTCGCGAGATGTTTTAAAAATTTCGCCTATTTATTTCCGAGAAATATTAGAATTCCATGTCTGGTTATGTTTACTGAAGAATATGACTTTGTGTGATATCCTTCAGTCGTCGGCTACATTTTACTTTGGCTAGTGGGTAACTTAAAATATATCATTCATGGTGTTTCTATGGTCCACACCAAATATCAATTGCGGACGTCAAAAAACGGTCAAGTTTCGAATAGAATGGAGCCAATATTAGTTTAGTGCGGTCATCCACCAGGGTCACATTTTTGACTCTGCACAGTGTATTATTTTCATGGTGTCGTACGGAAAAGGCTTCCCCTGTGGGTGATGCGCTCGCTAGGTAAAGCCACGGGTCAACTAGGAGAGGTATTCTCCGAATGTCCTTCTTTCGGTCAGGTCAGTTTCACGTCAAGTCCCAAAGATGCCAATGCCAAGATGCCAATCACTGAACCCAAGCCAAGACCTCGTTTCTCTATCCCACAACTTCTTTATTGGCTCTAGACTCGCACCTTCTCTCGTCCGCTTCCAACTTAGTTCTCCCGACTCCTTTCACAAGTCTGCAGAGAGTCATCCAATGGCTTCACTCGCTAGTGCAGCCATTGGCTGGCTCACGGCAGCCCCGCTTTTACATAATTGTCGGCGGTTTACATATCTCTATGACTAATCTTACTATACCCCGACAATGGATGGGCCGTAATTTGTTAAAACTATTCTTTATTTTCATCAAAAACTGTGTTTCTTCCTTCTACTTGTGAAAATTTGTGTTCTTATATTTTACAAACAATAATTTTAATATCTTTCAAAACTAACGTAAAGTCGTAATAAAAGCTCGCCCTAGTAATGAGTTTCCCATACAATTTCCTAAGAAATGTAAATTTTCGACTTGTTTAGCAAGTAAAAATTAATAGGGTCCATCACTGATGTATAAGCAATGTTTCTTACAGGTTTGGTTAAACTTCGACCACGTATTAGAGAGGTAACGAGCTCCCAAAAACTGTGTGATTCTATAAGCTCGGTTGTTGGAGCCACCTATATCTTCCAAAGTAGCAGCTAGTAGCAGCTGCAATTTTTTTCAAAAATTACTACATAAAAATAGAAAATTTTTGGAACTAGTTTGAGGGGTGAGATGTGGTGAGAACTAAAGTTATGTAACATTTTATATTTTATATGGAAAAGTATAGGAATCCCGCAGTGATACATTTTAATATCTTCTGTTATACGTGTAGCAAAAAATCTTTAGCACTTGAATCCAATCAATCGTGTTGACTACATCATCATGCAATTTTAAAATGCTCAAAATTTGATTTAATTTTTTTGAGCTAAAAAGTCTCCAATTACCGCCGATCCATGAAACGACAACACTGTGCTCTGGGTGTATATAGGACTGTTACAATGATCCGCCATTATGCATACTTACACCGGATTTTCGGGTATTTTGTATTTCAAAATTTTATATTTCCGTTAGCAACGAAAATAAAATTGAAAGTTAGACTTCTTCAACTAGCAACTTCAATAAATTTATAAAAAACTTAAAAAAACTCATAGGGAGAAGCGAGGAAAACCAGAAAACAAGAAAAATAAAGTTTCTGGATAATCAGAATATGGCGTAAATTTTAAAAAACCATGTATGCCCCAGTCTCCCGGTTGAAATAATTGTTTTTGAATCATTTTTAACATTGTTAAAGTGTATGAGTGGAAGAAATAGTGTGTTGTAATTTGGTCACTATCAAGATGTCTTAAATATCAATGGTCCCACTGCCACTAGATATACAAGGTAGAGACAAATGTAAGTCTCACACTGTAAATATATAGGAGTATCGTAACTCATGACAATGTGCTAATTCTCTGCAGCCAATTAATTGATAGTAGAAGTCTAAATTTTCGATTATCTCCATCTGGTATCTGTCAAAGTCAACCTGCGAGATTCCCAGTCACTTTGGATTTTATGTGCTGCTTTAGCTGTTATGGGGTCACACGGCGACAATTTCCATAATCATCCCTATAGGGAAATTGCCCCAGTGTGGCGTCACATAGCTAAGCAACAAAAAATTCAGACTGTGCCTGGAATTCTAATCCTTGGGTTAAACCACTATTGTCATTTAGATTGTTTTGAGCCGACTCTTTTCCGGAAGATATTCATTTTACATTTTCTTTCTTATGCAGTCTGGTATTTTCATAATTTTTAATCCATTTCAGGAGTACCTTTTTGAAACAGGCCAAAGGATTTTCAATATTATGATTTACAGTATTTGTTTAATAATTGTACTTTATTTATTAATTTGCGCTAAAAGACGATTTTAAGTTTGTAATTTCAACCGGGAGACTGGGGCATACATGTTTTTTTTAAATTTACGCCATATTCTGATTATCCAGAATCTTAATTTTCTTTTTTTCTGGTTTTCCTCGCTTCTCCCTATGAGTTTTTTTAAGTTTTTACTTTTTAATTTATTTTTTAGTTTTTATTGTTCATATGTATTGTAGTGTTATTGAACGTTATGACGGTATAAGTGAGAATATTTACGGATGTTGTACACAAAACAATATTTTTCCATTCCTGGAATATTTCCCCAATTCTAAAAATAATTTCTGTCCCTGGAGTCTTTTTCAAGTTTTAAGAATTTCCATCCATAGAATATTTCCCAATTTCGGAAATCCTTTTTCTGTCTCTGCAACCTTACCAGTGCACTGTATATCATTTGTTCACAAAAGTATATAGTAATAATATACTCTATCGAATGATATCAGTATTCGGTATGTCTCACAAGTCACAAATCAAACGATAAAATTATGTGCTGGGTGTCTCCTCTATTCTTACTATTTACTATCTTTATTTAGTACAGCGCTAGGCTCGTCTAATCAAGATTTCCTGTATTCTATTCTTATCACTTCGTAATAAGAGAATCAAGAGTCGGAGTCAAATTTTTTGAAAATTACCTTAGTTACTAAAGGCCACTTTAGACTCATCCTATTCCTATCGTTATGCTATTTCTTTACAGATTTTTGAGTTTACACTTCGATTGATAGTATCGTTATAGTGATGTTGACACATTCATATAACTTTCATATTCATATAATTCTTGGACACTTTATACTCATGCTGTTCATATTCTAATTCTATCGTTGTCAAGAAAAACCTCAGTTGAACAAAGTTCAACTTTCAGAAAATTGAAACTCCCTTGAAAGCCATTTTGTGTAATAGTTGGGACTCTAATTACGACTTTTCTATTTAGTTGCCACAGTTACAGATTTACTGTAGTGGGAGTGCCACCACCCTGTTTCTTTCGTAATTTTGTCAATTTTACCACTTTATACCTTCGATTTGACGTATGAATGATACACGAAGACGATAGAAATGCAATGCAAACAGGACCATCTAAAAAATAGTGTAAAGTGTTGCTGGGAATACCACTCGAAACTGTTAATAATATGATATGACAACGATAGAAATAGAATGAGTCTAAAGTGGCCTTAACTAATTACGAGGTATTTTTGTTTAAAATCCCACCCCTTCTTTTCAGAATAAATTAACACAAAAGCATACTATATAAAATGGTAGTACATGGTAGTAATACTTCCGTGTACCAACTTATGCTAAATTAAATTTGAGGGGAAAAAAGAGCACGGTGGAGCAAGAAGTACTCAGACTCCTGACTAAGTTTCGTCTTATTTTCGATTGTCTTATTGTCCAACCAATGACCGAATTACTGAAGAGAATTAAGAACTGCTGTTTTATATAATCGTATTTCTTGTTCACATCCTTGGTTAAGGCCACTTTAGACTCATCCTATTCCCATCGTTATGCTATTTCTATACAGATTTTTGAGTTTATACTTCGATTGATACTATCGTTATAGTGATGTTATCACATTCATATAACTTTCATATTCATATAATTCTTGGACACTTTATACTCATGCTATTCATCAATGTGGATCGAACGTAATAAGGTGATGTCTATAGCCAATTTCAACATCTTTCTGCAGCCAGTTTGAAGTTTGGGTGCATTCAGTTAGCTTTTAGCTGGGAAAAATCCCGTGGTCATGGATACAGCCACTGATCCCCCCTGGGCCTGCACCCAGTTTTCCTATTCAAACTGGCTGCAGAATAAGAGCAAAACATGCTATTGACTTCACCTGAAGTGGGAGAGACTGTCATAGCAAGGCAGCTATAACAACACAATATAAGGTACTCTCTTGCCGTAATATTTCAGATAAAAATTAACTTTTTTCATTCTTGGGAATAAAATCGCCATTTTATTCCCAATACTCGTACTTCAGTAAGGTGCCCCGGATAGGGGACCATAGTTACGGTAGTATAACGGTAACGCACTGCGATTATCGAGAAAAAAAGTGAAGTTTTATTTGAAATATTATGGCAAAAGGCTACCTGGTTAGGTTATACGTGCCTTGCTGTCATAGGTTCGAATCACATTGCTATTCATATTCTAATTCTATCGTTGTCAAGAAAAACCTCAGTTGAACAATCAGAAAATTGAAACTCCCTTGAAAGCCATTTTGTGTATTGTAGTAGGGACTCAAATTACGACTTTTCTATTTAGTTACCACAGTTACGGATCTACTGTAGTGGGAGTGCCACCCTCTGTTTCTTTCGTAATTTTGTCAATTTTATCACTTTATACCTTTGATTTGACGTATGAATGATACACGAAGACGATAGGAATGCAATGCAAATAGGACAAACCCAAGGCGGGCTAAATTTCTATAGTGACGCTTGTTTTGCTTATAGACAGGTGGGGAAAGGACCTTTGTATCGGTGGACAAACTCTGGGACAAAAATATGAATTTTTGTCCCAGCAGTCCCGTCCCCATCTTAGATTCCTGGTATGCATATTTCTCATATTAACAGGCGTATATTGTCCATTGCTGGAATTAGCGAAGGTTAGGCGGGGTGCTGTCAAGTGTTGCATAAATTTAAAAGGTAGCCCTTCTGCTACAGTATTTTATTTTCCAAGCGTACAAGAAGAATGCATGGTTGGATGTTGTGCTTTGTTGTGGAGTTTTTAAATCGAACCTCGCTAATTTTGGCGTCTGTAAATTGCATTTTATATTTACATGATTTTATTATTCCGAGTTTGCGGTGGCTCCCGGCTAAAACATTTTTTCGTGGAACTTTCTCAGTCAAATTATATCCTAGGCTTTTCAGTTAATGGATTCGTTGACTACTTATTTAGGTGTCGCATTTATAATTTAGAAGTGCCTATTTCAGATTGAACTTTCTCAAGAAGTTCGCTGGGCTTAATCTCTGAGGTTCACATGGGGTCAGGTCAATGAGTTTGGAGGAACTGAGAATGAGATTGAGGATCATCATCATTGAGCAACTCCCATTGCCCCGGAGCGGAGGCTGGAGTATGGACTCCGTTTGAAAATCTTTGATAACCAGTGACTAAAATGACCAGCCGGTTGAAATGTAGATTGAGTAGATTAATAGTGTCGATTTCAGAATGGCCCCCTAACTCACGCCTGTGGGTTAGGGGGCCAATGAGTCAAGTTGTACAGTGGATTATAAAAATTTAGCACATTCCCTGCTGCCCATAGTGAGGCTCGAGTTGGAGTGAGGGCGTGGAGTGGAGTATGGACGAGGACAAGTAGGGAACGAGAATTTCACTATTTATTTAATTATTTCTGAAAACAAATTACAGTTAAGCTCTCAGAATTTCCACCTCTATATATTCGTACTTTAGCATTTAAGGACTTGAAATTGTCATAAAACGAGGTTAAAGTATTTTTCATTGGTGGATGCATTTTGCCAATGGGATTGCAGATTTCCATGATTGCAATTGTTGCGTGTTCCATTGCATAAATTGCATCGTGAGTTTAATTTGTTGAAAATTTTACGTTAATCTCGATACACAGGTATTAAGTACTTCAAATTAATTGGAAACTAAATGACTATCAATTTTTATGGTAATCTCTATGATCATTCGAATGAAAATTAGTTCCTAACTGAATTTGGATTGGTACCATGAGCTGGGACGATACGTCCCAGAGTTTGTCCTTATCATTTCAATGGTAATATAGAGTCCTTTCCTCACCTGGACAAACCTAAAAAATAGTGTAAAGTGTTTCTGGGAATACAACTCGAAACTGTTAATAATATGATATGACAACGATAGAAATAGAATGGTCTAAAGTGGCCTTTATCAATATTTTGAAATTGCTAAGTACCCCATTCAACAGCAAAAAGGCAAAAAGGTAACCCTTATGCTGATTTTGCTAGGCAAAATGGCAACCAAAAAGGCAGAAATAAGCAGCCTTTTTGCCCTTTTCATGCCCTGTTTCTTGCTGAGACTGCCTTCACATCCGTATCGTAAAAATTGTTTTGGTGGTATGACTATTTAACAATAAAACCAGTTTAAGTGAGAAGCTGAGGAAAATACTGGAAGAAGGAATTTTCTCAACAAGTTTCCCAAAATCTGAGTTTATAATCAGATAAGTTCTTCCTTCTTGATTCTCATTATGGGAGAATGTAGAAGGAATAAGAATCAACTCTTATTTTCCCCTTCAATGATAATTACTATCTCCTTTCAACATTTCCAATGTATTATGAAATTGGATTGCTGGAAAAACCCAAGATCCCATAGAATAACAAGCTCAATAACACTATACTACTGTACAATTATAATCTGGAACCTGTCAGACGGAATAATCTGAGGTTTTATTATAGTAACTAAGTACTACTAGCAATGTAGTAATTAAAGCACCAAGAGTATATTGGGCAAGGTACAAATTCTAAATCTCTCCAGATACAATTTCGTTCGAATGCTGAACAGAGGGCTGCAAGTCATCGTCAATTTTTAGTGACTCGCAATCTTGCAGTCCTATTGTTTTACGTAGAAGTCCTAAAAAAGGAAGTTCACGTTAGACCACCCAATTTCTTCGACTAGTGTGTCAAAATATTAGTTTTTCTCCTTAGTACAATAAATGGAAATCATGGAATATACTAGTGAGGAGTTTACTGACTCTCAACTGGAAAAAATTGCCGACTGTCGAAATAGAGTCTGCGGTGAGATTAATTTAATTTATTCCATTACTGAAATCGGACTTTTTTCCGAAATACATGAAAATTTCTGCAAATACCAAAGAGTTCAAATGAATTAATTGATTGACGGAGGCAAAGGTGTTATATTAGTCATAGATAGTAGTTATAATGGACGATGCGCATTCAAGGACTTTGCCCCTGCCGATCCTTCCGATAGAAAAAGATTTTATTATTGCTATGCTATGAACTTGGACTATTGACGTCAAGACAAGTCAAACAAGGCTGTATTGAGGGGGGCATTGGGGGCAAATGCCCCCGCCCCCCGAAATCCAAGAAAAAGGGAAATTTTTCCTCAAAATACCAAATCGATTTGAATAATTTTGCGCGCTTTTATGTGATTTTTAGGCTATTTTTGACTCATTTTAGACAAAATAAGCCAAAATTTTTCGCGCTTCGGGCGATTATACCTAATATATATTGTCCTATGACATCATTGCCCCCTCCGAAATCGACTTCTAAATACGGTACTGAAGTCAAAAGTCCTAGTTCATTTCCGACCACGCTGTATAACACGCTGACCCAATAGATCTGTTACATTAATGTTCAAAAAGTATCTGTTACAGCCTGTTAATACTAAAATAAAAAAGCGTTATGAAAATTCAACGATTCCACAAATTGTAAACAAATTAAATATAATGTATGACGATAATAACGAACATAAAATTACTTGTAGCAATGATATTGTTTTTAGGAATTAACAGGCACACATACGCGTAGCTATGACACAACAGGCCGCTTTTTGACTATCATATTCAATGTAATTTATCTTTTTAGAAAAGTCCCTAACGATCTGAACTTACTGGACCTACGAAGAAGTGTAAATACTCAAAAAAAAATCACAGGAACTTTCTAAAGAGAAGTCCTGTCGAAAATTTGACATTTTCCATCTTTTTATTGAAAATATCGCGGTTTCAAAGTTAAAAACACTAAAATATGACGTTAATACTTCTTCGTAGGTCCAGCAAGTTCAGATCCTTAGGGACTTTGCTAAAAATGTCACACAATTTTTTCATTTGTATCTTTTTGTCCATGATGTACATGGTATTATGGTTCCGCTGCCACAGTTCTCTCTTTGTATTCGAAAGACAATGGAGCATATGTTGCATTACAATGGACCTCCCACGTTGATTTGCTCGACTCGAAGTTTGCGCTGAAGTTAAGCCTTTGTATTGCAACATTATGACCCATTGTCTTTCGAATACAAAGAGAGAACTGTGGCAGCGGAACGATAATAATCAAGGAATATAGAATATAATATTATAGAAAAGGAATGGCAGATTATTCGATTTATTGGGGGTTCGGAACAAGTGAAAATGTGTGGAAAATTTACATGACTACAGCCGATCCCTAATTCCCCCCACTTGGGGATCTCAATTTAAATACACACTCGCCAAGTGACGTCAATTGGCGAGCTTTCCCACCCACTTTTCATTTTTTCATTTTTCCATGGGGATCTGCCACGGGTTGATAATAATCAAGGGGCTTAGTTATACGTATCCATGGAGATTTTCTAATTTGCGAATCTATACACTTTTGGATTGCTTTGGTTCAGTTTGTATATAGTTGTGCACCTTAACGTGGGCGGTCAGGGAAAATAGTATCAAATTTCATGTTTTAGTAAATAATAAAATCGCTATGGATATTATTTAAAATTATGAATACTATTCAAAAAACCAGAATCCAAAGCCCGTCCTATGCATAATATATTGAACTTTTCTGTGGGAATATAAGAATTGCGATTTTGACTGTGACACTATGACTATTCGTAACATCTTCGGCTATATAGACCACCGTTCTGTTCCGTCTTTCGATTTGATTGACTATTTTCAATTATTGCTTGTTAGTATTCAGTCATATAGTCATAGTCATAATATCATAATATAAACGTTTTATTAATATTCGAATGTTAGAATGACTGTGATGGGAGAGAACAAAGTTCTAAAACTGTTAGTTCAATTGTCATTAAACTCAAACTCAATATCACATTAGTCACCAAATCACAAATACTATGAAATTAAATTCATCACACTCTTTGTCACCTAAAAAGGTACAAAATAAATGTAATTAGAGTAATATAGATGATCAATGATATGACTTCTATGGAAGAGATAGTTCTGATTTCCTTAAATAAGTAAATTAAATTGCCTGTGAGTAACGGCTGGAGAAGTTGTAGAGCCAATTTAGGTAATTTATCTATTTGTTTGTAGTTTTGAATGAATTTTCCTTAAAATAGTGAAAATAGTTGTCCTATTACGTTATGTGATACAATTATATTCAATGATATATACCAAAACACAAACACAAAAATGTTTTGAAAGATTTATATTTTAGCGCCTATCCATCCAAGGATGTATAATTAATTGACAGATCAGACAATTTACTAAGCTACTTGACTACCAAGTTGGTCATGGGCAATACAAAAATTTCGACTTTTTTTCGCAAAGTCCCTAAGGATCTGAGACGACTGGTCCTAGACACAAATAGTAAATTTGAAAAATATGCATCGATACTTTCTTCATCGTTTCCTTATTGAAAATTTCACACTTTCAACTTTGTTGTCTAAGATATCGCAGTTTTTAACTTAACATTTTGACCAAAAAACCAAGTTTCAATTTTCAAACTGCAGTATCTTAGAAAAATAAGTCAAAACTGTCAAATTTTCAATAAGGAAACGATGAAGAAAGTTTCGATGTATCTTTTTCAAATTTACTATATGTGTGTATGACCAGTCGTCTCAGATCCTTAGGGACTTTCCTAAAAAAAAGTTAAGGGCCAATTTGATAGTCAGTGTAACTAGCTGTAACTAGGAATACCCCCACCTTAATCTGTTAAGTGTGGGTTATACTGTCCCAATATTGAATCCATGGGGATTTTCAAATTCTGACCACACTCAAAAACGATTCTGATTGGTGGAAATTTTTTTCGATTAGCCAATGAAATTGCAGAGATTCATTATCAAATTCTATATGCTCCCTAGTTACTACCCCAAGGGGTAATATTTCATGAAAAAATGCTCTCAATAGTGAATAGCGTGTGCACCTATGGTAAAATAATGCTATATATAGTAAGAGTTTTACTCTATCAGAAACTCATTGCACATTGAAAGGCATAGTCGTAGACAGTGTGACAGAGAACCGAGTTTCGAAAGAGTATGATTAAAAGCTACAGAAGTGTTTTATTATACTACAAACAGTGAAAACTGAATAATATATCAATCCGTATATTATAACGGGCCGGCAAGTACTTACTGACGTGAATGGTATAATAATAAATAACATTACATACAATGCTATTATGCTATACATAGCTATTCATGCAGGTGCTAGGTGTGCTGTACTCGAACTATGTACATATATAATAGTTTACATTTTAGAAATGTTGGAAAATTCCAGATTTCTATAAATATTGATACAAGCAGAATAACAATATCACGGGACTATGAAAATTCCACAGAATTTTATTATACTACCTAGTATATAGACTGTAGCTTTAAATCATACTCTTTCGAAACTCGGTTCTCTGTCACACTCGGACTATGCCTCTGTCTCGGACTATGCCTTTCAATGTGCAATGAGTTTCTAATAGAGAAAAACTCTTAGTTTGCATTATCTTACCATAGGTGCACACGCTATTCACTATTGAGAGCATTGTTTCATGAAATATTACCCCTTGGGGTAGTAACTAGGGAGCATATAGAATTTGATAATGAATCTCTGCAATTTCATTGGCTAATCGAAAAAAATTTCCACCAATCAGAATCGTTTTTGAGTGTGGTCAGAATTTGAAAATCCCCACGAATTCTATCCGGCCACAGTACGCGTAGCTATGGCACAACAGGACTTCTTTTGACTATCATATTCAACGTTATTTTTCTTTTCAGCAAAGTCCCTAAGGATCTGAACTTACTGGACCTACGAAGAAGTGTAAATACCCAAAATATTCACAGGAGCTTCTTTGACAAAAGACCCGTTGAAAATTTAACATTTTCCATTTTTGTATTGAAGATATCGCGATTTCAAAGTTAGAAACATTAAAATATTGTTTTTTTTGTAATTTTGAAATCGCGATATCTTCATTACAAAAATGGAAAATGTTAAATTTTCAACGAGTCTTTTGTCAAAGAAGTTCCTGTGAATTTTTTGGGTATTTACACTTCTTCGTAGGTCCAGTAAGTGCAGATCCTTAGGGACTTTGCTAAAAATGTCATACAATTTTTTCACTTGTGTCTTTTTGTTCAAGACGTACTGTCAATTCCTCTTAGCGATGGTATTACCTATTGCGGAGTGGCACTTGGATACGCATTCTGATTGGCAGAAATTTTTTGAAATCCAGCCTTCTGATTGGCTATTGCTATAGCGAATATTTTATAGATTCCCCAGATGGGGGAATTTTAGTAACACTTTACAATTTACTACAAATTACAATTCACTACATGAATATTATACACAGGATGCACACAAAGACACTTTGCATGGTACAACAACAGAATCGTTCTCATTCTACTATTATGAATCATTTACCGCGTATAATAATTAAATACGCTGATGTTGTTGAAGTGTGAAATGTGAATTATTGATAAACTGCCTCCGTTTCAAACAGATGATACATTCGGTTTCATTTTACTGCATTGACAGTTGCAAACACATAATTTTACTCAACCTATAATAGCAATAACAATAACAAACAGAATTTTAAGACTCCAACTCCAACCTGACCATATAAATAACATTATACACAGAAGGATTTTGCATAAAGTCTGAAAGTTAGCTGGTACATCGGAGTCATAATATATTATTATTATTGCGACTTCGATGTACCTTATCGTATCATTTACGCATCCATACTAGTAGGTAAACATCAATTATTTCTAAAAGTTTAATTAATTAAAATCATATAAAAAGTAAAGATAGTAACATCTCTCATTTCTCATTCTTCCATGATTTATGGCGAAAATAATTAGTTTACACTACTAGTATGGTTACATCTCTCGCTCTGTACGTTAAGTCTGAATGTGTGAATTCTTTATAATATATTACTATATAATCGAAGTATTCTTTATGTTATTGCTATTATAGGTTGAGTAAAATTATGTGTTTGCAACTGTCAATGCAGTAAAATGAAACCGAATGTATCATCTGTTTGAAACGGAGGCAGTTTATCAATAATTCACATTTCACACTTCAACAACATCAGCGTATTTAATTATTATACGCGGTAAATGATTCATAATAGTAGAATGAGAACGATTCTGTTGTTGTACCATGCAAAGTGTCTTTGTGTGCATCCTGTGTATAATATTCATGTAGTGCATTGTAATTTGTAGTAAATTGTAAAGTGTTACTAAAATTCCCCCATCTGGGGAATCTATAAAATATTCGCTATAGCAATAGCCAATCAGAAGGCTGGATTTCAAAAAATTTCAGCCAATCAGAATGCGTATCCAAGTGCCACTCCGCAATGGGTAATACCATCGCTAAGAGGAATTGACAGTACATGGTAATCAAGGGGCTTAGTGATACGTATCCATAGAGATTTACTAATTTGCGAATGTATATAATTTTGGATTGCTTTGGTTCAGTTTGTATAGTTGTGCACCTTAATTTGACTACTGTTAGAATTATCAATTCGCGACCTTTTTCAAATAATAACCGCAGTGAAAATTGCTTCTGATTGGTCGATGCATTTTTGAAATTGGCCAATCAGAGCACAGGATTCCATGGCAAAATGTTATATGATTTTCATAAATCATTCCCAGGGGAAATATTTATTTCAACATAGCACTTTGAACTACGGACGTGTGATAGGAAAATATACTGACTAACACTACAGACTAGCATCATCGCAAACTAATACTCAACTAGTGATGTAAATAAAATTACATGGATTAACTTGAACAGTGAAGTTGAAATTGTGAAAAGGCTACAATAATAAATTATTTGTTAGTCTTAAATAAGTTTTAATGATATGCAAAATATTTTCAATGATACCCTGTAAAGGTAAATTTAAAAGTAAATCTAATTAATTCGTTTATACTTCTTCATAGAGATGAATACGCAGTGCAGTAGTGGTGATAATATTGATGCAAAATGTTATGAGTATGTTTGTTCAGACTGCTTATAGTAGTAAGTAATAATAAAATTTGTAACACATTCAAGCAGTTGCTCTGTTCAGTAAGTAATTTAGTCTATAATAGTGTATTGTAATCTTTTCAGTTTCAACTTCACTGTTCAAGTTAATTCTAATATATAACCACAGACTGAGATAACGCAATAAATTTACCTACCTATCTATCTATATATCTATCTATGTCTGGTAGGAGAGCTTAGGGAACCTGCACATATTACGTAACGAAAAACCCACTCCCCCGTGTGTCTAACGCCAGTTCTGACTGTAACACTTTTGATTGCCTTCTCCTTCTCCTCCCATCAATTGCACACATAATATATGCATGTTCCTTAAAAGCAAAATGCGCAAGCCCAATTCCTCTAAACCACCGAAATAAGTCGTTTCATAATATCATTATTACATCAAAACAATAATAGAAATTTACATAAGAAGGCTGAATGGTGAGTGGTGATTGAATGGAAATGATTAGCGAAAGGGGACATTGAAATTTCGTAATGATCGTAATGTGCATATTAAATAGAACTTCAAAACTTCTAATCCCAATATAGGTATTAGGTTTCCCACAATTGGTGACCGGTCAAATTAACTTGAATACGTATTAAAATGACTCCAATACATGTGTGTGTTATCCAGGAACTGTGGGAAACGTCTATTGGTTCTGCTATATAGACAAACTTATTTAACATTTTTAGTAGAGTTGGAATTAATTTTTTACTACCCTCTTGATTCCTTTGTGCCAGTTGCCACACCTTTTTGTGTAATTAAATATCTGTACTGGGAGGCATTATTTATTCTTTAAAAATATTTATTGGTAAGCTGTACTTATGGGACTCTTATTTTTCTGATTTTAAAAGGGAGCTTTTTGATGACTTTGTGGATTTTTAAAAAAAATGTATCTTTCAACTGTTTCCTGTATTTGATGCTACGATCTACAGTTATTATTTTGGCTTAGGAAATTCCTTTTTATCAGGAAGTTAGGGCTGCAGCAAATTTTTCCAACCACTGTAGAAAATAAAAGTATATTAATTTAAATATACTTTGTAATTACAAAGTTAACACAATTAACTATACGGGATCTTTTCGAAATTGTTTTATAAATTACTATGTTCCGTAGCCTGCCGAATTTCTCTTGAGTGCAAGGCTTGCCCCTTAGCTGGGTTCACTAGTCCAATATAATTTTATTTACATCACTAGTTGAGTATAGTGTATTAGTTTGCGATGATGCTAGTCTGTGTGTTAGTCAGTATATTTTCCTATCACACGTCCGTAGTTGAAAGTGCTATGTTGAAATAAATATTTCCCCTGGGAATGATTTATGAAAATCATATAACATTTTGCCATGGAATCCTGTGCTCTGATTGGCCAAGTTCAAAAATGCTTCGACCAATCAGAAGCGATTTTCACTGCGGTTATTTTTATAGAGGTGGTTTCCTGGATTTTTGCACCCAATTTGTATTCTCCTTACTATCACAGAGGTAGGCATCCAAACCAAATAACCATGGTTACTTTCGGCTTGGGTGCTTACTTCTCTGTGGCAGTATAGGTAGAATCACAGTAGCTTTATCCCCATGGCTACTCCCCCACATGTGTGGGAGTAGCCATGGAGATCAAACTACTGTGGGTAGAATATTCGAGTATCCCTCTATGTCTTCATCTTGAATGGAGGCATCTTGATATGACCGATATCATGATTATTCGTGTCGTGATTCAAAATGCACACAGAAGTTTAGAAAAAATAATGTGACAAAGTCCAATATGTTTTTTTTCGAATTAATGGGTGTGCCAGATGTTCAACGTAAAACGTAGATTTAACTGTTGGGCTCAGTGTTCATTTCATTCAGTGACCAGCTGGCCGGTTGGCTAAAATGGCTAGCTAGCAGGCCGACTGGTTGAAATTATTTGCTAGCGTGTGGCTGAAATGACAAAAAAAGAAAAATGGGGCTCTGTGAACTGAGTAAATCATCCTTGGTTTGGCGCAAAATTTAAAAAATCATGTTTTCTGGCCATTTTGGCCAGTAGCCATTTTTGCCGGCTAAAATGGAACAATGGTTGGGCTATTGATAGTTTTCATTTGCCATGGGTGCAGTTTAGGCGACTGGCGAGGGGTAGAGGAGGTACAGAATGTATTGATTTTTATTTATTTTTATTTCCAGAGCTCTTAATAAATCCAGCAGAGACAATTGACGAAGGATTATTAAATGAAATGGTCATCCGATTCTTACGCTACAAGAAATTTGATGTGGATGCGACAATGGCGATTATACATAAAGCTCTACGATTAGGGATAGCAGATGAAATCATGAAGATCCCTTACGAGGACTATAAACAAACCTACGACACCGGGATATTTGTGACTTTAAAGAAAAGAGCTACAGACGGGAGTAAAATACTGTTGATGAGATTGAAGAATTGGAACCCCAACGAAATCGACCTCCTAACTGTCATTGCTGGAGTCTACCATTACCTCGACGAGACTTTATACTCGGTCAAAAGTCAGAAGAACGGCATTTCGTTGATCTTTGATATTTCCGATGTCGGAGTTGTTCAGATCGCCAAAATCTTGTCATTTTTAACAGTAGATATAATCGCACAACTAGCAAACTTTATTCAGGTAACTTCAACTGTTTTCATTGAGTATAATTTAGATGTTGCCCCTTACCTTAACTATTATGTACGCCATACGCTGATATACCATATATGCTATTCAAGATTTGAATTCTCGTTCTTGCAGTTTAAATTAAACACACTAACTACTTTTTTGTACCTACTATTTTTCCAGGTATAAATTAAATGTTCTTTTTAACCCGCTATCATTTATTGTTTAATAATTTATAAAAACTGAATTGTAAGGACCCCGTTACAATACATATATATGCAACTTTCTGTCTTTCTGTAACAATTTGTGTACCTTTCCCACTTTACGTCATTCGTAATTTTTAAGCTCTAAAATTAGGTATTTTGTATTTTTCCAGCTCGTAAGCAATTAAGAAAGTTTAGTCTTAGTTTTGATACTTTGACGGTTTTACTTAAAATTCTTATTGTGTTTTATTTTTCGCAGGGAGCCTACCCTATTCGAGTTAGGACGTTGCATTTCATTAACACTCCGTTAGTTATTATGACGTTTTTCGCTGGGATTAAATACCTGATATCTAAGAAAATGAGAGACAGACTTCACTTTCACTACAGAGGCCCTCAAGTGCTCCTGAAATATTTTGACAAGAAAGTGCTCCCTGTCAGTCTGTGTGGATCTATCCCCGATGAGGACGCTCTTGACGTCAAGCTTCTGAAATCAGTTAATAAAAAGGGTATCAGTGGGGCAACCAACGTTTTAACTCTTAGAAAAAGGTTTATCATTCCCAACTAGTTTTTAATGTTTCTCATTCAAAATATCAGCCATCGAGTGTAAATTATTCTGTCTGCCAAATAAAGCGTTTTTTCACATATTATAATTACATAGTTACAAGTTGGTACTTGTGGCCGGGTATTATCATTATTGCTATTCTGGGTAAACGTAAACCTTGGTAAATCCATCAGACATACGTACGTATGTCGTCATTCAATTTCCTGATGAAACAAGTTGAAATTATACTTCGTATTTAAGTAATTTATTTCTTTCTAATGCTGTTTTTTTAATTTCTCAACTCAAATTGATTTCTCAGCTGATATAGGCAGTGAGTCAGCATACAATTTCCATCATTAACTATAAATACTATATCTTGTAGTAAATGTATATAATCCGTTTCACGATGCAAAGGTGTTATGATAATCTCCGCATTATACTCATTACTTTAAGTGGTCCCGTCGGATTATAGAGGAGCGTGGGAGTTGGGAAAACTCCCACTTCTCGGCAGAATTGCTAAACAAAAACAGGCTTCTGTTTTATTCATATAAGGAAAACCCAATGTGGACATCACATTATAGATGAGATCTTCAACCACATTTAATGAAACAACCGTGTCTGATAAACTATAGAATAACTAAGGTTTACGATGCGAATTCTAGCTTGGATTGTCCTGTACACAATGTTATACATTATGCATTGCATATGTGAGTTACCTCTCTGAGTGCGAGTACTGGCTGAATATTTATCATCTAATGTCACATGAGGCAATTCAGTCTCAGCAATTTTTGTAGTCCTTGTGATGTATGTATGTATGTATATAGCTGAAAATTAAATTGGCCAACTCTCTATACTTCTCCCTTCCTACCCATTTATTTTATATGGTCCTCTATTGGAAATCAGTATCATGTAATATTGAGACTGTATAGTGTATGACAATAAAGCAATTACTTACCTTACTTATGTACAAATCATATCTGAACATCTTATCCATATTCTTATTCATAGCTAAATGCATGTAAAGGGCTTTTGGATTCTGAAGCTCCCTTCCTCAAAATTCAAACCAACGATTGTTTTCTAAAAGTTAATTTTATCTCAGTTTCATCTGAGTTTTGCCTATTTTTAGTAATCGTCGACCCAAAATGTACGAAAGTTTCCGAATACTCCTAAATCCATCACTCTATAATATAAACGTCATCGAAATGTATGTATGTTGTATGTTTGTGTGTACGGATGTTATGAAATTATGAATGTTATTTCTCGACCACCGTAACGTTATTTCAAAATGTATTAACAACACAATTTGGTTTATTTGCTGAAGATGCTAAATTCCATCCAGATAGAACTTGGTTTTATGCATACACGCTTGCGCGGTGATAAAATTATGAAAGTCACTGTTGTGAGATGTGGTAGTTGATACTCTTTCTTTCAATTTAATACACCGTGCCGTGACCTTATTTTATACGCAGGAAAGTTTAAAAATTGGCTATTCACAGGGAACAAAAAAGGACCTTTTTTGCCTTTTACCTTTTTTGCCTTTTTTATAAAAAAGGTAGGAGTAAGATTTTAAAAAAGCAGTCCTTTTTTGCCTTTTTACCTTTTTTGATGTAGCAGAGTGCCCTATTTACTTCACTTTACATGTAAATAAGGTAAAAAAGGTAAAAAGGACTGCTTTTTTAGAAAAAGTAGTGCTTTTTACCTTTTTTGTAAAAAAGGAGTACCTTTTTAGTTCCCTGGCTATTCATAATAAAACTATATTTTTTTCGATTCGCAAATGGTTTTAAGCTAATAGGAGGTTAAAAATGTTTTACGTCTTAAATAGAAAAACTAAGTCCATTCTTAAATAGAAAATATTCAGAGCGGGATGAAGTGGTAAACTATTTTTTATTTCAAATGTGTACGTTTTGAATCTGCCACTTATGTGTTAAAGAGATTTATTATCATAAAATTATGACTTTTATTATGACGTCACAAATCGTGATGAAGATAGGATTAGGAAGAGTATAAGTAGCCCTTAAAAAGTTTAGGTGGGTGAATATTTATGAATGTAGAATATTTCTTTAATGTGATTCCATTTTCGTTGGTCATAGTCATGAATGTCATGGAAGTTGACATTTTCCTTGCATTGACACTATACAACGGTAGTATATGTAATTAGTTATTCCAAATCAAAAAAACAAAATTTTCTAAAACTTCAGCTTATTACGACCAAGGGCCAATATTTTTGTGTTGGAATTTTATTGTGACTATCGGTACTTACTCTGGTCACCCATTATGGTCACATTTTTGACTTGGGGTACGTCTACGTTACTCTGACTCATCATTATGCATACTGCCCAAAGAAGATGTAATTTTTGGTGGGTTGTCGCTTCGCTTACTCTAAGAATGCTATAAACGTATTATCCCCATGGTGCAGTTTATATATACCCACGTGTTATTACTCACTACCAATAGCCAAGGGTAACAACCAGTAGCCAAGGGTAACGCTAATTCTAAACCAATAAGGAAGAAGTTTGGTAAATTGGCAGTTGCAGCTATATCTCAATAGCAATAGCAGTCTTATTGTATAAAGACATGTTTTAGTCTATGCATACTGCCAAGCTTAGATGTAAGCATCCCATCCATTATACCCAACATCCTCATCCAGGTGTATGAATTGGCTGAAAGGGGTGTGTTGGTGATGGCTGTAATGGTACTTTATTTGGAAACTGGGGATGGGCTATATTAGATGGATTACTTTATTTGAATATTGGTGGTGGGCTGGATAAGATGTTGATCTTTTCTTGGGTGTTTGGTGATAATGGGATGGATGGGGTTGGATGTTCCATTGTTTTGCATTGGATGGGATGTTTACCTACAACTTACGTCTATGCTGCCAAGTGTTATTCTGTTTTATCCGACCAAGCAAATAAACTGCTTCCCCTCACGCACCACGTGGGTGACGGAAATAAGTTTCTGAAATACATTCTATCTATCTTGCAATATTGCCCTGGAATACACACTAGCTTTATTTATAACAGGGCCTGGGCCCTGTGACCGGCTAGTTCTTAAATACGCGCTAAATGATATAAGTATTCCGTAGTCCGCCTTCCGTTGTCCAAACCAGTTAACGTAACCAAATCTATCGATCAAATCTATAATATAACATCGATCGAACAAATAAATAGACATAAAAGACATAAATAATTCAGCACACTACACGCACGCACGCGATAGAAATTGATCCGATAATCCAGTGCAGAAATAGCTAGATAAGGTAAAATTACTATTATTATTGAATTGGAACATTGATGGGAAACATTTTGCGTGGATCGAAATTCAGGTGTACGTAGTTGTCGCAATAAAGCCTCCTCTGGAGTTGTTCTGAATTATAGATACAAACAAGTATTGTAGTTGGGGGCTGCGTCATAAATTATCATATCACATTTAATTGTTTATTGAGAGAATGGCTGCATCAAAGATTGCGGAAGCAGACGCGTCGGTGTGTGCCGTGTCTTTGAATCTGACAGATAGGATTCGCTTGATTGGAGTGCCCGAGTCGATGGTGGAGCCCATTCGAATGGCAATCAACAACGGTTGGGGGAAGATCCAAGACGAACGGGATTATTGCGGGGCCCACGAGTTCAAATTGAAAGGGAATCCGTGGAGAGGCTACGGAGATGACGCGGTCAAGTCCCGGCGACTCCTGAATGTGGTCCTCGCAGAGATGGGGAAGAGCGGCTGGAACATCCTGCAGGCGGTGGACGTGAGCAAGAAGCCCCACGACAAAGACACTTTGTTCTTCGAGTCCGGCACTCCCGATCCCGACATCCACACTTTTGTGCTCTCCTTCAACTTGACCGATCGGATTCGACTCATCGACGGCCCCGAGTTCTACGCTCCGATCAAGGAGACAGTTGAGAGTAATTGGACTCAGGGCATTCAGAACGAGAGGGACTACTGCGGCTCCTTGGAGATTAAACTTTGTGGGAGGCCTTGGTGGCCCGACGGAGTTGAGACTGTTCTGGGTCGCTGGCTCCTCTGCCAAATCCTCTCCACCATCCGAAAAATGGGCTACAAGCTCTACGCGTCGGTGGACACCAGCATTGGGTCGACGTCCACCAACCACCACTCCAGTGGAGGTGACCTTGACACTTGGGTGTTCAGGAAAGTCACCCCGGCTTGGCCCTAGAAGAACGCGTCAACCGTTGGATGGAAGGGATAATGATGCCAGGAGAGAAAACAATCCTGGTGGTTGGATTATTTATTTATTATTGTTAATATCCGGGTATTGTGATAATACTGCTACTACACTGCATGTATAAAATTACAAATACCATAATATACATACCATATTATAAAAAACCGCGACAGCTGCAAAAAGTGCAATGCCATAAAGCAAAAAAACTTTCACTTTCGTAGACAAACGCATTACCCAACGACTACAACCTGGGGGCGTGGCTTATTAGATCTCCACAAAACACTAAATACTTTCACTACAAAAATGTACTTGCATTTCTGCTGTATTTTTGTGTTTTTAGTTGCAGATTCAAAACCTCTGTGCGTAGCTGTTTTCAGATTTTCAGGGACTGCAAACTGCAATGCATGGATCTGTTGTTGATCATAAAAAGAGTCACGTATGGACCTATAGTCGATCATAAAGAGGTTACGGACTAGGTGACGAAAACCTTTTCTTTGAAATATTTTGTGGAACCAGAAAGCATTTTAATGTGAGGAATGTGAAATGATTTGGCTCAAGTCCCAGATTTAGCATATTGTAATACCTCATCGTGGTGGTTGTAATTTTTAATAACATTGTACGCAATAATAAAAGTAAATAAAATTGAGTCGATCTGAATTTATTGTATTTTGTGGTTCGATATGACGGTCACTATCACTATATATTTACACTACATTTGTTCCTTTTGTTGAAATTAATTGCTACACCTATAGTTTACAGTACAAGTTTCAGGAAGTTGCTAAAGCGAAAATTTTTATTTTTAAAATAATACAGTTTTGTTTTTTTACCGAGTCAACTAAGTATAACATCAAAATTATTAAGGCCTTCATTTTTCGAGTTATCGAATAATTTCAAAGATTACGGAGTGAAGATTTCATTTTCCACTTAGTTTTAAGGCTGGCTTGTCGAATCAGTAGGATTAAGACAGGTTACCAGTGTACAAATGGGGCGGTTATATTCGGTTATAGCTAGTCAGCTCAGAATGGTGGAGTGTCCTCGGACTCTCTGCTAGCTGATCGTACTTTCGATTACTGCTTAGACCAATATGACATAGGTCTTCCCAGTGGTTGCTAGCTTGGGTAGTATTCTGGCTCGGTGAAGTTCAGGAACAGTACGGGAATACTATCCATGGATATTATGGAAATGGGCGGATTAAGTTCCCTAAGTGCAGTAAAAAGCTACCTAAATCCTTATCCTAAAATTAACCTGGGTGATACAGATATCAATGCATGTGGTTGCAAGCCACTTGGCTGGACATTAGTCCTAGAGAAATGAATGCCCGCCGGCACTTGCTTTGGGCTATCCTCATTTCCATGCTCTTATCACCCGTCCGTGTACAGTACAGTCTCTATTTAACGACTAACAACGTCAGGTACACAAGTCGTGGGTCGGAAGAGAGCATACCACACATTACCTGAATGGGCTAGACCTATAAGACTGCTAATTTTACTCCTAATTTTTTACTCCTTCAAAACCTACATGTTTTCTCTAGGGTGCATGAGGAAGAAATATTGTTTTTAAAAACTTAACGCTTCAAATTTATTTTTTTTAAACAAAATTTGAGTAGGAATTTACATGTAAAATGTTTTCAACTTGATTTATTTTCTACTGTTTGTCTCAAATGTTCAAAGAACGGGAACGCATTCTCAATAAATGTGTCCTCTTTCGCATGAGCTGCGTAGCGACCCTGTCCGAGTTTTGAAACTGCTCACTCAAATCGTACCCGAGAGTTTTTCCTACTCTTTTATAATATGAAAATCTCAGCGCGCGAAAAATTGTGGCTAAAATTAAAAGGTTACAAGGTATTTACAATTACAAGGAAAAATACTCCCAAAAAATCTCACTCCAAACAGACAAGCCAACCTTACTATAAATTCAATCTCTGCATGATAACAACATCGTGGAACCCGAACTATAAACTAGGCATTACCTAATTACTTAACGTTATAAGAAATTAGAACATATAGTTACAATTATCGCTACGCGATATTTTTCAAATAATAACCGCAGTGAAAATCGCTTCTGATTGGTCGATGCATTTTTGAAATTGACCAATCAGAGCACAGGATTCCATAGCAAAATTTTATATGATTTTCATAAATCATTCCTAAGGGAAATATTTATTTTAAGACTGAACTTTGAACTACAGACTTGTGATAGGATAGGAAAATACGGACTCACACTTTTAGCATAATCGCAAACTAATACACTGCACTCAATTCTATGATGCTTACTTGCTGAACAGAGCAATTGCTTTCATGTGTTACAATTGATTATTACTTCACTAAGCAGTCTGAACAAACATATAATCATAACATTTTGCATAAATATTATCACCACTACTACACTCCGTATTCATCTTTCTCTATGAAGTAGTACAAACTAATTAATTAGATTTACTTTTAAAATTACAATTACAAGATATGATTGAAAATAAATATTTTGCATAAATTTTTTTAGCATAATCGCAAACTAATACAGTGTACTATAAATTAAATTAAATTACAGACTAACTAATTTACTTACTGAACAGAGCAACTGCTTGCATGTATTACAAATTTGATTATTACTTCACTATTATAAGCAGTCTGAACATACAAAATCATAACATTTTGAAAACTATTATTATGCACTAGATACTTTAAAGTATACTAAGACGTAACTATTACATAGTACGATGTTTAAGCACAATTTAAATATTTAAATATCTACCACCTGACAGACCTGTACTATCTGACTGACATATCCAACTAGACTGACCTATCCAACTAGACTGATCTATCCCACTAGACTGACCTATCCCACTAGACTGACTTATCCCACTTGACTTTCAATCATATCTTGTAATTGTAATTTTAAAAGTAAATCTAATTAATTAGTTTGTACTACTTCATAGATAAAGATGAATACGGAGTGTAGTAGTGGTGATAATATTTATGCAAAATGTTATGATTATATGTTTGTTCAGACTGCTTAGTGAAGTAATAATCAATTGTAACACATGCAAGCAGTTGCTCTGTTCAGCAAGTAATAAGCATCATAGAGTTGAGTGCAGTGTATTAGTTTGCGATTATGCTAAAAGTGTGAGTCCGTATTTTCCTATCCTATCACAAGTCTGTAGTTCAAAGTTCAGTGTTAAAATAAATATTTCCCTTGGGAATGATTTATGAAAATCATATAAAATTTTGCTATGGAATCCTGTGCTCTGATTGGTCAATTTCAAAAATGCATCGACCAATCAGAAGCGATTTTCACTGCGGTTATTATTTGAAAAATATCGCGTAGCGATAATTGTAACAGTACTGTCAATTCCTCGTAGTGATGGTATTACCCATTGCGGAGTGGCACTTGGACACGCATTCTGATTGGCTGAAATTTTTTGAAATCCAGCCTTCTGATTGGCTATTGCTATAACGAATATTTTATAGATTCCCCAGATGGGGGAATTTTAGCAACACTTTACAATTTACTACTAATTGCAATGCACTACATGAATATCATACACAGGATATTCGTATAATCGTCGTAACTGATTCTGATATCGGAGATTGCAGTGCGGATGTACCTAAAGAAGGAGAAATTCTAGCGTTGATCTCCATCAATCAGAACTCAATTCCTGTGTCCTTTACCGAAGGAAAATAAAGGAGTTCTGATGGAGATCCTTCTGTCGAACATCATCGAGCACTATGTGTATCCCTGTATGTAAATATTTTATTTTTATTATTTATTTATGATCCCTATAAGTTTTTGCTATCTATTAACCCACAAATCTATTTGACGAATTATAGACCACATAGTTGGGTTGTCTACTGATTTTCATCACGATTACTTCACAGCCCACTGCTTCCCCAGCCGCAAACAAAAATACCAAATAATAGGATTATAAATGAGCTAGAAAAGAACGCTGAATAGGGTAATATTTTGTACTATTATTATGCATTTTAATTATTTTAATTTTCAAATTTCAGTACTGATAGGATAGATAAGATTATTATTTACTAAGATATAGTAGTAATCTCTCCCTCTCGTTATGTTAGCTAACTTTCAGACTTTATGCAAAATCCTTCTGTGTATAATATTATTACATGGTCTAGGTTTGAGTCGTAAAATTCTGTATGTTATTGTTATTGCTATTAGAGATTTGAGTGAAATTATTGGTTTACAACTGTCAATGCAGTAGAATAAAACCTAATGAGTCATATGTTTGAAGCAGAGGCAGTTTATCAATAATTCACATTTCACACTTCAACATCAGGGTTTTTAATTACTATACGCGGTAAATGATTCATAATAGTAGAATGAGAACGTTACTTTGCAAAGTTATAATCTTTGTGTGCATCCTGTGCATGATATTCATGTAGTGCATTGCAATTAGTAGTAAATTGTTAAGTGTTGCTAAAGTTCCCCCATCTGGGGAATCTATAAAATATTCGTTATAGCAATAGCCAATCAGAAGGCTGGATTTCAAAAAATTTCAGCCAATCAGAATGCGTATCCAAGTGCCACTCCGCAATGGGTAATACCACCACTACGAGGAATTGACAGTTCTTCTCTGAACAAACCATTTTACTAAGATTGGGTGGAGTGGAGTGTTCGTCGTCGTCGCTGACGGGCACCGCAGCTATACGGACAATTAATTAGGATATGTCCACGGACAGTTATATTGCCCCTCGGGTACACAAGACGATTTGTCAGGATCAAACAGATTACGGACGAGGCACTGACTCAATATCGGATCTCCCATTATGCACAAATAATAAAGAGAACAGTTTCCTATAAACAAAAAATGAGTGGATTTTAAAATAAATTGTTTTGAACATTCGGTTCAAAGGGACGGCTATTGTTCCACCTCAATCGAGTTTTGACCACGAATAAGCGTATGTAGAAGCACGTTTTCACACCCACTGTCTATTATACTATATTATAATTTACAGTAGTTTGTTCGTCTTTTTGTCCAGCCCTTTTTAGAGCATGTTGAATCCCTATTAGAGCATGTATTTGGCAGCCAAAAGGTTAACCTTTTGGCTGCCAAATACATGTATGTCATGTAGTTATATAAACAAGTCACTGTTCCCAAATACATGACATACATGTAGTCATATAAACAAGTCACAGTTCCCAAATACATGACATACATGTAGTCACAAAATCAAGTCCCTGTTCCCAAATACATGGCATATATGTAGTCATATAAACAAGTCCCTGTTCCTAAATACATGACATACATGTAGTCATATAAACAGGTCACAGTTCCCAAATACATGACATAGATGTATTCCTAGATTCTACTATGCCCGAACCCGTCAGGCATAATATTATACAAAATTCGGCAATTGTAAGACCTGTAGGCAACCGGTAGTACCCCTAAGGCTTGCCTTGCATTTCTTGCTGAAAATAAATTTTATTTTAAATTTTTAAATTACTTTACAATTTACGGCAATAATTTTTCAAAATCTTGAACAAAAATATTCGGGATCAAAGTGGCATTGGTAAAGAATTTTGAAATGCATTTGTTTTGTTTTCCTAACAGTGAAACCAATGAGTAAATAAATTCAATTCACTAGCCTATGTTGGTAGATTGCACTTTTCATTACCTCAGTAACAGGGGATTTGGGGACTAAATATTTCCCAGTTATTTGGTAGCCAAAAGGTTAATCACTATTAGAGCATGTTGAATCCCTATTAGAGCATGTTGAATCCCTATTAGAGCATGTTGAATCCCTATTAGAGCATGTTGAATCCCTATTAGAGCATGTTGAATCCCTATTAGAGCATGTTGAATCCCTATTGGAGCATGTTGAATCCCTATTAGAGCATGTTGAATCCCTATTAGAGCATGTTGAATCCCTATTAGAGCATGTTGAATCCCTATTGGAGCATGTTGAATCCCTATTTGAACATCTTTGCAAGCAATAAACTCTATTTTTTTAAATTTTTGAATCAGGAAGCCCTGCGTGGTTGAGTGTAAATGATTTAATTCAGTAATATCACATGTAGTCACTTTTGAAAGCGTTTAAATTTTAAGAAAAGTGGGCTTTAAGTGTAGCTTTTTGCTGTACAAGTGTGGTACATGGTTTGGGATTAGGTTATTGTGGGTGGAGACTACTTACAGTCACAAAAATTATAATATATTTGCGTAAGGCGTGGGGGAGGGGGTGCTATTTGTCGATGAAATAATCATATTTTATTAGCGGAATGGCTGTAGAGTATAGAATACATGTAGATGACCAAGGATAATATAGGGGAAGTTTCGGACACTAGCTGTCAACCCCGAGGAGAGTAGTACGCCCTGGCTAAATAGGTTGGGGTATCGATTTCATATTCCCCCATAATTTGCGGTGTATCTTTTCAGTACTATACTTTATTCAGGCTTTTAGTAAATGTAGTAAGTTGCACGGAAAAGTAAACACGAATTTTGTGTGGAAATCATATCAATTCCCCAACCTATTTAGCCAGAGTATATGCAAAGAAGATGTAATTTTTGGTGGGTTGTCGCTTCGCTTACTCTAAGAATGCTATAAACCTATTATCCCCATGGTGCAGTTTATATTATACCCACGTGTTATTACTCACTACCAATAGTCAAGGGTAACAACCAGTAGCCAAGGGTAACGCTAATTCTAAACCAATAAGGAAAGAGTTTGGTAAATTGGCAGTTGCAGCTATATCTCAATAGCAATAGCAGTCTTATTGTACAAAGACATGTTTTAGTCTATGGAGTATATGTAATTTCCATGTAAACCCCCTAAGTATGACCGCGTGTCACGTCACCCGAATTCAAAATCGCATGTAATGTTCCCACAAACTCCACCCACTTTACTGTTGCATAAGGGATGTCCACGGGTTGGTAGATGACAACATGGTATTTTATTTTGGGGAAGGAATTGTCAGGTAGATACCACATGTCGATGAGAAAGTTATATTATTTGAAAAGGGGCGGGGAAGTAAGGAAGACATGCCGATGAAACATTATATGTTATTTGGGGAAAGGGTGAGAAGGTTGAGACTAAATGTCTATGAAAAAGTTATGCTTTATTTGGGAAGGGGCAGGGAGGGCCTACGTGTCGTTTTTTTTTGCTTCCAGTGGAATGGGTAGGGAATCCGCTCTAGATGGAGCTGCTAAAAAATTATTATAAAAGTGAATTTGAATAATTGCTACTGTGACCTAGTCACATAATCTTTTACTATGCTCGGTTTTAACATAGCTTTTTGCGCTCGGTGTCAACAGTCAATTTAAATGGTAAACTATGGCATGAAAAATCAGGACACTTGAGATTGATCATATTTGGATCTTTAATTTTGCTAATGTAAAACAGAACCCTGTCGTAGGACGGGTTAACCAGCTAGTATAGGATAATTTGCTGGTAAAAATTCTTTGGTGGTGAAGACTTAAAACTATTAGTGATAGAAAGAGAGTTTGTGATCTGCAAAATCATCCTAGATTTTACGTCATATTTTACCACCGTAAATTTTGGCAATTTTTGCCCATTTAGTCGTTTCAACCGGATAAAACTACACACAGAGTTGTTACGACAAAAAATATTGTGGAAAAAGTGAAATTTACAGAATAGGTTTCTTACCAATATATGGAATCGAAACAACCCCAGTAGGAGGACATGTACTTGGGGAAACTGTAGTCACAGGCGGCGTTTGTGTTGTTTTTGTTGTAGGCGCTTGTGTTGTTGTTGTTATTGTAGGGGCTTGTGTTATTGTTGTTGTTGTAGGGGCTTGTGTTATTGTTGTTGTTGTAGGGGCTTGTGTTATTGTTGTTGTTGTAGGGGCTTGTGTTATTGTTGTTGTTGTAGGGGCTTGTGTTATTGTTGTTGTTGTAGGGGCTTGTGTTATTGTTGTTGTTGTAGGGGCTTGTGTTATTGTTGTTGTTGTAGGGGCTTGTGTTGTTGTAGTAGGGGCTTGTGTTATTGTTGTAGTAGGGGCTTGTGTTATTGTTGTAGTAGGGGCTTGTGTTATTGTTGTAGTAGGGGCTTGTGTTGTTGTTGTAGGCGCTTGTGATGTTGTGTTAGGCGCTTTTGTTGTTGTTGTAGGCGCTTGTGTTGTTGTTGTAGGAGCTTGTGTTGTTGTTGTTGTTGTAGGTGAGATGGTTGTTACTTCGGTAGTGGTTGACTTTGTTGTGGTAGTTTCCTCAGTTGTGGTTGTCCATGTAGAAGGTGGAGGGCGGGTCCCACCAATACACTCTGGAACATTATCTCGGTGGTCACAAAAATTTTTGTGTCGATTGAAATATGTACCCTGAGGACAAGACAAGGGGATTGGCACTCCATTGTTGCACATGTAATACTTGGAGCAGTTGTGGTGCGGAAACAAAAATGGTCCTCCTGCATCGCTTGCCGGACATTCGACATCGTTCTTCCAATAATACCAAAAATAATTTTAGTAATTTAATTATAGATTTTATTAGATAGATTGGTTTTAAAGATATTCTTACTTTACTGATTGTTTGGATTGCAAAAAATGTTCGCTTTTTGTAGAAAATTATTTTAATGGTTCAATATTAGAACTTACTGAAAATTATATTTGTACATTAACTGTGTTAGGGCGGTCATATGTTAATTTTCCATGAATCTGTAATTTTATGTGACTTCTGACTATATTCTATAAGTTTTAGTGTAATATGTATTTGTAAGGTTGCTAATCATACAAGTGTATGGAGTGTAAGGCCACCTTTTCAATGTATCATGTTATAAATGGGAAGACCATCTTATAAATGGGGAGACCATCTCGTACATAGAGTAAGGACAAGGAGATGACGAAACCCGCCGTGGTCATGTCCAACTTTAGCATTGTATTTCTGTAGGCGGTTTGTGACTTGTAATATTTGTGTTCTTATATATTCATAAGTTAATATTCAGTTGACTCTAATTATGTATGCAGGAAACTTCATTCTTTTCAAGGTACCATACAATGAACTTTATCCATGTTATGTAATGTATTTTATGATGTGTTTCATATTCGTGTTCAGACATTATGTTAATTAATGTAAGAAAATTAGACTAGGTTTTAATTCTAATCGACCGGCCCATTTTTGCACATTTGAAATCGGTAAAACCAATTATACCATCATATTTTTCACGCTTTTAATACATAGAATTGGCATATTGTTTATTTTTTAAAATTTGAAAAACCCCCTAAATAGGGGTTCAAAAGTACAGTTTTTGCAGTCTCCGTAATACGGTCTTGACTTACATAATTTATTTCAACCACATTTGTAGTGATAGGTTTACAAAATTATTGTCATTAGTTAGCCACTGTACGTTAATAATTTTAAAAAAATGATTTTTTGAAATTAACTTATTTTTTAAAATAAAAATGAGTTAATTTAAAAATTATTTCTAGTAAATCAGGACGACCTGGGCCCCAACCAAATGCAATTTTAGAAAATTCTAGAGGGTAAGAGCTACAACTTTGTAATTTGAAGTTTTTGGGGCCCAGGTCGTCCTGATTTACTACAGACATTTGAAAATGGCTTAAAAAACTTCGTTTTAGTAGTTTTTTATAAAAATTTTAAGCTAGGGTTTCATAGCTTGGCATTTTTCTCAAAATAAATAAATTAAATTTAAATTAAATCATACTGATAAAAACAAGAGTATTTTAAGTCACACAGATATATCTCGACATATATGGGATATATGGGCATATATATGGTATATATATGCAAATATAAGGTATATATATGCAAATATAAGGTATATATTGGCATATATAATATAAATGTACCCATATATAATGTATATATAGGTAAATATAATGTATATATGGGTATATATAATGTATATATGGGTATATATAATGTATATATGGGTATATATAATGTATATATGGGTATATATAATGTATATATGGGTATATATGGGTATATATAATGTATATATGGGTATATATGGGTATATATAATGTATATATGGGTATATATGGGTATATATAATGTATATATGGGTATATATGGGTATATATAATGTATATGTGGGTATATATGGGTATATATAATGTATATATGAGTATATATAATGTATATATGGGTATATATAGGTATATATATTGTATATATGGGTATATATGGGTATATATAATGTATATATAGGTATATATATTGTATATATGGGTATATATGGGTATATATAATGTATATATGGGTATATTTAATGTATATATGGGTATATATAATGTATATATGGGTGTATATGGGTATATATAATGTATATATGGGTATATATTGGTATATATAATGTATATATTGCTATATATGGGTATATATAATGTATATATGGGTATATATGGGTATATATAATTTATATATGGGCATAATTGAGATATATATGAGCATATTTGTGATATATGTGAACATAGTTGCATAGAATAGCATTATTAAGTACTCACTTATTACATGCCTTTACCAAACCCTGTGTCAGTTTTCCGCGCTAGAAAATATTCGCCTTATGTAGCAGTTCTGCATGGCAGCTGAAAAAGTAGGCAGCGGTCGATTAGAATCAAAACCTAGTCATTACTATCTTAATCTTCAATGTCAAAAGTTGTACGCTTTTATTGTATGTATTTCTTATATAGATTTAACCTTTATGTTATAAGTTATATGAAACTAATTCGATTTGTGCACGTTGAACTTTCGACTGACGGCAAGAAACCCCATTACGCATTCATGTTCGTCTGAATTCCTTTGTAGTTCTTGTATCTTTGTCATGCATTTTCCGGAGTCTATAAATGCAACCTCCGACCAACGTATTAGTGTGAGTCTTAGGCCCATACTCTGAACTCTGACTTGAGACCACTGCAAAACTTATGAGTGACTTACAAGTTACACAAGACTGTCTTGAGTCCCGTCTTTCATAAAATCAAGGAAAGTTCATCTCAAGTTCATCTTACGATCTCGTCAGAGCAAAATTTTAGACAAAATCGGTGGGGTTACTACGGATACTTGAATTTTCATCAACAATTCAATTACCCTCCTATTGACACTCCCTACTCCCGTATTCTCATCTGGAAAACTATGGCAACAGTTCTCGTAAATTTTTGATATGAGATAAAGCCAACACAAGAGACATTCGTTTTATTGAGAAAAATGCCTATCAAAAAGGACGAAAGATCGTCTCAAGACAACAAAATCGGGGTCTTAGGAAAGACGAACTTAAGATTATTATTTTACGATCTTAAGTCATAAGACGATGATCATGGTACCGATAAGATGGACAAAAGATATTGCTATAAGATTGTCTTGAGATGAGGATGTCGTGGTACCGATTTTGAGGAAAGGTGATCTTAAGTCACTCATAAGTTTTGGAGTGGTCTCAAGTCAGAGTTCAGAGTATGGGCCTTAAGTATTCCATTGAACAAGTCAGTCAGGAAATTACGCTCTCATTTACAGCAAATAAACAGAACCTGACAAGAAATTTTGCATTGTGTCTTTTTGAGTCTTTTTACTTGCATTGCTAATAGTCATCATTCTACTCAGTATTCAGTAATTAGAAGTCATCAATTCATTTCAATTAATTCTAAGCTCGCCAAAGACATAAGACTCAGCTTTCACACATCAGCCTTTACATTAGAAAAGAATAATTAGATTACTGATATCAGTGATATCTTTCCAATTCCTTGTTACAGCCCAAAACAAACTGATTGGGTGAGATCATGCAATATATATCGATGTGCATGCCCAATAAATAAATACATTGTAATAAAATTACTTATTTGTCTCTCCTACCCCATCTCCCTTGCAGACAAAGATCAGGTTGAGAAGCCTTAGAATTGAACCAAATAAGTGAGTGAAAAACTTTTTGAAAGATAAAGGGTGCAATTCTACTCAATTCCAAATATGATATTTTTTTGTCATTTGTCGTCTACAAAGGGTTCCTACAAGGCATGTGACAATTTAAATCCCAATTTCTTAATTCTTCTCCACAAACACTTAATTAAATAGCTTTTTTGTGTTGGACACTTACCATGTTTCCACAAACCAGACATGCTGATTTAATTAGTAATACGATCCAAAAATAGCATGTGTAAGAGATCTTCATTGCCGATATTTTACTAATTCGATTGCGAGTGAAGCATGATTTTAAAATTCTGTTTCTCTTAGAGTTCTCTTGGACTATAAGGAATGTAGCCAAAAATAGTCAAAAAAGTAATGAAATCATTACATTACCAACCTAAAAAATGAAACCATTAAAAATTTAAGTATATACTAAAACCAATACACAGTGATAACAAAGCTTACAAATGAGATATGTGAAGTTGATAATTAATATATCAGTAATAAAGTTAATCCTGTAAATCCCAACACGTCATTAATTATGCATTTCGTAAACCTCGCTAATTTATTACCAATTCATGCGATAATATTTTGTTAATTTTGCAAATTATTAATTCCAAATATATATAACCACAATCTGAGACCTGAGATAAAGCTTTACGATAACTTATAACCTATCTATCTATCCATGTATGTGTTACAGGAAGTTTGTACAGACCTATGGGGCCAGGTCCATGGCTCGGCTCCGCAAAATCGAATAAATTAAACAACGTTATTTCTGGCTTTATTATTGCAAAGAATGACAATATATATTTGGAAACAAGTGTTCATGAATTGGCGAATGAACTATGGCGAATGAATTAATTGGCGCCTCCTACTATATCTGCAATAACAACGCAATTCTCCGGTGAAATTCAACGGTGAAAAACTCCAAGAAGTCACCTATTTGGCTCGGTGCAAGTACGGACGAATAGGTATAAATTACTTGGGAGACTCTGCGTTGGGAGAACAGTAGTAGAGCCGTTCTACTGATCTAGGGGACTTTCTAGCATCTGCATGTGCTTTCTAGCACCCTTTTTCCATTTTCAAAATGTTCCCGAAGGCAGACTAAATAATTGTTGAATTTAAGCAGCGATACCTTGTTGTATGTGTTGCCGGTCACTAAAGATAAAATATTTAGGTTTTTGACTTTTTGAGTTAAAAAGACCGAAAAATAGTGACCGGCGACGAGGTACTGATTATTATTTTATGATGATGATGATTTAGAATTATGATAATAATCTGCCTTCGGGATCTTTTTGGAAACATAAAAAAGGATGCTAGAAAGTCCCCTAAATGTTCTACTGCAGAAATACCTGAGTATAAAGCATTGATTTGATTTGATGTAACGTTAGTTCTGCACATCGTAGAACATCATGAACCACTCAAGGTGTCGAGTGTGCCGTAAATGCCGCATGCCGTAAATGCCGTAAATTGAATTTACGGCATTTGGTATTTGGCGGCATGCCGTAAATGCCGTAAATGCCGTAAATTATTTTTTAAGTTTTTAGCTGTTTATACACATAAATTGATGTGGGAAGTGAGAAATAACACGTTTTAAGTGCTTTTATACATCAAAATTGTGTATTAACATGATTTTATGCCACTCATAGTGGCTAAAAAGCTTTGAAAAGGGAAAACTCATTTGATAACTTATGACAGTTATCATTTATTATAAAATGATCAAAATTATATTTTTTGTTCTTCAATTAGTGAAAAATTACCATTAAACTGTCAATTACGTGTATTATGTATTTTACGGCATTTACGGCATTTACGGCATTTACGGCATGCGGCATCTGAAAATAATTTACGGCATGCCGACTTTATACTCTGGACCACTTCGTTCGAAAGGTTATCGTTGTTTCAGGTCAAGGTCAAGTCAGACAGGGTTGTATGGTTAAAGGTTATGGGAAAATACTTTACAAAATGTTATTTAATGTCGCAAATAATGTCATGTCTACCTCCTCTACTTTTTTACATGCATTTGACATGGTTTATTGGGATTAAAAATGAGCTGGATGGAAATAATCGCTGATTAGGGAAATCCATTAAACATTCTACACACAAGACTTGGTTGTTCATTTCTCTCTTATATTATCATCTATTTCTGGGCTCAGGAGAACTCAGGCAGGGTGGAATTTATAAAATAATTATTTTATACTTCGGAGTCGAAGTGGTCTGGTTTGTTTACTCTGGCTGGAGCTGGAGTTCTCTACTCAGTCTACTCTACTCCATTATTGGGAAGACTGAATTCTGTAAGCTGTATGAAAACTATAAAATACCGCCATATTTAAATAATTTTATATCGTGGTTCTTTGCGAAGTGTTTTTGGTTTTTTGGCGGTTTTCATTTCAGTTTTAGAAATTCAGAAGTGAATTAGAATCTTAATTTCGAAACTCGAAAATGAGGCATCCTCTATTTCGAACTGCAGTAGAAACTATTTTGGGAAGCTGGTCAGCGTTAAAGGTAATCGGTAGACATGTGTCTGTGTCGCTCATTGACTTTTCTCACAAGTCCAGAATAACACAGATAGGGATTTCATTAGTCATTAGCTATTCGTGTTAATTTCGTGGCCGGCCACCAAATGTTAGTTGCGAGAATCTTCTATTAATTTTTGATCGTTGTATTTAGCATACCATCATTAGTGGCGATGAATATTAATGACATTTACATACAACATACAGAAAATCTGTTGGATGATGATAACCAATTTTTTGTTAGTTAGCAGTAGAAAATGGACAAGGCGGTAATCAAGGGAAGGATATAGCTCAATGGATGGTTGGAGCATTAGAGAACTTTTTCTACGAAAATGGTAATTTTATACCCTTCCCCTCCTTTAACCTTCACCCTTATCGATTTCTTAATTTTTTAAAAAAAATATAGGAGCTGTTAGTTGAAATAGACGATGAGTTTGATCACGCTCACGCTGTTTGTTTTATGTCCAATGTGCTTACTGGTTATTTTGTTTCGCAGACAATCTGCTTGGGGAAGAAGTTGCTGACTTTCTAGGGCAGATAATGGACCAAGAATTGGATACAGTTGTTGAAGATCACTCCCTGGAAGATATTGGAGAACAGTTAACTGAATATTTCAGAATGTGCTCAAATAATCAAGACAGTCAGCTTTGTAATATTCTGGAAAAATTACAGCAAGCTGCTGCTAACTCAACAATATCGAGTTCCGTACAGATAGAACACGAATCGTCGGATTCCTCAGAAGAGGTATTAAGTAGTATCTAATTGATATTAAGTGTAGGCTTACCCTTTCCACCCTTTGAAATTCAAATTGTAACAGTAATTCAAACTTTGGAGTACTCAGTACTCGTTACCCTTCAAAGACAATTTGAAGGCACGATTTATTGAATACTGTTAACCTTTATTAAGTGGTGTGCAACACCGCTTTATAGGAATGCCTGATCTGTCTGTCTGTCTGTCCGTCCGTCCGGTCTGTCTGTCTGATAGCACAATAACTCAAAAACGGTTAGAGATAATCAACTCAAACTTACCGTAATAATCGAATTAATACCTCGGGGGAATTATAGTTTCATGGCCATCTTTTGTGCAAGAAAAATCGAAATAATTCCCCGGATGGGGAATTATTTCGAAACGGGGAATTATAGTTTCAAAGTCAAGATTTATTAGATTATCAATGCATTATATTTGAAAAAATTGTAAGTTTTATTAAAATGTAATTAATTTTCTTCGTCAGAGGAGAGTAATGCGTCCATAGGTTCCGTGAGATGTACGTCCATATCATCATCTTCCGAGGGTAACAAAATGTCATCCTCGTTAATCAATGGCTGTTCCATTTGTGAAAATTTATTACACTGCTTTAACCTTTCCAGTGCTTCACTGCAATCTTTGCCTGGTTTAAAGGCGGTGATCAAATGATTCTCTCTTCCATCCACGTCCCCCAACTATCCACACCAGCAATTTTTTTCTGAATTATTTCTTCCAATAACATATGCACTTGGTCTTCTTGGAGCCAAATATAATCGTTGTTCTCCTCCTTCTGCCATTTCAGATTTACTGTGGACTGCAACTGTTCTACCTTTCAATACCAATGTTCTTGCTTCCTTACTCTTTTAGTACACATTACACATGTACTTACTGTAAGTAAACCTGTGCTTAAATTGTAAATACACGTGTTTTAGTACACTCGTAACAAATACCCTAAATTTTGACCGGGGAATTATTTCGAAACGGGGAATTATAGTTTCAAAGGCTGACATTTACGGGGGGAAATCGATATAGTTCCCCTACCGGGGAACTATTTCGATGCGGGGAATTATATCGATTATTACGGTACTACGCGTGATGTAGGGATAAACCTAGTTGATACTTCCAGCAACCTCGCGGAGAAAATTTTGAAAAAAGTGACCACGTGATACATGTATTAAGAGCCAAGTGGATGGAGGCCTCCATCCACTTGGCTCTTAATACATGTATCACGTGGTCACTTAGGTTGCTGGAAGTATCAACGTAAATAAGATCTCTTCTTATTTACGTATGATTAATCAACTAGGATAAACCTACAGCAAGCAGTTACAGAAGCTCGCCTGAGTGAAGGGGACCGTATGCCCATTTTTAGAGGAATCTCAGCGGTATGTTATATAAGATTATATAATCTTATACAATCTTATATAATCTTATACAATCTTATATAATCTTATACAATCTTATATAATCTTATACAATCTTATACAATCTTATATAATCTTATACAATCTTATACAATCTTATATAATCTTATGTAATATTATACAATCGTATATAATCTTATATAATCTTATACAATCTTATATAATCTTATATAATCTTATACAATCTTATATAATCTTATACAACCTTATACAATCTTATATAATCTTATAATATCTTATACAATCTTATATATTCTTATAACCTACAGCAAGCCGTAACAAAAGCTCGCCTGATTCAAGTTGACCGTGTAACTATTTTGGTAGCGAAAAGTACTCGCACGTTACACAAAACCGAGCGTACGGATTTTTATCAAACTTTCAGAATTGAGTCTTTATATATGTCTCTACGACATATTAAAAAGTCAGACATTGATATTATAAAGAAACGAAGCAATATCATTTGAAATATCAACATAAAATCAAAATTGATGATTGTTGACCACGGAAATCAATCGAAAATCGAAATTAATTAATGTTGACAATAAAAATCAACCGAAAATCAAAGTACATTAATGTTGACTATATAAATCAACAGAAAATCAAAGCACATTAATATTGACTATAAAAATCGACAGAAAATCAAAACACATTAATGTTGACTATGAAAATCAACATAAAATCAAAGTACATTAATTTTGACTGTAAAAATCAATAAAAAATCAAATTACATTAATATTGCCTATAAAATTCAGCAAAAAATCAAAATAGATGAATTTTGACCATCAAAATCAACAGAAAATCAAAACTGATTAAAGTTGACTATGAAAATCAACAGAAAATGAAAATTGATTAATGTTGACTATGAAAATCAACAGAAAATCAAAGCATATTAATGTTGACTATGAAAATCAACAGAAAATCAAAGCATATTAATGTTGACTATGAAAATCAACAGAAAATCAAAGCACATTAATGTTGACTTAATCAACAGTTATTCAACTTTGATTGATTATGAGTATTAAAATCTTCAGAAAATTAAATTCGGTTAGTAATGACTATCAAAATTAAAAGGAAATCGAAAAAGAGAAATTTGAATATTAATTTAGAAGCGGAGTTAAATATTTTATACTATCTCACTAACAATTAATACAAAACACAATTGAAATTTTTATGGCCCATTTTTTGCTTTGACTATCAAATAAAGACAAAGTGAGCGCGCGTTATCTCAGCAACTTATGGACCGATTTGAACCAAAATCAATAGGGTTCGTCACCAGTCCATAGGCATTGTTTATGGGTAATTTGGTCAACTTCGGTCAATGCGTTCGAAAGTTATCGTGGGTCCGGACGGACGCACGGACAGACTGTGCGGTTCTATAAGCTGCCTTATTCAGGCGAGCTAAAACTTATCTACCGATTTGAACCAAAATCAATAGGGTTCGTCACCAGTCCATAGGCATTGTTTATGGGTAATTTGGTCAACTTCGGTCAATGCGTTCGAAAGTTATCGTGGGTCCGGACGGACGCACGGACAGACTGTGCGGTTCTATAAGCTGCCTTATTCAGGCGAGCTAAAAAGTGAGGTCGAGTTTGAAAATGAAATAAATCAAACACACCCCATGCCTGTGGGCGTGGCCCAAAAATTAAAAATTGGTGTAACTTTAGTTATTGACATTGTAGAACGTCATGAGATACCTCATTCGAAAAGTTTATGCGTTAAGCCATGTCAAGGTCAAGTCATACGTGTCAAAAAGTCAAATGTCATTGAAAAAATTCACTAAAAACGTCATGTAACGTCAGATAATCAGTTCAAACTTTCTATGCAATTTCACACCACTTTTTATGGTTTATTCATATAGGACATGGATACGGAGGATATGTCGACACCCAGAGAAACCAAAGCAGAACCAGCGTCTTCAGCGGCAGGGACATCGCGTCGTTCAGGACACATGCACATCACGGAGCCAGATGACGATGGATGGGTCACGGTCTCCAAGAGTAAACATTAATAATCTCATTTTGTAATTGTATGTAATTTACTAATAAACAGATTATTCGCACCGTAATAATATATGACCCCACAAAAGATTCACTTTTTTGGTTCATCCTACTAGTAGAGTACTCTAAATTATTACATGAAAGCAAGGCTAGCAGAAGTAAAATATTTTTGGAATTCCCTGGCACACCAGAATTACATTGTATATAAAGCAATTTAAGACGTCACACGGCGACTTTTGTGTTCGATGACCAGCCGGCTGGTTGGTTAAAATGGCTGGCTAAAATGTCCGGCCGGCTGGTTGAAATTCTTTTTAGCCAGTGGCTAAAATGGCCAAAAATATTTCAAATGGGGCTATGTTAACTGAGAAAATCATCCTTGATTTGGCGGGAAATTTAAAAACCAATGATTTTTGGCCATTTTGGCCACTAGCATACATAGGCAGCTCTGTCGTACTCGTCGTCGTAGAGATGTAGGGTTTGGAGCGGATCGCGCCATTTTTATCAGTAGCGGAGTACCATAGTGCTCACCACCAACAACCCTGACTGCCCACCACAATATGTGAGCTGTCCATTAGCACCATAGTACTCCTCTACTGATAAAAATGACGCGATCCGCTCCAAACCCTACATCTCTACGACGACGAGTACGACAGAGCTGCCTATGTATGGCCACTAGCCATTTCAGCCAATTTAGCCGGCTGGCTGGTCAAAATCTTTTCAGCCGGCTAAAATGGAACACTGGCGACTTTCTTAAACATTTGCATAGGGCATCACTTTTGAAAAATTGCCTGTCAAAAAATAAAAATAATATTTTCCAAAATATTTTTCTGTCCCATGGAGAAGTATAGGGAATGGTGCCGTGTGACGTCATAAATAGCTTATAAACAAAAAAAATCGAATGAAGCCCTGAGAATGCCGCAGGTTGACATGAAAGTGGATATGTATGTTCACTAAAAGACCGTACTTGGGGCTCAATCACCTTTGCATAAACCGATAAACATTAATTTGTGCAATGTCTACGTTTTAAATTTTCACTACTTGGCCATTTTAGTCATTACCATTCATTACAACCACCTTGACTTGAACCACCAGCCAGTAGCTAGTCAAACTCTGAATAATTCGTTCACCTCTGCGGTGCATCTGTTCTGTAGATCATTTTTCTCATTTATTATCAAGCCAATGGATTTGATTAATTACTATTATATTTAAATATCGCCATTCAATATTCAACCAATCTTGGATGGAACTCTACCAAACTAACGAACAAACCTTCATAAATGCATAAATTTCTAAACTACTTAATAGTATATTTATGATGTAATGAATGATAATTTATGCTATGCTTCTAATCAGTCAATTCTCATGAATATTCTTCTAGATTGAATAATGTATAACATGGTTTTGCTCTTTGGCTAATAAAAAGAGAGCCAAAAGAATTAATTGTTGTTGTTACAAAATTGGTTGAGCACTGATAACAATTAGTCAGACAAATTAGATCCGAAGTTTTGATTTTGGTTTTCCCCGTGCAGTGACCAGTTCAGATCAGAGGACGAGATGGGTTTTCTAAAATTGATTAATGTCTACAATATTTGCATCGTTTTATTTTTGGGTGAGGGATTTTGGGCATTTTGTGTTTTAATAAAAATGTGAATATTGACTATAAACCTACTTTTCAGTCTGTTTAGCATTTGAGTTTTCTACTGCCTGTGTGCGCCAAGAGGGCAGATGCATAAGGACGGCTGATTGCTGTGATGATTATTACTGTGACTGGCGAAGAAGCACATGCAAACCCATCACTACCAATAGCCTTAAGTTGTAAATGAATCTCATATCTTTGTAAACTGTAATTCTAAAAATAATATTAAATTTCCAAAAAAATGTCCATCTTATATCCAATATCATTCATTTCAAACTTTCAACACGGATGCATAATTTGGTTCAGACTTTAGACGATAAATGTTACCATTCATTTGTGTGAACATCTAGGACATATTGAGAGGTGCATAGCAAAATATTTTGCTCTCCGCGCAATTATTTGCCATCTTTGACTGATTTTCGTCGATGCCAAAAATGTTTAAAATATCTCTATCAAATATTAGCCCCCTCCGAAACTAGGTTAGGTTAGGTTATTGAAATCAAGGGATTAGAGACTGCCGTATGAAACCGCTACAGCTCCTTGGGTACAACCACGCCAGGTTATTTTTATTGTGATGATTATAGCCAACTGTATCAAATTTGAAAATGATATAACATCAACAACTTGTTGCAATTCAGCGATTCCCACTTATATTTTTCTGTTTATTGCTTTAACTTTACAATACTATTAACGTGAAGTGGGACAGGGATTAAATTTGTCTTTTGATGAATGTATGAAAATCTATGCTTCAAAAAACGACGGCCCTCCAAACCGAAGTGTATAATTGGGACTACCCCTTTTTGTCAACACCATTTTGTCAACAACTTTTTTTTGGAAATCACTTTTTGTCAACACGTAGTAACCTTTTTGTCAACACATAAACATAGGTGACAACTAAATAGTTGAAAACAGTCTAGGCTCTGTAACTCCTAAACGGAAAATGCTACGAAAATGAAATTACCACCATTCGAAAGATGACAAAATTGGCAACAAAATAGACTATAATAAAAATTGTTTTAACAAATTTTACAGGCATGGCATTTTTTTAAAAATAGTGCAAGCTAGCCTGTAATTGTATGGTTTAAGTGTGAAATTAATGGCATTTTATTCCCCCAAAGGAAATCAATCGTCCTAGGTCTTTAATGAATACTTTCCACCTGTCAGTAACCAAATCTGAAGCTGATTTTCCATTGAAATTAGATAATGGTTTTCCAGAGTTAAACCCTTTGGGTGGCAAAGACCATATAATTAGTGTTTAACTAATCAGGAATAAAGAATGAAGAATTTTCTGAAAAAACGGGAACAGTTATTTTGAGTGACCATTCCACATAATTTTAAATAGTGTAAATCAGTTATTGATAGAATGGATAGCCCAATGAGTTGCTCTTTTAGTCACCAAAATCTCTTTAAAAAGGTTTAAGAGTTGTTGCTTTCTCAAATCTCCTTAGCAAGCTTTTACTCGGCAGTTCAGCCTAAAGAGTGGTCACTGAAAGCCATGATTGTCTTTGAAAAATATTTTTACTGAGGTGCACTAGTAATTCGGTTGTGAATTGGTTGGAAACTGTGAACAAAAATCACCTAATGCTAAGGAGCAAAAGTTGTAATTTAAAAAAAAATTCGTATTTAACTGAGATTTTTAACACGAAAATTTGGCATTTGACTTCCTCATTTATCATTTTAATACTGGCAGTCACTAAATTTTTTATTATAGCCTATTTTATTGCAAATTTTGTCGTCTTTCCAATGGTGGTCACCTCATTTCCGTAGCAGCCTATGTTTAGAAGTTAGAGAGCCTAGACTGTTTTCAACTATTTAGTTGTCACCATGTACATACATGTATGTGTGCATGTTGCACTAACTTGTACATGTGAAATGAAATGAACGTGTGTTAAATACTGTACTTACTTACTTCTACTCTACTCTATTCATTTAAGTATATGAATTAGCAAGATTCCAATAGCAAGACATTTTTTTCAAATTACATCGGAACGTCCTGGGACCCCCCTCTATTTAACATTGAGATGTGGAATGTTAGAGATCGGCTACTTTGTGACTGTCCACGAACTTCCAACCAAGTGGAAGGATGGCGGCGCGTCATCGGTTTACCCCAGAAATGTTCACTAGAGCGGCCTATAGCATGTGGAAATTTCTGGATGTGCTATAAAAGGTGCAGCACAGAAAAGAAAATACACTAGTAGCTAGGATAATTAATTGTAAACGAAACGTTAAGGCTGGCTCTATGGGTTTTCACCTTTTACTAAATACTGCCCACTCTCGCGCCGTAGAGCAACATAAAACATGAACTCCCATAACTTCTTGTTAGCTGCAAATCATATGTTGGGCCAACATCGGCAAACCATCGGCCATGTATTTTTCGATGTCTTTTAACTAAATCGCACATGCGTAGAACACGAATATTGGGGTGGCGTGGGCCCCATCTCAAAGGAAGTACGTTGCCGATCTTTTCCCGATCATTTGCCAATCATTGCCCACCGTTGGCTATTCTCCCTTTTGTCCGCCCTCCCAACTACGGGCCGAGGTTGGCAAATAGTTTGCCCAGCGCTGACTCTACTCGCCGATATAGGGCCCCTGCAGTCCCGGCGGTCAAAACTGACATTGGGCCAACATTACATTTTTGCAGCTTGGGGTATTTGTATAATACCTACTCTGTTTTGTTCCGTGTCACAAAATGAATCAATTTTTTATACCACAGAATATTGAAAATTTAAAACCACCCTGTTACAAAAACATTATGCTCATTATTTTATTATGTATACATTATGCTAAACATGTTATTGTAACATTAGCATTTACGGTATTATAACTGGCAAGCGCAATCACAAATCAGCCGCAAAACTTTTCATTTCAGGTTTTCCTATTTGCTGTTGGTAATAGAGTGACATCCTACTCAATGATATCAATTCTCTCATCTAATAACTGAAAATCGTGATTTGACCTTTTGGGGTCACTTTTGGGGATTTTGTAAAGATACCAAAAAGAAAGAGAAGAAAAATATCTAGTGAACCTAGAGCTTACTTTTCTCAATTACACCATTAGTAACGCCTACCGATGTAATGTATCTGTCTCACAGGCTCTTTTGCACGTATTAACTTTTTTGCAGAAAATGACTCAACTTTTTATTTTCAAAAATCAAAAAATACTATTTTACTTCCGCTTAAAAAATTCTAAGGACTAGGTTCACTAGATAATAAGTCAAAGAATCTTCAATTTCAAATTTGGGTTCGTACGCCTTGTGGTAATGGAGGTAGGAGGATCTTGCGAAACGTAATGGAAATCCGTAGAACCAACCTTAACTAACAAAAAGATCCTCAGGCTGCACATTATTCTAAAACTTTTAAAAATATTATTCGAAATAAATCCAAACTGTCTTTCTCGGAGTGGATTTATACCGTTACTAGCAATAACATCTTAAAATATTCATGATCCTTTTCTTACTGCTTATATGACGTATTTAATTTGACTTCATTTATTTTACGGTTACTAAGCCATTAATCTTACACATTATTTTCATTGCCTATTTGGTTTAATGTACTACAAGTATTTAATTTTGACTATTTATATCAATAACACTGGTGTTGACAAAAAAGACAATGCTGTTGACAAAAAATAAAATGGTGTTGACAAAAAGTGTTTTCGATTTTTTTGCTCTGTTGACATTTTAACGTTGACAAATTGGGGGTGATCCGTATAATTCCGTAGGTTTGTATGTTTAAACTAGTTGAATCCTAGCACGTAAAGTGTGCTAGAAAATGTTGAAATCAGTAAATTTGTAGCTTTTTGTTGAATGTGTGCAGTCGTCCAAACAAACAATTGCCAACACACACAACAACACGAAGGATGTTAACGTTTACTGTCTACATTTTGCAGTTTTTGTATTGTGCGTTTTCGTCCTGGAATTTGCAGTTTTCCTAAGATAGTTCCCAAAATTAAATCCCTGTCCATGTGAATATCTCAAATGTGTCATAATTATGACCAACAAGCGAGGAAGAAGCTTCTAATTGGATGGACAAATAGTTCAAGGAAAAAACTCTGAAAAGGTTTTAAGGACTTGTAGCAGAAATTCGTATTATAAACAAACTAAGGTTAACTACTTTTCTACATAACTGGGCCCCTGGGTCATATACAGCACCGAAGTCGTAACTGCGGCTGTAGTGTTGTACTCTTTGTATACGAGTTGACTCAGCTGTCTGCACTTGTGAACACTCGAAAGATCGATTTTTCGGCTGATGTCGGAGTGCTGTTGTCGGAGTGCTCTATTCTTCTTGAACTGGGTGCGTTATGTCTACGCTTAATTTCTTCCGATCATGTCAACTGCCCATGGGATTGTGATGACGAAATGAAAGAGGCCTAGTTGGAGTCTGTCTGGAGCTTGAAGATGAATAAGGCACATTGTTGTGAAGTGGGGGTGACAGTTCTTGGCTAAGCCCCCTGCGTGTATGTCTCTTTACAATATGTATTACTTTTGATTGAAAACTTCGGATTGCTATTTCGGAAATTAAACTAACGGAATTGCTAACCATGGCCCTATTTAATTTTCAAATGGAAATTTGATTGAGCTGCTGATACTGAGGACGATCTGGAGGAATAGTGAGGGATAATCATTGTACCACTTGCAACTTAGGGAGGAAGACGACTAAAAAATGGCACTTTAATTGAAGTGGGGGTGAATGGTCTAGGCGTTCCCCCCTGTGCGTATGTACCAATTCATACGTATTATTTAATTATTTTCAACGCATTCATTGAAATAGTGGGCGTAAATCTCTAACGTAATGTAACTGTAATTTTTTCATGATCATCGGTACTGAACTAAATATTGCTGAAATGGACGTGTGCACTAAATGTTCCGAGGAACTTGGGAAAAGACACAAGATTACCTGCATGAACTGCGGAAATTGGACTCATCGTACGTGTCTGGATATCCGAATACCAAACGTTCAGTTTCGCCAATTCTGTGCTACGTTTATATGTTGTTCCGGTAATGTAAATGAAGACGTACAAGAATTTCATCAAAATCAATCATTAGCGTCGTCGTTGTCGTCTACGTTGTCTTCTGAATCAACCAATGAGGAATCGTCTTATGTATTACCGTATATGGAAGAAAGTAATATAGATAGTAATAATAGTGATGTAGATAATTTATATGTAGCTAGGAACGATGTAAATGTATTGTTGTCGTCATCGTGTTATGGTAAACAATCGAAGTGTACAGAGGACAATACAGCTGATAGATTTCCAAAAGGGTTGAAATTTATACATGCAAATGTCAATGGCTTAAATTGCTGTAGCAGATTTGAGGAACTTAATAGTTTACTTACACATGAAAATAATGTAACAGTTTGCAGTATAACGGAATCTAAGTTATCAAACCTAGACTGTAGGTCAAAATTTTTTATTAAAGGATACCACTGTTTAAGATATGACAGGGAGCATAGAGGAGGTGGTGGAATAGTGATTTATATAAGTAATAAGTATCAATACCAAATCCTGGACGAGGAAATGGGAAAGCTAACAAAGAATATAGAAATACATTATAAAGTGCTATTAATTAGAAGAGATGGACTTGCACCAATACTAGTTGTTACAATTTATAGTCACCCCAATCTTGTCCTAAAAACAGAGTTTCGTGATTTCTTCTGTAATCTTTTGCAAGGCTTAAGATACTATAAATATGAAATCGTAATTATGGGTGATATAAATTATGATCTGTCTGAGAAAAATGATGATGTTGCAAAGCTTAAAGAAATATACACGGAATTTGATTTATTTCAGATAATCGATAAACCAACAAGGGTTACTCAGACTTCTTCTTCGCTTATAGATCACATATATGTATCTAATAAGAATAATTATAGTTTATATGGTCAATTCCCTTTTGCAGGGTCGGATCACAATATGACATACGTAGTTAGAAAAAATCCAAAGAACAAACTGTCTCCTACGCTGATAACTGCTAGAAGCTACAAGAGGGTAGATTGGGAAATTGTGTCTCAAGAAATTCTAAATCAAAACTATGATTATTTGCATGTCGATGACACGGAAACATCGTGTATGAACTTTGTGGGTTCTATTATTAATATAATAAATAGGTTTGCACCAGAAGGAAAAAAGTGGTGCAAGAATAGACAAGCACCTTGGTTTTCAAGCAGGATTAAGGAGTTAATTAACATTAGAGATAGATTAAAAACCGAAGCTATTAGAATAAAAATGTCTAGTAGTTGGAAAAAGTATAGAGTAATGAAAAATTATGTAAGTAATGTTATTAGAAAATGTAAGAGCTTGTATTTTGTCAGGAAACTGGAAGAAAACCTGAAATCAGAAAATACATGGAAAATAATTGATGAAATAACTAATTTTAGAGTAAGAGAAGCTAGTAAAGTATGTAGATTAGTAGATAGCGATGGTACTGTAATAGAGGATGATGAAATGTTATGTGATATATTTGCGGCGCACTATATCATAAAAAAACAAGACAATGTGGTATCTGATGAGCTCGTTAAAGAACGCATAGATGAATACTGTGATAAGTTTAATAATCAGAAAGAATTTGATGTAAATAATGAAGAAGTGATAAAATCAATTGATGTAATTGACAAGGGATACAACTCTTCCACTAATATCCCTGTCAAAGTTTTCAAACAGACAAAGAATATGATTGCTACTCCAATTGCTATTCTCTTTACGATGATACTGCACACTTCTATCATTCCTGCCTACTTTAAAAGTGCTGTATTGATACCTTTGTATAAGAAAAAAGGCTCTTTTCTAGATGTAAAAAATTACAGAGCAGTAGTTAATTTATCATTCTTTGCAAAAATATTTGAAAAAATAATTTTTAATAGGTTAACCCGTATGGTTGATGAATTTTTAAACGACAATCAATTCGGTTTTAGAAAAAAGCGGGGATGTGAGAATGCACTTCACAAGTTCTCACAGAGCTTATATGAAGGGTTAGACAAAATGAATGGAAGAGTAGTTGCAGTTTATTTAGATTTGACCATGGCCTTTGACACCTGTCAATTCAATTGTCTAATTTTAAAACTGATTGCCAATTTTAAGGTAGAGCCATACATGCTTAAGTTATTGCAAAATCATTTGTCAAATCGAACATTTAGGATTAAAAATGGTAATTACATGTCAAAGAATACTTATGTGTTTCAAGCCGGCACTGGAGCTGGTTCGTCACTAGGTCCGCTACTGTTCTCATTATATATAAATGACATAGGTGAATATATAGACATTAACTATTGCATGTATGCTGACGATGTCGTTTTATGGACATGTGACACAGATGTAAATGCAGCGATTAAAAAAATTAATGAAAATCTAGCTCGAATATTTGAATGGTGTGAAAAAAACTACTTGATTGTGAGCTTGCCAAAAACCCAGTACATGATATTTCATAAATCACATGATTTGAAGGTAGCTGGAGTAGAATTTAACAATGTAATGCTAAATGGTAATAGATTAGAAAGGGTATATGTATTTAAATACTTAGGAATATACTTTGATTCAACGCTATCATTCAAATATCATTTTGAATCAGTTGATACTAGATCAAAGTGCGCAATAGGCAGACTATATAGAATAAAAAGATTGGTTCCGTTACGTGTAATAAAAATGTTAATACATTCATTTGTAATTTCGATAGCAGATTATGGATTGTTAGTATGGTCAATTCAAACGGAATTACAATTATGTAAAATAGATGATAAAATTAATAGATTTATAGTTAATTATTTTTATCCAAGATTGTGTAAGTTGAATAGTTTTAAGAATAAATGTAAGAAAAAAAGAAAGTGTAATCAATTAAATGTGTGTGATATGTTAGGAAAATGTAATATATTTAGCATTAAGGAAAGACGTAATGTATATGCGATCAAATTTGTATGGAAAAATTTAAACTATGGCTATAAAGGTACCGAGGGTTGGTTTAACGTCAAACAGGATTACCTTGCCAGAAGGGCAATGCCACTATGTAATATTAGTCATTGTAGAACAGCTCTAAAAAGGAAATCTGTGCAGCATTTTGCCGCATTAGCTTGGAACAAGTTACCAAGAAGCTTTGTATATAAAGAGCTCAATTTGAATATTTTGACGGAAAAAGTGCAGCAACTCATGATGACTGAAAGGAAAAACGTTATAGTGAACTATTAATTACTAACATCACTGTACAATTTAGTTACTAGTAATGTAATAATAGTGTAATAGTAAGTAGGAATATAAAATAATAAGTAGTGAGTAGTGTGTCATGAGTTGGAAAGCAGTGACCTGTCTTTGACTGTGCCTACTGATATTAATCTTGTATTGATTGGACTATTTTGACACTTGAATAAAGCTAACATAACATAACATAACATAACATTTCTAGTGACTGCGCATTGGCCCGAATTTCATAGACAGTTGATTGGACTCAGTACTGATAGTCTAAGTCTAGTCCTTGCTCATTAATTACAAAATATTACCCTTACTCATTAATTACAAAATATTACGGACAAATATACCAACTTTAATACAAGAATGGTGAAAGAATTCCATGCGCATGTCCCACTTTATGTTAAAAATTGGACTCAGTACTGATAGTCTAGTCCTTGTTCATTAATTACAAAATATTACGGACATATATACAAACATTTGTATAAAAACAGTGAAAGAACTCCATGCGCATGACCCACTTTACGTTTATGTAGAGTAAAGATGTTTATGTAGAGTAAAAGATTTTTGAGAAGGTCTTTATGGCAAGCCATTATACGTTTTAGACTGCCGGTGCCGTACTACTATTGAGTTTCAAAGTAAGGTAAGCAAGCATCACAATTTGGTTTAATTTCGAAAAATGCTATACGCAAACGCAACCCAGATTATGCGTCATTATTTTATCTGTGTAATGGATTTACACTTGCGCCTTTTTTATTAAAACAAACCCTTGCAACTCTTTATTATACTAGATCTCTTTTTTACCATAGATCGTACTAATAGTATAAACGCGAAGTAAAGCATGTACAGTGTACAGGAAAGAAGTTCCTTGAGAATGTGGGTATATGTTATGTATCAAAATATCAACCGTCGTGTTGATGCGTCGGCGCAAGAAAATGCAATTTTTAATACTGTTGGAAAGGTGATAGGAAATAGTAAAGGAAGCGTGATTGAAGGAAGCATTTTCTTCCACCCCTTCCATGTTAAAATTCGAAATTCAAAAAATAGTAAAACGATTTCTAAGGAAGATAACTTCATGAAACTCGAAATTTTAGGCTCTGATTTTAGGTACGAGGTTCCCATTTAGAAAAACTTTGACCTTAGTCCGTGAAGAACTACTATAAAGCTGTTGCTAATATTATAATGATATCTTAATGATACACACTGCTAAATTACTAATATTATTATTTAGCTTATCTATATAGAGCTGATGCCTACTTGTGTCGCAGAAGTTTAGAAAGTTGTCTTGACCCATACCTGTCAATCAATCATTCAACAATCAATCGACACTTTCGCTTCCAGTCCCAATAAATTATAATCATCAGGTAGGGTTCCATAATAATAATGCTTGGTCTGGCTCTGGGAATTTATGAGAATTTAAGATATTCTTTTTAGTTAGTTTTGATGGTCATAATAATAAGCATGTATACGCATGTCAAGTTCTATAGAGTATCTATCAAGGCAGCAGCACAGCACAAAACAACCCTTGGCCCTATAGCCAGTGTTGGTGGTTGTAATTTTATAGTGGCTAAAATTGCCAAGTGGCTGGCTACATATTCTGTTGGCCAGTGGCTAAAATGGCTAAAACTAAAAACTCAAGAATTAGTAAATTTTTCAGATTATTACAGAAAAGTTGCATTTTACGAGTGTAATGGTTGTTCTAAATTCATTTTGGATACATAAAAGCAGTTCAAAAAGCAGCTCAAAAAGATAATTCGGGAGTACTTTTTCTGGAGGAATATTACTAGCAGTGTATGGTATTAGGGTTGCAACCAACATTTCTTTTCCTCTGCTGATAACAGTACACAACAGCTTTGTAGGTGGTCTCCTTTGTTCGTGCTCAATCAAGCGCGAAAACCCTTTTGTTATCGTTATCAGCAGAGGAAAAGAAATGTTGGAACCCTTATATTTTATAGCCACTAAGCCATTTTATGCCATTGTAGGCCAGTAAAAAGCTGACTAAAATAAAACACTGGCCCAACCTCCAAAATATAAGGAAACAACTAGTATATAATATTATTGTAAGGAATTGCAGATTTGAAAGGTGACATGATTTATAATAAATTTTACTTGGAGAATAACATCACTTACATCACTTGCTCAAGGGTAAATATTTTATGGGGAAGTAAGCAATGGACTAATTTGGCCAATTCAAAAGCATCATTTTAACATCAGGTCAACAATAATGTTTATGTAGACTCCAAACGAAGTCTAAAGTACATGTATAATGTATACCTACACAAAGTAGACAGGCAGGCAGTTTCTTCATAATAATATTAGCATGTAATATGTATGCGTACATGCACTAGCCTTACAGTGTTCCTTATTACCTGTGCAGCACAGGTAATAAATAAGGAATGAATAATAAGAAAATAAGAATCAGTGTTTGACTGTAGCCACTGGTTATTTCTATATGATGGTAGTGGCTAAAATGGACTAGTGACTCGTTAAAATGTTCGTTTGCCAGTGGCTAAAAGTACATAAAATGATTTAAAGTACAAACTGCTAATACCAACAAAACCAATGCTAGTAAATAACTACAGTGGAGTCGCGGTGTAAAAGTTCAAATAAATACATTTTGGATTCACTAAAGCACTTTAAAAAATCTCATTTATAGTTAACTACATTTTCGGGAAATGGGATTATGTTATACGACCATTCATATAGTCAAAGGTATGCCAATAATATTTTTGTGAATGTATAGTATACACAATGTATTTAAATGGAAACATAATCATGTAACAACATGAACATGAATTACGAGTCGTCGCGTGTATTGTTACTTAAGAAGATTGTTGTATTGATTGAGATAGTTAAAAGGTATACACAATACGTACACCATTCTTGTCCGACAACAGTCCTGTCCGTTATTGTAATGTATTTAGGGTCACTTGTGGAGGACAGTTCCTTCTGTTCTGCTTTGCATTTTACATTCATCAAAACTTTCCTTAGCTCAAGCTTACATCAAAAATTCAACGCTCAGTTTCTTGGTCTGACTCTCACTGTCAACATTGGTCTGTTCCACCATCAGTGCAGCTTTCCTTTGGGATTGGTTTCGTTGCGACCCCTTGTCTTGTGACATCACACAATACACCACCAGGTAAAATTGTAAAATAACATTCAATTAATTGGTTTAGATGCTTAATGGTACAGCGTTTGTTCTGGCTATACAACAGGCCAATGCAAAATCCTCTTAAAGGTCAGTATGTAATTTTCACCGAAAACAAGCAAAATGTTCTCGGAAATCAGATGGTTTTAAATTATTATCAAAGATAGAATATTTTCGATAAAATAAGCCCCAATACTTATTTGACTTGACTAGTCACCGATCAATGGCCAAAATAGTAATGCTAAGCTAACTTTGTTTTAACGTTTAACCTGGCTAAGATTAAAATCAAGCTAAACGGTATGGCAATTTAGGCACCATCCACTTTAGCCGGCTAAAATGGCTTACTGAGTGGATAAAGATAAAATGTAAAAAAGCCAGCTAAAAGATATGTACAGGGCCTCAGCCACTCAGCCAGAAATAAATTTCGGGGAAAGCCACTTAAAAAAATATAATTTTCGCAATTTTTTGCGGTTTAAGACAAAAATTTCTTCTATTTCTCGATTTCGGAGGGGGGTACATGTGCCCTGGTGCCCAGGGCCACAGCCAGAAAAAAATTTCGGGGAGGGCCCGACAAATAAAAATTGAAAATATATACTATATTTTTGGGTTTTAAGGCAAAAATTCCTTTCTTTTCTTCGATTACGGGGGGGGGGCGGGCCCCCTGGCCCTCCCCTCCCTGCGCCCCTAGGTATGCACTACATTATGTACAGGGAACAAAAAAGCACTCCTTTTTACAAAAAGTAAAAAAACAACCTTTTAAAAAAGCAGTCCTTTTTACCTTTTTTACCTCATTTACATGTAAAGTGGAAGTAAATGGGGCACGCTGATACATCAAAAAGGTAAACAAATAGGCAAAAAAGACTGCTTTTTAAAAACTTACTCCTACCTTATTCAAATCAACATTCTGACTCTCGAGGTTAGATTATTCTTTATTCGAACAGAATAAAACGTTTAATAAAAAAGGTAAAAGGTAAAAAAGCTCCTTTTTTGTTCCCTGGTTATGTACTACATATTATACCTATACACCCTTGTTCCCCGAAACCGAGGTTATACCTAAGTAACTATACTGCTAAATAATTGAGAAAATAGATAAAATGTTTAAAAGTTATTTTTGGTTGTTGACGTTGAACCTTCCCGGAAATCAATTTCTCCGTCCGCTATTGTGGGCAATGCAGGCAAATAAAATTTCGTAATAGGTACCTTTCAAAAACCTTGTTTTTATTTAGGAAGGAACAATTTATGTAATGGAAATTCAAACTAAGAAGTTAGGGTTGAAAGGCAAACATTGCTTCTATAAATTTCTTTTGCATTTAGCCATGCTGCGTATAACAATATCAGTTTGCCTGGGATTTCTGGTGCTGAATTGCCAGGGGACGATGCGGAAACCAAAGGATGAAGCCGAACTGAAGGAGGTGTTGAAGAAGGCCCGTGCGGGTGACGTGATCGAGCTGATGCCAATTACCTACACTGGAGAATTCACAGTGAGCGAGTCGTCGGCGATTCCAGATATCCCGATCACGGTGAGAGGACAAAGTGTGAAGGGAGCGATCACAAAACTGAAAAGCCCAGAGGGAACAGTTTTCAACGTGACCGCCAACAACTACATCTTCCGGACAATGTGGATCATCGAGAGTGCCCGAGGGATGGACATTTCTGGGACGGGGAATGAGCTGGACGGACTCACCTTCAAAGACACGAAAGAGGGGATCGTCGTGTCAGGCGAGAAGAACAAGCTAACTGCTTTGACCATGTCGAATGTGGACAACGGACTGGTGCTCAAGAGCAACCACCTGACCCTCCTCCACTCCTCCATCACCTCTGGAAATATTTCTATGGAGGTCGAGAAGGACACTTGCTGCAACACTTTTGACAACAATGTCTTCAACGGCTACGTCAATCTCCTCGGAAATGGCAACAAGGTCAATGCCAATGTCGCCAATGGAGGCATGCTCGTCACTGGCTGCTACAACGAGTTCAAAAGCAATGTCATCCAGCAAATGAAACTCACCAAGAAATGTGACAACCCTGATAAAGGTCTCAACGTCTTCAACAAAAGCCCCGACCAAAACTTTGAGTAGCAAATCTTGCCAAACCCTTTATCACATGCTCCTCCATGTTGACGTATTTTGCAATGAAATAAATATTTTAATTAACTAAAAGCAACTTAAATTTTGTGTTGTGGCCCAATTACCTACATAAACATGCATGCATCCAGATCCATGTATCAATCATTCAACACTCTCGCTCTCCTAGTTGGTTCTGATTATACAAACAATTTTGTCTTATTTTCTTCAAAAAAGATATTTTCATATATGCATGTATTTTAATGCTCGGTAGTTTGAAGATGACACAATAATTTTTCTATACAATAGAAAACGATGTGTAACACAGGTGTAGCTATAAGAGGTTATGGGCATGAAAAAGGCAAAAAGACCTATCAAAATTAGCAAAAAGGTTCCTTTATGGTTATTTTATATTAAATGCAATAAATTACAATTTGTGCGTTATAAAAGTTATAGAAAATGGCAATATAATATTTTGTCACGTGAGAAGCAGGGGACAAAATAGGTACTCCTTTTTTACAAAAAGTTTTAAAATCAGTATTACTTTTTTTTAAAAGCAGTCCTTTTTACCTTATTTACATATAAAGTGAAAGTAAATGGGTCACGCTGCTACATTAAAAAAGATAGAAAAGGCAAAAAAGGACTGCTTTAAAAAATCTTACTTCTACCTTTTTTATAAAAAAGGCAAAAAAGGTCATTATTTGCTCCCTGTGAGAAGGAGGTTGGCAACTATTTTTGCAACAACCTCAAATTCAAGCATAATCACAGCATAATACATCTTAACATGCAGCAATGGCGATGCCAAAAAGGCAACCTTTTTCATGCCGTGGCAAAAGTTGACATTGCCAAAACTCTAGATGGCGTTCCATTCTCGAAATATTTGGCGTCAAATGTCCCGGAACTCACAGGTCAATCTATCAGTTTAGTACCCGAAATAAGGTATCAAGTGATTTATTGATAATTCCATATTGTATTGTATTGTATATTGTATCTTGTAATCCAAAGGAAGATCATTCCATATTACTATTACACCCTAAAGTCATGTGACAATCATTGACAAATTAAATTGTTGTCAAAAAATGAGCCAACATGTTTCATATTAATTTGGAGCGCCTTCTTTGTGCAATTTCCTGAATAGGTACCTGATCGCAACCTTTTTTTCAATCCTTTCCTTTTTTCCAAAACCGAAATATGAAATAAACTGAGTTTCAGTAAAGCTATAACTCATAATGATCAGTCAACTCATTTGTAGTTTTCATTAGTGCTATAATTTTTCCAGAATGACGGAAGAAGCGAATGTAACTTTCTGCTTGCAAACTGGTATTATAATTATTATATTAGGATTGCGTTTTTGGTCGATGAGTTGCCAGTTGTTTGCATAAAATCTTGCGTTTAAATACGAATATTATGTTGAATATGGCCATTGTTATCCCTCCGCATTGCATTGTTAAGGAAAGGGGACCAGTCGCTGATCAACTGCATGCTTACACTCTGGAATATTTGAAAGCCTTAATTAATGGTTCATTTACCTCAATTACATAACAGTAGTTAGTCATCTGTAGCCAGAAATTTCTTGTACTCCATAACGGGACCGTTGCTGCATTGTACTAAACAAACCAATGAATTGTGATCAAAAATTAGACATACGCTCTTGGCATGCAATGACTTGTTATTGGTGTGAAACCACTCGAAAATGAATCACTACAAGGATTTTCTGGTCCTTCTTTTCGTAACTGCGGTAAGAAAGATTACTTCCGAAGACTCCAAAATAGTTGTTACTCATCTCAGAATTTTTATTATTAATTCCAGGGACTGAAATTAGCCTATTCGTCTCCCCTGCCCCAAAGCAGTGACGGAAAAGAAACAATTGAAATTATAAAGGAGGATTTCAAAATTGTTAGCAATGGATCTGCTGTATCAGCACCTAATCAAACGGTATGTCTCTATACGAGTCTGTAGAACTGTACCTATTAGAAATTGATCCGAAATAGGTTTTTAATTTGCCGCGCCTTCCCTCAGCGATAAAATCACCCCTAGAAAATTTTTAGAATTACCAATGATTTCCGTGGGACTTTTACTACTTACATCTGTGGTAGGTAGTATTACTTAGCCATCGGCTGGTAGCTAAAATTAAAACCAAACTAAATTTGGATCTCTGTCAATTTTAGCCAGCAGCCAATTCTGGCTAAAATGGCATAGCTAAAATGTAAAAAGGGTGGCTAAAATAAAACACTGCAGTTAGGAAAACATATGTCTGACGTCAGAACATAGGAACGACATTAAGAACTCGGGGAATGGAAGGACATGAAAATTTTTTTAAATGCTTTTCCCGCAATTTTAAATGTTCTGAATAAATGTAAAATTCGTATGGGAGATGGCCGATGGAGGCGGAACTAGGTTTGATAGGGACCCTGTGCGAGACGCAATCAACGCGGGGGCCTATTTTGCTTTTGGAGGGGGTATCAAAACCAGTTGGCTTTCAGTAAACAAAATTAAATACCGTATTAATCGAATTAATTCTCCAGGTTGTTATTGTTTCATTGACCTTTTTTAAGCTCCTGAAAACGATGAAAATCGATATAGTTAACCAGGGTGGTGAATTATTTCGATATGGAAAAATTATTTTACAAACAGACAATTTTTATTAAGTTATTATTTAAAATTGATAAAGCAAAAACGGGAAACTGACTAAAAATTTAAAATAATACAAATAATAATAATAAATATACCTGCCCAATTAATGAATAATTAATCTTCGTGAATTATTAATTCGATTAATACAGTACTTTTTATTATGAAATGGGATTTGAGATTTGAGCCACCATCACCAATTTGAAGCTATTTTATTCCAAGTATTATATTATTTTAACGCAAAAAATAAATGTCCAATTTTATTGTAGGGTATTATTTTTAAATATTTTATTAGCTCTTGATTATTACACCATTTCCTAGAGTCGCATTATTTTGTAATTTAAGCGGAAAAAACTTTTTGGTTTGGGGAAAAATTTAATATAACGGGTTAATATTTACTGTATCTTGTATACATGTTGCATAGGCATTAAAACTTAATTTTCCTCCAAGCGCAGAGCCCTGGGCGGTTGTCCGATCAGAGCGTTGCGCCTTTGCCGATGCGATGACTAGCTCTGGGCTTTAGGGGCGACCATATCCCATATTATACCGTATACTGTATACACACCGTATAGTATATTTTAAAATAATTTGATGCAGTAGCGTGTTTACTAATCTACTCTACTGCAAACCTTGCTTCAAAAACTTAAGTAATGACAGCTATCATTCATTATGCCTATTTTATACTTTTCTTTTAAACTTTTCTTTCACGTTTAGTGACGTCACTGCAGTAAATTTATAATCAGCAAAAATATGTTTCCAATTTGGTTTCCAACGTAACGACTTCATTTTGACGTCACTAAACGTGAAAGTGAAGTAAAAATGAAAAGTATAAAACACGTAGTCTGGAGTCGGAGTCGGAATTTAGCACCTTGCTCCAGCACCTTGCTCCATTATCCCCTCAACAACCTCTTAGCATAAATGGGGTCACCAAAGTATGATAATAAACCGAATTGATACCTTTGGTACCTACTGTGTACAATTTTATGCTAGGGGGAAGGAGAGGGATTTTAAATAAAAATTAGCTAGTAGCTAAGGTGATTTTCAAAAATTTGACTTCGACTCTTGATTCTCTTATTATTTCATAATAGAATACAGGAAGTCTTGATTATAAAACAGGTATTACTCTTGACCAAAAATATTTGATGATAGATTGAAGTAGAAGTTGGGTTAAGAAAAATTCCGAGACAGAATACGAACACTGGGGGAGGAGGAGACGCTATTGGGTCCTTTGTATCGGGTGTTGCAGAAGCATTGGTTGGAGTTGGGAGCAGCGTTTTCACCGACGATTTTCAGCTGGGGACATTAATTGCTGAGTCCTCACAAATCATCCCCGGAGACACTGGAGACACAGTAGGAGATGTCCTCGGACAGGTTTCAGAGCCTTTAAATTCTGTATTTAAAAATCCATTGCAGTCCCTTCAGCAGTATTTCGAAGATAGACGAACGACCCGGGCACCCGTTAGACGACGCACTACTACAGTCAAACCGACAGAAATGCCCAGTGCAGAGGTTTCCTACATCTACTTGGTAGGAAATGGAAATGGAGGAGCTGCAGTAGCCGGAGGTGGCAATGCACAAGAAAATGCCATTCTCCAGAGTGTGTTAAGTAGCCAGGGAATTATCAGTACAGGCCCAGGAGGAGCAGCAAACTCCCTAAATTCACAAACATTTGCCATTCAACAGACGGGACCTAACACAGGACAACTCATTAACCTACAGCAGCAGCAAGAAGGATCCAATACCCCTGGATTCATAAATAGGCCTTCATTTTCTAATCAACAACTAGGGTCAAATAGGCCGGCATTTTCTAATCAACAACAGGGGTCAAATAGGCCCGCATTTTCTAATCAACAACAAGGGTCAAATAATCCCGCACTTTCTAATCAACAAACAGGATCCAATACGCCAGAATTTGGTTCCAACCAAGGCAGTTCAAATCTTCCGCCATTTTCAAACCAACAGGGAAATTTCAATGGCCAAAGGTTTCCTAATAACCAAATAAACTCAAATGGACAAAGATTTCCCAACAACCAAGGAAATTCAAATGGACAATTATCTACCAACAATCAGCAAATCACAAACGGGCAATTATTTTCCAACAACCAGCAAGGAAATATAAATGGACAGAGGTTTCCAAATAATCCAGAAAATTCAAATGGACCACGATTCCCCTATAACCCAGGAAATTCTAATGTGCAGAGGTTTCCTAATAGCCCAGGAATTTCAAACGGACAGCAATTTACTAATAATCAGGGTAATTCAATTGGGCAACGATTTCCCAACAATCCAGGAAATTCTAATGGACAAAGATTTCCTAATAACCAAGGAAGTGGAAATAGGCCGGTGGTACCAAATCCTCAAGGAAGCCCAAATAATATCAATAATGGTGGGCAAAACGGTGAAACGTTAAAAAATCAACCAGGATTTTCAAACAACCCCGATAATCCGACTGACGTGAAAGATGTTGAAGATTCGCATTCTTTTACAAATGAACAGGGAGGTCCACGGCCGGTATTTCCTGGTCGCCCCGTTTCAAACAATCAAATAGACCAAATATTTACAAATGGACAACCGAATCGCCCACTAAGGCAGCCATTTGAAGACGACGAGGCTGAGGCAGCTAATAACAAACCCAAACCCGTCTCTCACACCAAATTCAAGTACAAAGTTTCTAATAACCCGGCACCTCCATTTGTTTCCAATACACCTTTTGATCCCAGTTCGCAGTCCGGGGAGAATTTCAATGCACCGGAGGATCCTAATGCTATCGCTGAAAATGTACAGCAAACAAACGGACTAGGAAATAATGGTCAGGATCTTTCTAATTCACAACCGCTAGAACATGGACATTTAGAACCCCCATTAGCTCAAGCAACTCAAAGCAAACCGATAAATTCTGGCAATAGCCAACCCTCTTCGAATCCAATTTTCCCTAATGTGCCAACTTTTGTTAAGCAACCAGATCCTGCAAATATCAGTGTTCAAATTGTTCAACAACAAGCGACCGATACACCAACTGAAGCGCCTGCTCCGGCTGCAACTTCCGAGTCCGAAGACGAAGATGACGACGACGAGGAAGAAACAGAAAATCCTATTGTAATTTCAAAGAAAAAACGAACTTACAATTCTAAAGAAAAGTAGTATACATCAATAAAAATAATAAATTGTTTTTTAAATAGTATTCGAAGAAAATTAATATTTGCATCCTTCTTTCAGCGAGGGCGTAGCTTGAGCGTGATGCACCATTCACTTCGTAATTTAAGTTACTAAGTCATATAATATTTCAGTATATAGCAAAGCCTCGGCCTCCTGCTTTAGGTCTTGTCCAACACACTAGACAACACACTACACAGTTTAGATGGGGGAACAGTGGCGGCGTCCCACAGAACCGTCAGTCACCCTAACTATAACAGCCTAAAATAACCAATCACATGCATAAACTCTATTGTTTATGTGACTAGCACTTCTAACACTTCTGTGGGTCGCCTCTGATAGGCAATTAACCAACTGCAAGGCTCGTTTCCTGCTTCTAGTCTATATACTAGGTATTAGGGCGTATCTAGAAATTGGATCTAGGGGGTGCTAATTTCTAAAATTGATTACTGCAAAAATCAAACAAATTAAAACACCTCAATGTAATGATAAAAATGCGGTATCCGGAGATTTCGTCAATAAAATTTCGACAATTGACAATGGTGATTCCGACAATAGGTAAAAGGTGATTCCGATAATGTTAAAGGAGATATCGATAATGTCAATGGGGAATTCGACAATGAATAGGAATATACTAATGTTGTACTCTGTAATTCTGTGATGTTGTCTGTAGTGTATTATTTGCTACTTGATAAGACGTAAATTAGAACTCCTCATTTGGTTTCTTCGCTCGTAATCTCCCTTAGTCCAAGATAATAAAATCAAGACAGAAGCCACGTACGTAAAATTATTTGAAGTTATTGTTTCTTCAAACATAGGAGAAGTGTGGCAGCCTAGAGAAGTTATAATTGATTTTGAAATATGGGAGTTAAAAACGCTTTGAATTTTGTTTTACCAAGCACTCGGGTATATGGTTGTCTTTTTCATTTAGGTCAGTGTTTTTATCGTAAAATACAAGACTTAGGTCTGCAAAAACAATATATTAACCCAAACATAAGTATTAGCTTGAATTTCAGGTCCATGATAGCATTAGCATTTGTACCAAAAAATGAAATAAGGATTCGTTTTTTAGAACTCAGAACTACTTTCCCATCAATTCTTACTCCATTCACTCAATATGTTGAAAAGAATTAGATAGGCACTTGGACAAGTCAACCAACTTTCCCTCCAGACACAACTTAAATCTTTATCTATAATTAAACCAAGGATTTTTAAATCGTTTTCAGCCTGAATTGTAACTCCATTAAATTCTAGTTTGACATCGTCTATGGATTTTAATATATTAGGGCTACTAATAATTAACATTTTTGTTTTGCTTGTGTTTAATTGCAGATGGTTATCTGACATCCAATTAGATATATGTGCTAGATCATCTTTTAATTGATTTAGTAATATTCCAATATCATTTGGATTGCCGGAAAAGAGTATTTGATTGTCATCTGCAAATTGTATGGTTATACTATTTTTAACGTACAAATGTAAATCATTAACTAAAATGGAGAACCAAAGGCTTCCGAGTACTGACCCCTGAGGGACCCCTAGATTTACATATTCTGTATCGGATATACTTATTAGCTCGCCTGAATAAGGCAGCTTATAGAACCGCACAGTCTGTCCGTACGTCCGTCGCCACGATAACTTTCAAAAGCAATGACGGATATTGACCAAACTTGGCAAAAACAATGCCTATGGACCACTGACGATCCCTATTGAATTGGGGGTAAATCGGTCATCGGTCTATTGGTTACTGAGATAACGCGCGCTCACTTTGTCTTCATTTTGATAGTCAAAGTGAGCATTTGGCATTAAATGGACATTAAAAATTTTAATGGCGTTTCCTATAAATTGTTAGCGGGATAGTATAAAATATTTCAATCCGCTTCTACCAAATTTGAGATTTTATAATAAAGCAAATTAAACCGGAAAATAACTATTAGACGATGGAAAAAATCTATTTTGGATTTTTATTCAATTTTATAGTCAAACTTCCATTTTTTGATTTCCTTTAAATTTAAATAATCATTATTAACCGATTTAGATTTTAATACTCATAATCAATTAAGATTAAATATCTGTTGATTTTCATAGTCAACATTAATCAATTTTAATTTTCTGTAGATTTTCATAGTCAACATTAATTAATTTTGATTTTCTGTAGATTTTAATACTCATTATTAACCGATTTTAATTTTCTGTAGATTTTCATAGTCAATATTAATCAATTTTGATTTTCTGTTGATTTTTATAATCAACATTAATCAATTTTGATTTTCTGTTGATTTTCATAGTCTACATTAATGAATTTTGTTTTAGCTCGCCTGAATAAGGCAGCTTATAGAATCGCACAGTCTGTCCGTCCGTCCGTCCGTCCGTCCCCACTATAACTTTCGAACGCAAAGCGTGATAGTACAAAATATTAAATGCCGCTTCGACCAGATTTAAGGTTTGATAATGAAGTAAATAAAACCGGAAAATACCTATCATAGGACGGAAATAAATCTATTTCGCATTTATATGCAAATAGATAGTTAAATTTATATTTTTCGAATTGCTTTTCATTATGATAGCGAACATTAATCAATTTTGATTTTCTGTTGCTTTTCATAGTCAACATTAATCAATTTTGATTTTCTGCTGATTTTCATAGTCAACAATATTTTTTTCGTTTTTCTGCTGACTTTCATAGTCAACATTAATCAAATTTTGATTTTCTGTTGATTTTCATAGTCAGCAATTATCTATTTGGATTTTCTGCTGATTTTCATAGTCAGCAATTACTTACTTTGATTTTCTGTAGATTTTCATAGTCAGCAAATACTTATTTTGACTTTCTGTTGATTTTCATACTCAACAATTATCTATTTTGATTTTTTAACGATTTTCATACTCAACAATTATCTATTTTGATTTTCTGTTGATTTTCATACTCAACAATCATCTATTTTGATTTTCTGTTGATTTTCATACTCAACAATTATCTATTTTGATTTTCTGTTGGTTTTCAATGTCAATCTTAATTAATTTTGAATTTCCGTTGATTTTCAACATCAATATTAATCTATTTTGATTTTCTGTTGATTTTCATAGTCAACATTAATCTATTTTGATTTTCTATTGCCTTTGATGGTCAACATTCATACATTTTGATTTTGATACTCAATATTAACCAATAAATATGAAAATAAACCTATTTCAATTATTTTACTAAAACTGTGTACACGGTCCCCTTCACTCAGGCGAGCTTCTGTTACGGCTTGCCGTAGGTTTTCATTATTAATATTGACCGATTTTGATTCTCTTTAGATTTTCATAGTTCACATTCATCAATTTTGACTTTATGTTGATTTTCATAGTCATCATTCATCAATTTTGATTTTATGTTGATTTTCATTGTCAACATTATTCAATTTTGAATCCCTATTGATTTTGGGGCAAATCGGTCCATTGGTTGCTGAGATGCCGTGCGCTCACTTTGTCTTCATTTTGATAGTCAAAGTGAAAAATGGGCATTAAAAAAATCAATTGTGTTTCCTATAAAATCTTTCACTCCGCTTCTACCAAATTTAGTTTGAATTTATGTTGATTTTCATAGTCAACATTAATAAATTTTTATTTTCGGTTGATTTTACAAATAATACAACTTCGCTTTGGTTGCGTTATAATTGTATTAGTTAAAGATGACGTCAGTTTTGATATCTATACTATATTATAATTTCCGGGAGTATGTATGTCTGTATGTCCACCCTTTTACCCATGTTGACACTTCTAGAAGCAGTAAAACCATGATGTTGACACTTCTAGAAGCAGTAAAGCCATGATGTTGACACTTCTAGAAGCAGTAAAGCCATGATGTTGACACTTCTAGAAGCAGTAAAATTCTATGTTGACACTTTTAGAAGCAGAAAAACCCTATGTTGACACTTCTAGAAGCAGTAAAACCCTGATGTTGACACTTTTAGAAGCAGTAAATACCTATGTTGACACTTTTAGAAGCAGTAAATACCTATGTTGACACTTCTAGAAGCAGTTAACCCTGATGTTGACACTTCTAGAAGCAGTAAAACTCTATGTTGACACTTCTTATAGCAATAAATACCTATGTTGACACTTTTGGAAGCAGTAAATACCTATGTTGACACTTCTAGAAGCAGTAAAACCTTATGTTGACACTTTTGGAAGCAGTAAATACCTATGTTGACACTTCTAGAAGCAGTAAAACCTTATGTTGACACTTCTAATAGCAATAAATACCTATGTTGACACTTCTAATAGCAATAAATACCTATGTTGACACTTCTAATAGCAATAAATACCTATGTTGACACTTCTAATAGCAATAAATACCTATGTTGACACTTCTAATAGCAATAAATACCTATGTTGACACTTCTAATAGCAATAAATACCTATGTTGACACTTCTAATAGCAATAAATACCTATGTTGACACTTTTGAAAGCAGTAAATACCTATGTTGACGCTTCCAGAAGTAGTAAATCCATATGTTGACACTTCCAGAAGTGGTAAAACCATATTCTGTCACTTCTAAAAACAGTAAAAACCCTATGTTATGTTATTTGGGATGCGGCCAAGGTTTCGACTGGGAAATACCACTAACGGGAAGTTTCCCATTTCCCACTGAGAAATGTGGGTATCAAAATGGAGTGGGAAATGGGAAGTGTGGGAAATAGTGGGAAATAGAGCCAAAATAGCGCTAAAATTCAAATTTTTTGGCTTTATTTCCCATATTTCCTACTAATTCCCACTATTTCCCATTTACCACAATTTCCCACATTTCCCGGACGTCCAACAAAGTGGGGTGGGAAATGGGAATATTCGCAACTCTGGATGCGGCGGTGAGATTGAGAGTACATGTCGATGTATCAATTATGTTATTTTGGAAGGGGCGGGGACTTGGAGACTATACATGTTGTTGAAAAAATATATTATTTGGGTAGTGGCGGGGAGGTGGAGACCACATGTTGATGAAACAATTGTTATTTAGGGAAGGGTCAGGGAGGTGGTGAGTACATGTCGTTGAAACAATTGTTATTTTGGAAGGGGCGGGGAGGAGGAGGCTACACGTCGGTGAGAAGTTTTTAATTTGGGAAGGGGCTGGGAGGTAGAAACTTCATGTCGCTGAAACAATTGTTATTTGGGAAGGGTGGGGAAGTGGAACTTACATGTCGGTGGAAACGTTGTTATTTGGGAGGGGGCATGGAGGTGGAGGTTACATGTGGATGAAACAATTATATTATTTTGGAAGGGGAGGTGGAGGTTACACGTCGGTGAAAAAGTTGTTATTTGGGTAGTGGCGCGGAGGTGGAGACCACATGTCGTTGAAACAATTGTTATTTTGGAAGGGGTCGGGGAGGAGGAGTCTGCATGTCGGTGAAAATGTTCTTATTTGGGAAGGGGCTGGGAGGTAGAAACTTCATGTCGCTGAAACAATTGTTATTTGGGAAGGGGCGGGGAGGTGGAGGTTACACGTCGGTGAAACAATTGTTATTTGGGAAGGGGCCGGGAGCTGGAGGCTGCATGTCGACGAAACAATTATGTTTTTTGGGAAGGGGCGGGGAGGTGAGACTACTGAATGGGTACGTATTGGCCGAGGTTGTATAGTAAACTGTGGTATGAAATATCAGGGCACTTGAGCTTGGGATTATTGTCTTATTTGAATCTTTAATTTTGCTTTATGTGAAACAGAGCCCTGTCATAGGACGGGCTAACCAGCTAGTATCCTTATAATATCAATGTCTGAATTTTTAATATGTCGTAGCTACATATATAAACACTCGATTCTGAAAGTTTGATCAAAATCTGTACGTTCGGTTTTGTGTTACAACGGGTGATTACTATTCGTCTACCAAAATGTGTACATGGTAACCTTTACTCAGGCGAGCTTCTGTTACGGCTTGCTGTAGGTTTTCTGTTGATTTTCATAGTCTACATTAATGAATTTTGATTTTCTGTTGATTTTCATAGTCTACATTAATGAATTTTGATTTTCTGTTGATTTTCATAGTCTACATTAATGAATTTTGATTTTCTGTTGATTTTCAGTTTCAACATTAATCAATTTTGATATTCGGTTGATTTTCAGTTTCAACATTAATCAATTTTGATATTCGGTTGATTTTCATAGTCAACATTAATCAATGTTGCTTCTCGGTTGATTTTTATATTCAACATTAATCAATTTTGATTTTCTGTTGATTATGATAATCGATATCAATCAATTTTTATTTGCTGTGGATTTTGATAGTCAACATCAATCTATTTTGATTTGCTGTTGGTTTTTATATTGAGTTATGAATTATATTAATCTAGTTTGAATAAGTGCTTACTTTAATAATCAAATTAAATTGATTTCTATTATTATTACAATCAAAATGTGCACATGGTCCCCTTTACTCAGGCGAGCTTCTGTTACGGCTTGCTGTACATTTTAGGATTACATGGTTGTTGTTATTGTCAGCTATAGTTTTTCTATATATGCTATAATATAGGCTTGTATTTATGCCTATAATTATATAAAAATCCTTAAACCCAAAAAACCCGGGGTCGAGGGTAATTTCTTAAAAAACCCGGGTTTTTCGATACCTTGATTGTGATACTAATAATAATTATAAAACAAATATATAGCAGGCCTCAGCATGTGACTCGATTACGATAGGTATCCTTACTTAAGGGTGGGTTTATTGTTCGCAAATTCCAGATTCAGAGAGAACGGCAAAGAGTATAGTAATAAAATTGACACTTTTGAAATCTACGCATATTTCTCTATCGAACCTGAAGGCCAAAATTTCAAAAACATTTTTCGAAAGCTGAAAATTTGAATTTAATTTGAGTAGGAGAAATGCATTGCAGAAATGTATTTACATTTTTATTTACTGTTTAAATGATGAAAACTGAAAAAAGCGGCTTCAGGTTCGTTAATTTTGATCGTCTTTTTTTTGAAATTTATTTCACCTCTGCACAATGTCCTAAAGTTTCGCAATTTGGAAAATGCGATTTTCCATGTATTTTTGATAATTACTGCGAAAAATTTTGTGGGAAGAACAAGGAGACGTCCACAAACAATTTCTTTACAAACAAAAGCTCCGCAAACATCAAAACAACTCGCAGCAATTCCTTCTCATCTACAATTTGCGCGCACACCCTATTTTTTTAAGTTTTGTCGCAGACTATAGATTCCGCTATGAAACAATGAACCCCACCTTAAGGTTTCTAATTATGTTCAAATAATATGGAGAATAATAAAAAATTAATAATTAACTACCTCTAACCCCATAAGAAGGTTTGTCGTGTGTCGTGTGCGTGTGCCATGTGTAGCCGCATTCTGTGATAGGCAACCACGATCACGAGAGGTTTACAACATTCTATGCATGCGCTCCCGAGTACGAAATATTATATACTACTAATAGAATTTTACGCGATGCCTGTTTGTAACATACATGTTTGCTCTATGCGTGAATACGTGCTGTAGAACGAAGGGAGAGAAAAGTTTGTTTGTGTGTGTTTATGGAAGGCATAACCTTCGCTCCGCTGCATGTCAACAATATTCTCTTTAGCCCAATCAGTAAACGCGCCACCCATACAGGCGGTATAGACCTCGAATCCTGGCAATGGAGTTTACTTTTTGCCTCATGGCCAGTGTACAAAATACCACTTATCAGAGGTAAGTGGGTTTTAATGTTATTTAAAGTTATTTACCACTACCTTAAAACTGGTGGTAAATGGTATAGTTGGTAAGAAATGGTAAAAAATAGTTTTATTAAAATTTCGTACAGAATTTTGAATAAAATTCGTACTTAAATTACCTTTGCAGCTGACGATTGTTGTCACAAATTGACTGCCAAACTTAATTAATGGACCAGTTGGCTATTCACATAGCGCCCCATTAGCGAGACACCACGACATTAAAAAGATAGACCTGTAGCCGAGTTTCGGTCCGCCGCAGTATCCATAAACCATTAGGCGGTCGGCCGAAAGTCGGCTACAGGTCTATCTTTTTAATGTCGTGGTGTCTCGCTAATGGGGCGCTGCGTGAATAGTCTACTGGTCCATTCAAAAACGAGTCAACTAATTGGGACAAAATCATCCTTATTTACTTATATCAAATAATTAATTTCCATTAAATGAGCATTTTTTCTAATTGAATGAAAGTTGGCCGTACCAGGCAAATAAATGTCGTTTAAATGACATTTTTTTCCCTACCGTCGGTGAACATTCAAATATAAATTTTAATTTGAAATGTTTAAGAGCAAATAGAGCATGGCAACTTTTTAATGTGTCTTTTGTGTATCTTTGCTAATTATTTACTATAATTTACCATTTTTACCATTAAATGCATTTTTTACCATTAAGTTCATTTTTACCACTGTGATGGTAAAAAAGGCTAATAAGTGGTAAATTTTGTACCCTGCTCATGGCTATTAATTAATGGACATTAATTGACTCATTCCCTAGTAAAAGGGGCTTATATGATTTTGCAAATGAAATACCGTAGTAACCCAGTAGTAACCATAATTTTAAAGTCACTAAAGCCCGCCCAACTCAGTTTTTTAAAATTTACTCTCAAGTTTCATTCATTTCTTTCAAATTGAGCTCGAAGTTTTACTCTAGGGTGAACTGAATTTGCGGTGCTTGTGTTTTCTGAGTTGCATTTTCCACAAAAAAATGAGTAAAAAGGTGGCAAAGGTTTCTCGTAAGCTGCTGGAAAACTTTAATTCTGGAAAGAGGAGAAAATTGAATATTCTAAGATGAAAGATCAGGTTGCACAGTCCAGCAGAAATGAAGGAGAGCCATATCAAGGAAGAAATGTGATGCTAAACCCTTCAAGAATACCTCCCCAACAAGACGATTTTTTGAATAATCACCATGAAATTGACATTCTTTGTATTATTTAACATATTAAAAGTAACTAAAGGAAACGTTTCTTGGCCCAGATCTGCTCTCAAGGGTGTCAAAAGGAAGGTTGTAATTCTATCAATGTAGAGAGAAAAGTAGAACTATTCCAACAATTTTGGAGTACATGAAATTATGATATGCTGACAAGTATCCTATCTCCGTACATTCGAAAAATGTCCAAAGCAGATGAAAATAATGTTTACGTCAATTTTACTGTTATTTCCTCTCGGATACTTTTGGATTTCAGATGCCGGTATGCAAAAAAAACGTTTTTGGGAGTTTTCGGAATAGGCAAAAAGCGAGTAGAAGTTTTACAGAAAAAGATTTCGTTTGGAATCCTAAATTTCACAGATAAAAAGGGGTAAGGAACAAAAAAGCAATGCATTTTTTACTTAAAAGGTAAAAAGGTACCTATTTTACCTTTTTTGCTTTTTTACCAATGCATAAAGACGTAGTCAGTCTAAAACTACTACGCAAACCGATCAAATATAAAACATAGTGTGAAATAGTGTTTTAAATCAATAGAACACTAATCTAGAAATATCGGACAACAAAATAACACATTTTATTTATTTTTATTTCAACTTTTAAGAACGTAAAAAAGCAAAAAGGTAGCCTTTTTTTCAATTTTGCACTTACCTTTTTTACAAAAAAGCAAAAAAAGGAAAAAGCAAAAAAAGTTTCTTTTTGTTCCTTGATTGTTGGTCAAATATACACCGCCTAATTGTTGGTCAAATTTACACAGCCTAATTGTTGGTCATTACACAGCCTAATTGTTGGTCAAATTTACACAGCCTAATTGTTGGTCATTACACAGCCTAATTGTTGGTCAAATTTACACAGCCTAATTGATGGTCAATGCTCTAAAAATTAATAAATCGGACAAGGACTGTGTTCCCTAGATTTGGGTGCAGAGCTCCCAGTCCAGTCGTGATATTTAGTGGCTGCGGCGGCTGGAAATTTTGTGAAAAACGACGGCGGTTTGCCGTCATGGCTTCATGTATTTTTCCCCATCAGTGGCTGCGACTGATGGCCAATTTGACCATAAAACGGCGGCGGCGGCTGGCCGTGATGGCTGGGGGCTCTGTTTGGTTGTGAGAAGTAGGGGAGGTTGGTGTCATGGCCTTACTATCTCACATTCAATTCCAGGCAAATCCCTCTAGAATCCTGTCGTGCGAATTTATTCGCATTTTTGTTAAGGCGTGAGTATAGTGACGGCCTGGGTATATTGACGGGCTCGTATTATATTATAATGAATAAAATAATTATATGTGAATACCGATCTAGTTTATTAAATATTACATTTGATTATTAAAACCTTTCATTACAATTTAGCGAAAACGCAGTCTAAGCTCTAAGCACATGAAAATAAATTTAAAAATTGTTCTAACGCAATAACCAACCAATGCTTTTCAGTTTTGCAATTTTCGATAAGTATTCATAATTTTTGATATTTCATTTGCATTGGCCATAAAAAAGTTTCTGAACGCTAATCGAATGTCTTTTCCACCTAGTGTGAAAGGTGGAAGACCATGGAATATGAACTGAAGCAGTGATGCGACTTGGACTTGATCATTTTGATTGATATCGTGGTCAATCTCACAGTTTTTACAATTGTTCAAAAGTAATTTATCCGTCTTCAATTTTGTCATTACAGACTTCAAAGTCAGGATGTTGTTCCTAGTCAGTCGAACAAAATGTTTTCGGTGGGATGCATTGATTTCCGTCAGACAATTTAAAATGTGTTCGGTTAAAAATTTAACACTTCTGGAAATCATTCTTCCATCCGGAGACTTAGCCTCGTTCAAAAGTACTGAAGGATTTTCTTCATATAGAAAAAGTGTCTTTGTAAACATAGATAACTCAAAAGCCCGGGAAAACCTTTGCATTTCCTGAGCAGTTAATTTGGCTTCTTTCCTAAAGGAAAAAAGTTTTAAAATGCCATTTTGTATTTGTTGGCGTTATAAATTAAAACAATCAATTTTTTTAATAAATTGCTGAAAAACGCAAAAGAAAGAAAATGCTGAAGCTTTAAATAACTGAATAGCACCATATCCAGTTAATACGCTTACATGTAGCTATGATTATCAGGAATCTTGAGTATCTTTTCGTCAACTTCTAAAAATCCATCCACAATAAGCAGCAATGTTTGAATTTTTTCTTTGACTACACAGCCAGTTCTCAAAGTGGTCAAGTAAAAATCCACCAAATCTTCTGGTTTTTCAGTTTTCTTTAAATCCATCAAGGATCTCTTAGTAAATGGGCAATTTCCAAGTCCAAAAAATACAATATCCTCGTGTAAAAGAGTAGAATTGGGAGAAATGTTGATTGGTTCTGCTTTCCAACCAGACCGATAAATACCAGCGCTAATGTTTTTAAAACTTTTCCCTAAAAATTGAAGAGTCACTTTTAGAATAATTTTCATTAGATTTGATTCTGTAAAATGTAGGGTTTTGCTCAGACCTGCAAGTGCCGCCCTTCCGGTGGCCGTGCTTCGTGCGTTTGCATTTGAATAAGCGTTGATGTTAATATCTAAAGTTTGCCCGTCATCGCCATCATCCCCCTCTTCGCGTCGTTTGTTCATCATTGCCTGCAGTTTGGCAACAATTCCGGCCATATCAATCTTAACTTGTGTATTGGCAGACGCCGATGCCTCACCGGTCATTGCATTTGCCACGGCAGAGGATTCAACCACAATTTCATCTGGCAAACCGCCGTCACCACATTCGGCTAGGGAAATATATAAAATATATATTAAGGCTATAAATAATAATAATAATAGTTTCATTTTCATTCATTTAAAAGTAAACAATTTGGGCATTCCTTACGTCCATTTCCACTTTTAGTAGCATTGGCAGCTGCATTCATGTTCCCGCCATTTTTAGCATTAGCCACGGAATTTGCTTTTCCACCTCCATAAGCGTTTGCTGAGGAATCAGCGTTTCCTCCCTTAAGGGCATTTGCCATTGAATTCGCCATCCCTCCCTTTTCAACATCAGCATTGCTGTTAGCATGTCCGCCATTATCGGACTTGGACAGCGAGTTGGCATTCCCGCCATTGAGAGCATGGGCAGCAGCGTGGGAGGAGCCTCCATTGTTAGCGGTGGCAACAGCATTAGCAGATGTACTGAATGATTTACAATTTCCTATGCTACCAGTAACACCACCACTGGCTGTTCCTTTTGAGCCTTCTCCCGAGGCTCCCGAATTACCAGCACTCGAATCGGAATTAATATTTAAGTTAATTTTCCAAGGTTTAGGTGTTGGTTTGACTTGAATGTATTTCTCGGATTGTTTTGGAACAGCTATTTCAACAACTTCATTAATTGTCGTGGTAGTGATTCTTGTTCTTTTGATCATGTAATTTTCTATAAGCCAAGTGCGGTATTCTGACCTGTTGACGATTGTTGCTCCGGCTGTTTTGATATCCATCGCAGATCCTTTCTCATCGTTGACTAAGACAACATTTTGAGGCACTTCATCTCTCCTCCCTGTTTCCCGGTTTGAAAGACTCGTTCTCTTTTCCAAAAACTCTCTGAAAATTGGACTCGTGGCATCCATTACACCATCAAAGCCTTTTCCTTTGGTTTCATACCCTCTGTATCCACCCCCAACGGAAATCCCGTTCTTCAAAGTAGTATCTTGCTTCGGAACCAGAGTGTTTGTCCATTTGTTGTTCACGAAAGTGAAATTATGTGTCATGGTAGTGGTGGATGTGTTTGTCATAACAATATTGGACCAACCGCGAACATATTCATTTTTCGGAATCAAAACTGGTGGATCTGTAAGAGATCCTTGAATAAAAGTTGCATAAAAGGATTCAACTTCTGATATATCTTCTTTCCCATCCGCAGTGAATTGAACAGTAGTTGAGTTTGGAAGATAAATAAAATCGTCCGGGACAAAATGAGGGGGTTCTTCCGGGTATAACACTCCGTGCATCTTGTTTCTTTTGTCTCTGTCTGTTAAAGTGGTTAAATATCCCTCAGTGCCCTCTATCGGCATGAACACAGCCGGAGATCCTTTCTCCCCCTCGAAGTAGACTCCTTCGATGAATGTATTCATGCTCGCAGTGGCCTCAGTGGGCCCATTCTGAGCGCGCACAGCTGTATTATTATTATGTTGTTGTAGAGGTGACCAAATTTTCTGAGTTTCCAAGCGACCTGAGATGTACCAGTATGCTTTACCAGGGGTGTCGGTTCTCAGAACACAGTTATCCCCTCCATCGCCTGCGGTTATTCTTCCTCGTATCCCTTGATTCATCGATGTTGAAGGCATCCAATCCGGCATAAACATTCCAGCAACATTAAAAAGTGTTGCGCCCTCTGCTGGATCGTCTGGGTAAAATACAGGCGGGTTTCCATATTTACCAGCCACTAATTTCCCATGCATGTTGGTGTACGAGGCACTATCGAAAAGAAAAGTTCCGAATACTTCCTTTTCGTCCGGTAAAAATATACCTGTAATAAAATATAAGACTCCAAAATTATAGTTACTTGGTACAAGCCACTTCATGTCAAAACGATTCAAATACTCAATAGTGCCAAATATTAGAAACTAAAAAATTAGCATAATATAGTAGAAGTAATACATGCAATATTGGAACTACAACGTACAATTACTGCTTGAAAATAGGTAAAAGAGATGTAACTGTGATCAGCGACATAAACTATTTTTTCAAATGTTAACGTTTTAATTAGTTTGGCTGCTTTTGATTGAGATTTTCAGTTTGTCAATTTGACTATAATCATCTAGTAGCAATTTGACCACCAGGCCTGATCAAAAGGAATAAAATATTCCAGCTTATTTATATCACAATCTACCCACTTAAAATTTGTAAATATTACCTTTCGATCCTCCAACCGGTGGATACAGTACTCCGAAAATCCCTTCCGAGGATGAACTTGAAGAGCTAGTTTTGTCTGCAGAAGCTGTGTCATGTTTTGATGTTGTCCCTTGCGTTGTTTCATCTGGTACTCCCGGAATTCGAGGAGACCACATTAATGTATTGTCCTCAGTTTTGTTCGGATTGAGCAAAAATGATTTGCTTGGTGTGTCTGGACGGAAGATAAAGTCGACCTGGCTGTCTGGTTTCATTGTTAAAATTCCCTTCACACCTTGAGAGGGATGGCGGATGCCATCGGGGAAGAACTTTGCTGCGAAACTGAGTCCTGGAGCTAAGGACATTGGACTATCCAATGTAAACTCAGATTTGTCGCCTGAACTTCCAGGGATGAACATCCCATGCAACTGAGGATAAACATTGCTGTCGGGGATGATTATGCCTTGGACACTAATTTCATCTGGAATGAACACCCCTGCAGAGCCAGAAGTGCCTTTGAAATAAATTCCCTTGATCATAGACGGCGGATTTTGTTTTAACTTGCTCAGATTTTCCGACTTTGAGATTTTGAGAGCAGAAACCGAAGAAGAGGATGTTACTGATTCAAGTGAAAATGATGGCGACCAAACGCCTTCGTCAGGATGATCAGGATCATAGTACCAAGGCACACTTGGGACTTCCGGGAAAAACGTGATATTGCGGCTGTTTTTCATGTCTGCTATAAATGTCCCGCCAATTCCCTTTCGGCCTTTATACGTGTTCGCTAGCTGATCTGGTAAAAATTTCGATTTTAAATGGGGATACTTCTGTACAACATTTATATCCTCAGGATCTGGTTCGAAATAGGAAAAAGAACCCGGAGTTCCTGGATAGAATGTTCCATGGAGTGTTATTTCGCCCGAACGATCATCTGAAATCACACCCTTGATGGGTTTTCCTTTAGGGAAGAAAATAGGAGGAAGGCCTTGGAAATAGATCCCGTAGTGTTCCGGATTTTTCGATTTGACAATAGGTGGGGCTGTGGTAGTCATCTCTTTTTTGGGATCGAAAGGAGCCCAGATCCCTTGATTATCTGGACTCCCTCTGACGTAGACATATGGTCTCCCAAGGGTGTTTGGCACGAATACTGCCCCATTCACATTATCAATCATTTTCCCGAAAATAAAGCCGCCGCCATCTAAATCATCCGGCCCAAATGCTCCTGGAACATCTCGATACTTCGAGACTGCTCCTTTGACGTCAGGAAAAAACATAGCTATGCCATTTTTCTTTGGGTAGATTTCTCCGTGCGGGGCATTGCCAAATGCAGGATGGTCGGGGTCGCTTGGCAAAAAGTATCCTGCTAACCCATCTCCGTCCTGTAAAATTATTTCCTACTAATTAGAGATTGGACTTTTTAAAGGAACACCGCTAAGATGGGCGAGCTCGTCATGCGTAACTAGACTGCATGACTAATATTCAGAAGGCTTAGTTGAAAATTGGACCATTTATATCCAGATTTACACATATTAATATTCTATCATGATTCCAGATTTTTTGCAACCTCTCTAAAAATTCAAAAGCCAGATGATCTACAAAAAACTTTAAATTGGGGAAAAAAATAGTACACAACCCTTTACATCCCGTTCCGCGTTAAACTTTTTAATCCAATCTGGAGATATCAATGTTTTGGTTCGGAAATTTCATTTACCCGCAACTACATGTTATAATATTTTTTCCTTCTAATTTTTTGAATCAAACTATAGTTGTCTGTTACGGGAGAAAATCTTTGGAAAAAATAAAGCAATGATTTGATTTTTGGAAAAATTTACCGGAACAAAGATTCTTAGACCACCTTGGATTCCTTCAAAAATTATTCCGGAGATAGTTTTCTGTTGTGTGGGTTTCCGAGTTGTTTGGACCTCATCAGCACCATTCATTAATTTGGGATTGACAAAAACTAGTTTCGGATCTGCTAGTTTGGGATCTAGATAATAATTTCTCGGTGTTACATCGCTTATGAAAATGCCGTTGTTCTGTCTCTCTGACAAACTTCCATGGATGCCTCCAATGTATCCTTTTTCCGTTAGTCCTTCGGGTACGAAGGTACCCCTGTAATTGTAAACCCCGCTCAACATATACTTATCTTGGGGAATAAAGGTCATAGGGCCTGTTGGTGTTTGAGGAGCATAAAGATCTCCGTTGATCAATTTCGGTGAGACGGAATCGTCAACATCGGCCACAAAAATCGATGGCATTCCTTTGTTTGCTGGAATAAATATCCCGGGGTTATTATTTCTTCCAGGGTAGAAACTCCCATAGGTTGGCATAAGACTTGGTGGAAACAGTTTGGCCAAAGGAGATCCCGCGGGAGGGAGGAGAGGTGGAACTGGAAGAGGAGGCGGAAGAGGGACGGACAAATCATTTGCCATATCCGCCAACGACTTCACCTTGTCGCCCTGATTCTTGTCTTTGCATTTTGGTTTGGAGAAAATGCTGAATGCCCCGCAAAGTATATTACCCACCGCCCCGCCTGAACTACGCCCTGATCTGGGGCCTGCTTCGCCTTCTACTCCCCGGCCTTGCATCTGTTTCGGGGAAAAGTCGTCAAATTCTTCGAATAGTCCATAATACTCGTTGGGGTCGTAGCCCTCGTTTCCAACTTTGATCTGAGATGATGGATTCTTACTGATGGCATTCGAAATATTTGCCAAGCCCATCTGTCCCAAGTCTATCTCTTTTGAACCGCACGAGAAAAACACAGTCGAGGCGCAATTTGTCCACCCAAGCTCTGTGTCTCTCTGAATTTCTCCGTCGTCCCAGTTGTCCCATTCAATCGTTTGTTTCTCATCAAATACGTCCAGAATTTGGAAATCTTCTGGCCTGGCAGGTCTGAGATCAACATTACGGTTTACTTGATAAGTACACTATGAAAATAAGTTCACAATTTTTCCAGACTGCCAAAATTATTAATAGTATAGAAAAAATTCATTTTGATAGTGGATTCAATTTGCATATTATGCGAAGTTAACCATTAAATAGTATTGGTGGTAGGTAATGATAAGTCTAGACGAATGTAAGTCAATTTGGCATACGTCATTTTGGCAAAATCAAAAAACCTTAAAAAATAAACCCTGTGGATAAATTGGCAAATGACAGTTTTGACCGTTCGTAGAGTTTGGCAAAAACATTTAGATCCATAATTCTTAGTTTTAGTGTGGTGTGTTATGTATCCAGTGTAGTAGTGTAGCGAAGTTCTATTTGGTAATTTATAGAAATCAAAAATAGTCAAATGTAAATACATGTCTTATCGTGAGTTGGCCTCACTGAATAAACTTGAGTTTTTGAGTCTAACTGTCAGTTACTATCAGACAATGGCCGAGCCTTCACATAAGTACGTTTCCCAAACACTAAACCAGATAACCCACAAACTATAATAGAGAGTAGAGTGATGGTGTTTTCAGTTTTCGTCGAAAGGGCTAGCGAGACGAAAATTTCAATTATGCTTAAAGAACAACAATAAACGGAAAACTGCCTTCTTCGTATTTTAAATGGTACCTTTCCAGCGCGAAAGAAGACTTTGTACATCAAAATCAACAACAGACTTGAAAGAGACAGACAACAGACAGACTAGAAAAACTAGCAGAAACTACTGAAATAAACGATTGCCATTTTCTAAATTCATTACTGAATTACATATTATGCTCGTTACTTATTATGCTCCTTTCGTTTTACATAACATGCTGGCCTAATAAAAGTCAGTTGCACATACAAAATTTCCTTTTGCCAATTTATTGACAGCGTTTTGCCATTTTATCCACAGGCCTTTTGCCAATGTGTTCATAGGTCATTTGCCAAAATGACTTTCGCCAAATTGACGGGCATCCGTCTAGACAACGCTCGCGGAATAACAAAGATTAAAAACGCTAAAATATTTTCTAAAAATCATCGAAAAAAATATTTCTGGGCAAATCAAACGGCCGAAGCGGAGTTTCTTTTTAAAAAATCCGAAATTCTCGCGAGCCAAAAATTACTCGCATTTCCTGCAAGTTAATATATTTCTTTTCGTAAAAATCGATTACTTTCCATTTACAAGCCAATTTTTATTTTTTCTTCCTGCGGAAAACAAGGCTTTTTTGGAAAACTAGAGCTTCGCATGAGTCTCTCATTCCAATCTTTCCAGGAAAAATGCAGTGTCCAACACAGGCTATGCAGCATAAAAACTATAAAAAACAACGACATACTTTTCCCTCCCATCTTGAGTAATTAATGCTAATTAATTTTATCTGAGGTAATACGTAATTGTAACAATTCTCGGGAGAAAAAAACAAAAAAATTACCTCAGGTATGCATAGAAGAGAAAATAATGAACTGGTTTTGTATTTGTAGGGTTTGGAACTCTTCGCAGGACGACGTATACACTTTTGTGTTTGGTATCCTGTGCCATAAGTTTATCTTCGTCCGGTCGGAGAACAACGACTTCTTTTAAATTGTCAGATTCGTGTCGTTCGAAAAGGACTTCTGGCGGGTGATCCTCATCCTCGGTTGGAATCGTATACTTGGTGAAGGAATTAATTCTGTCCACAGTCTGCACTAGGACGGGGTCCTCCAGAAACCTGTCAATTGGGATATCCTGCGCCAACTTCTCAATGGCAATGGAGATCTTGTCTTCATTTTCACGCACCTCTTTCTTCTCATTTACTTTGATTAGTTCCGAGTCTTGGAGGACGATGGAATTATCTGGACTGTCCCCGATGGATCGGATGTTGTGAATATGAACTCCTTCTGCCACCAAATAAATATGAGCCACGAGTAGAAATGACGAAGCTGCCGAATACATGTCTTCCTAATGCATTTGTTTTTTCCTGTATCTAAAAGAAGGGTTAACCTAATAAAATAGAGCTAACTGGAAAAGTTGATAAATTTATATCTTTGGACATTTTATGTTCTATTCCTATTTAAATTCGCTTTTTATTGCTTTAATTGAACTGGCTGTCTACAATGAACTATAGAACTGACGTGGTAAAATATAGGCCATTCTATATTATTTACTGTATACAGGGTTAGTCAAAACGTTCTACACACCGTCTAAGCTTTTTGGCCTAAACGGATACTGATAGCGAATTACTATATCGAAAGAGGATATAATTTCCAACAAAATGGAATATAAGTATAATTTTATTGACTTAATTTTCGAAAATTATATTACTAGAAAAAAGCCCGTCCTACTGAAGGGGAACTATCTGCAGTCTCTATTTCTATATTATTTGGGAGTGCAGAGAAGGATGAGTCTCTCGTTAGTCGTAGCCTCTCAGTATTATAAAAGGCCAAAGGCAGTGCACACTACCCGAATTTCCATTGTAATTACACCCTACAACCCACATAAATTCGATGAATCATTTTGGAAAAAATCATTATGTATGTAAATTAGCCTACAGATTTCAAAATCGAACACTATGCTTGTGCCCCTACAACCGCTATAGCGGAATGGGGTCATCCACTATATCGGAAACATTAAACTTTTGTAATTAAATTCTATAAAAGCGGATTTAGATGAAATTGAGTATGCCGATTTCAAAATTGGGCACCAATTTTATATCCCATCAACCGCTATAGCGGAATGGGGTCATCCACTATATCGGAAACATTAAACTTTTGTAATTAAATTCTATAAAAGCGGATTTAGATGTAATTGAGTATGCTGATTTCAAAATTGGACACCAATTTTATATCCCATCAACTGCTATAGCGGAATGGGGTCATCCACTATATCGGAAACTTTAAACTTTGCAATTAAATTCTATAAAAGCGGATTTAGATGAAATTGAGTATGCTGATTTCAAAATTGGGCACCAATTTTATATCCCATCAACCGCTATAGCGGAATTGGGTCATCCACTATATCGGAAACTTTAAACTTTTTTAATTAAGTTCTATAAAAGCGGATTTAGATGTAATTGAGTATGCTGTTTTCAAAATTGGACACCATTTTTATATCCCATCAACCGCTATAACGGAATGGGGTCATCCACTATATCGGAAACACTAAACTTTTGCAATTAAATTCTATAAAAGCGGATTTAGATGTAATTGAGTATGCTGATTTCAAAATTGGACACCAATTTCATATCCCATCAACCGCTATAGCGGAATGGGGTCATCCACTATATCGGAAACTTTAAACTTTTGTAATTAAATTCTATAAAAGCGGATTTAGATGTAATTGAGTATGCTGATTTCAAATTTGGGCACCAATTTCATATCCCATCAACCGCTATAGCGGAATGGGGCATTTACTATATCGGAAACATTAAACTTTTGTAATTAAATTCTCTAAAAGCGGATTTAAATGCAATTGAGTTTGCTGATTTTAGGTTTGGACGCCAATTTTATATCCCATCAACCGCTATAGCGGAAGGGGGTCATCCACTATATCGGAAACATTAAACTTTTGTAATTAAATTCTATAAAAGCGGATTTAGATGTAATTGAGTATGCTGATTTCAAAATTGGACACCAATTTCATATCCCATCAACCGCTATATCGGAAGGGGGTCATCCACTATATCGGAAACATTAAACTTTTGTAATTAAATTCTATAAAAGCGGATTTAGATGTAATTGAGTATGCTGATTTCAAAATTGGACACCAATTTCATATCCCATCAACCGCTATAGCGGAATGGGGTCATCCACTATATCGGAAACATTAAACTTTTGTAATTAAATTCTATAAAAGCGGTTTAATGTTTCCGATATAGTAAATGCCCCATTCCACTATAGCGGTTGATGGGATATGAAATTAGTGTCCAATTTTGAAATCAGCATACTTAATTACATCTAAATCCGCTTTTATAGAATTTAATTACAAAAGTTTAAAGTTTCCGATATAGTGGATGACCCCATTCCGCTATAGCGGTTAGTGGAATATGAAATGGGTGCCCAATTTTGAAATCAGCATACTCAATTTCATCTAAATCCGCATTTATAGAACTTAATACAAAGTTTAAAGTTTCCGATATAGTAGATGACCCCATTCCGCTATAGCGGTTGATGGGATATGAAATTGGTGTCCAATTTTGAAATCAGCATACTCAATTACATCTAAATCCGCTTTTATAGAATTTAATTACAAAGTTTAAAGTTTCCGGTATAGTGGATGACCCCATTCCGCTATAGCGGTTGATGGAATATAAAATTGGTGTCCAATTTTGAAATCAGCATACTCAATTACATCTAAATCCGCTTTTATAGAATTTAATTACAAAAGTTTAATATTTCCGATATAGTGGATGACCCCCTTCCGCTATAGCGGTTGATGGGATATGAAATTAGTGTCCAATTTTGAAATCAGCATACTTAATTACATCTAAATCCGCTTTTATAGAATTTAATTACAAAAGTTTAATGTTTCCGATATAGTGGATGACCCCATTCCGCTATAGCGGTTGATGGGATATGAAATTGGTGTCCAATTTTGAAATCAGCATACTCAATTACATCTAAATCCGCTTTTATAGAACTTAATTAAAAAATTTTAATGTTTCCGATATAGTGGATGACCCCATTCCGCTATAGCGGTTGATGGGATATAAAATTGGTGCCCAATTTTGAAATCAGCATACTCAATTTCATCTAAATCCGCTTTTATAGAATTTAATTACAAAGTTTAAAGTTTCCGATATAGTGGATGACCCCATTCCGCTATAGCGGTTGATGGGATATAAAATTGGTGTCCAATTTTGAAATCAGCATACTCAATTACATCTAAATTAGTTTTTAAAGAATTTAAGTACAAAGTTTAAAGTTTCCGATATAGTGGATGACCCCATTCCGCTATAGCGGTTAGTGGAATATGAAATGGGTGCCCAATTTTGAAATCAGCATACTCAATTTCATCTAAATCCGCATTTATAGAACTTAATACAAAGTTTAAAGTTTCCGATATAGTGGATGACCCCATTCCGCTATAGCGGTTGATGGGATATGAAATTGGTGTCCAATTTTGAAATCAGCATACTCAATTACATCTAAATCCGCTTTTATAGAATTTAATTACAAAGTTTAAAGTTTCCGGTATAGTGGATGACCCCATTCCGCTATAGCGGTTGATGGAATATAAAATTGGTGTCCAATTTTGAAATCAGCATACTCAATTACATCTAAATCCGCTTTTATAGAATTTAATTACAAAAGTTTAATATTTCCGATATAGTGGATGACCCCCTTCCGCTATAGCGGTTGATGGGATATGAAATTAGTGTCCAATTTTGAAATCAGCATACTTAATTACATCTAAATCCGCTTTTATAGAATTTAATTACAAAAGTTTAATGTTTCCGATATTGTGGATGACCCCATTCCGCTATAGCGGATGATGGGATATGAAATTGGTGTCCAATTTTGAAATCAGCATACTCAATTACATCTAAATCCGCTTTTATAGAACTTAATTAAAAAATTTTAATGTTTCCGATATAGTGGATGACCCCATTCCGCTATAGCGGTTGATGGGATATAAAATTGGTGCCCAATTTTGAAATCAGCATACTCAATTTCATCTAAATCCGCTTTTATAGAATTTAATTACAAAGTTTAAAGTTTCCGATATAGTGGATGACCCCATTCCGCTATAGCGGTTGATGGGATATAAAATTGGTGTCCAATTTTGAAATCAGCATACTTAATTACATCTGAATCCGCTTTTATAGAATTTAATTACAAAGTTTAAAGTTTCCGATATAGTGGATGACCCCATTCCGCTATAGCGGTTGTAGGGGCACAAGCATAGTGTTCGATTTTGAAATCTGTAGGCTAATTTACATACATAATGATTTTTTCCAAAATGATTCATCGAATTTATGTGGGTTGTAGGGTGTAATTACAATGGAAATTCGGGTAGTGTGCACTGCCTTTGGCCTTTTATAATACTGAGAGGCTACGACTAACGAGAGACTCATCCTTCTCTGCACTCCCACTTATAACCATACACAGACTGAGATAAAGCAATAAATTCACCAACCTATCTAGTAATCTATGTCAAGGTATTGAGTGTGAAATTTGATTTATGGCATTTTATATTTGGAGGCATGTCGTAAATTATTTTTAATATTTTTAGCAGTTTTTATTTAGAAATTGACATGAAATGTAGTAATAGAAATGATTTATTTATGTAGTAGCATTAGTGACATGTATTAGTATGGCCAACATATATTATTGTGGTACTACATGAATACTGCATAATACAATGGACTACTAAAGTTCAATAATCTAACATCGTCGATTTAAATTGATGAATTTGTTTATTACAGGAAATTGCATTGTGTGGGAGTCAGAAGAGTTGTGTTGATGCGTACAAACAATGAGATAATTAAATAATAATGGGTCTGGCTTTTGTATGAAATACTGCGCATTGACACAAATGTGTAATACATTTAATTAAGCACATTCCTTAAGGAGAGAACAGAAAATTCTGGATTATTGGTGGTCAAGTAGGAGATGCTTATCTAACCCAGAATGGCAATAGAATATAGTACGAGAAAAGTAATCCTTGATTCTCTCATACAATTGTGACCATCCGTACGAATTTAAACCATTGGCTAAATTTTTCTTAAATGAGTTAGCCTTATCAAAAAGAAGCCTAAAACATTCTCTACCTTTTAAAAAAAATTCGAATTTTTTATGTCATTCCTTCTATTTTTAATGAGCATATCAAATAAAAGCATTCCAGATAGACAGTCAGTATTACTAAACCACTTCAATGACAAGAACTACCCGAATTCCACAAAAACGACACCTGGTCATATTACCCACTTGGCAGACAAGAACTTTGAAAATGTCAGAATTAAAAATTGGTACTCATACCTACGGGGTAAAAGAATATAGCGAATTTAAATATGGACACCGCTATGGTGTGAAAATAATACCCCGCTATATAGAGGGTTGAACCCCATATCGGTAAAATGTAAATATTTGATTTAAAAGTTGAAATTCATCCCGACGGGATAAAATAATATGGCGAATTTAAATATGGATACCGCTCTTGTATGAAAATGATACCCCGCTATATAGGGGGTTTACCCCCATATCGGGGAAATGTAAATATTGGATTTGGATGTTGAAATTCATTCCTACGGGGTAAAAAAATATGGCAAATTTAAATATGGACACCACTATGGTGTGAAAATAATACCCCGCTATATAAGGGGGTTACCCCCATATCAGGGAAATGTAAATATTGGATTTGGATGTTGAAATTCATCCCTATGGGGTAAAAGAATATGGTGAATCCAAACATGGACACCGCTATATAGTGAAAATAATACCCCGCTATATAGGGGGTTTACCCCCATATCGAGGAAATGTAAATATTGGATTTGGATGTTGAAATTCATCCCTACGGGGTAAAAGAATATGGCGAATTGAAATATGGATAACACTATAGTGTGAAAATAATACCCCCGCTATATAGAAGGTTTATCCCCATATCGGGGAAATGTAGATATTGGATTTAGATGTTGAAATTCATCCGTTCGAGAAATTAAAATTCGCCATATTCTTTTACCCAGTAGGGATGAATTTCAACATCCAAATCCAATATTTAGATTTCCCCAATATGGGGGTAAACCCCCTAAATAGCGGGGTATTAGTTTCACTACATAGCGGTGTCCATATTTCAATTCGCCATATTCTTAAACCCCGTAGGGATGAATTTCAACATCCAAATCCAATATTTACATTTCCCCGATATGGGGGTAAACCCCCTATATAGCGGGGTATTATTTTCACTATATAGCGGTGTCCATATTTGGATTCACCATATTCTTTTACCCCGTAGGGATGAATCTCAACATCCAAATCCAATATTTACATTTCCCTGATATGGGGGTAAACCCCCTATATAGCGGGGTATTAGTTTCAATATATAGCGGTGTCCATATTTGGATTCGCCATATTCTTAAACCCCGTAGGGATGAATTTCAACATCCAAATCCAATATTTACATTTCCCCGAAATGGGGGTAAACCCCCTATATAGCGGGGTATTAATTTCACTATATAGCGGTGTCCATATTTGAATTCACTATATTCTTTTACCCCGTAGGGTTGAATTTCAACATCTAAATCCAATATTTACATTTCCCCGAAATGGGGGTAAACCGCCTATATAGCGGGGTATTAATTTCACTATATTGCGGTGTCCATATTTAAATTCGCCATATTCTTAAACCCCGTAGGGATGAATTTCAACATCCAAATCCAATATTTACATTTCCCCGATATGGGGGTAAACCCCCTATATAGCGGGGTATTATTTTCACTATATAGCGGTGTCCATATTTGGATTCACCATATTCTTTTACCCCGTAGGGATGAATCTCAACATCCAAATCCAATATTTACATTTCCCTGATATGGGGGTAAACCCCCTATATAGCGGGGTATTAGTTTCACTATATAGCGGTGTCCATATTTGGATTCACCATATTCTTTTACCCCGCAGGGATGAATTTCAACTTTTAAATCAAATATTTAAATTTCCCCGATATGGGGGTAAACCTCCTATATAGCGGGGTATTATTTTCACCATATAGCGGTATCTATATTTGAATTCGCCATATTCTTTTATCTAGTATGGATGAATTTCAACATCCAAACCCAATGTTTACATATACCCGATTTGGGGGTAAACCCCCTATATAGCGGGGTATTATTTTCACAATATAGCGGTGTCCATATTTGAAATCGCCATATTCTTTTATCCCGTAGGGATGAATATCAAAATTTAATATGGCCGATTTCAAATTATTCATAAATTTTGGTCGTTTTAAGCTGTTGGGTGAAATTTGTATTTCATAGTGATGAATAATATGAAAGGTTAAATTGAGTAGGCTCGCTTCATCTTGGCTTTTCTCAATAAGTGGTTTGGTAGCGAATGGTGGATTTTCGCTCGGATAGTCTCAATTATTGATCCTGTAAAATACAGAGTAGGGTGTCAGGTGTTGAGTTATTACTTGGAGATGATATAGAGGATTAGTGTATGAGCGATGAGTCACGTGGTACCAATGTAAAAGAGTACTGAGTACATTTCCTCCAAGGAGGAAGTGTACTCCCTACTCTTTTAACATTGTATTGCTATATATATACTGTTATTATTATATGTATATCCTGAAGAAGGTATGTATGGCGGGAGCCTAGCTTAGCCTCGATCTATTCACGTTCCATAGCCGTAACTTTAGTCGGCGGTAGAACTTGAATTTATGCACTAATAGAGGATGAAAAGTTACATATAGTTACATAGATCAAAATAACGTACATTGAATGAAAGATTGATTTTCAAGCTAAAATTGGGAGAAGTTTTACTAACACATGGATGGGACCGGACCGTGTGGTAGCAAAAACGTGGTTCCCGGACATGAACAATGCCATTTTAACAGGGTAAATCCAGCTAGCCGAATCCGAAGGTCCAGCTAGCCGAAGCCGAAGGATGACACCCGAAGCCGAAGGTCCAGGTAGCCGAAGCCGAAGGTCAAGCTAGCCGAATCCGAAGGTCTAGGTAGCCGAAGCCGAAGGTACCAGCTAGCCGAAGCCGAAGAATGTACCAGGTAGCCGAAGTTCCGAAGGTCCAGCTACCCGAAATCAGAAGGTCCAGCTAGCCGAAGCCGAAGTACCAGCTAGCCGACTCGAAGGTCCAGCTACCCGAAATCAGAAGGTCCAGCTAGCCGAAGCCGAAGGTCCCGCTACCCGAAGCAGAAGGACGACACCCAAAGCCGAAGGTCCAGGTAGCCGAAGCCGAAGGTCCAGCTACCCGAAGCCGAAGGTCTAGCTACCCGAAGCCGAAGGTCCAGCTACCCGAAGCCGAAGGTCCAGCTACCCGAAGCCGAAGGTCCAGCTACCAGAAGCCGAAGGTCCAGCTACCCGAAGCCGAAGGTCCAGCTACCCGAAGCCGAAGGTCCAGCTACCCGAAGCCGAAGGTACAGGTAGCCGAAGCCGAAGGTACCAGCTAGCCGAAATCAGAAGGTCAAGCTAGTCAATCTGTGAGCATGTTGAATCTACCCGTATCTCTGTTGAACCCGAAGCCGAAGGATGACACCCGAAGCCGAAGGTTGACACCCGAAGCCGAAGGTCCAGCTACCCGAAGTACCAGCTGCCCAAAGGATACATAAAACTAAACTGCATCAAGTACTTAATCTATTACGTACCAAACTATGTATTCATTTTTAGCTCGGCTGAGTAAGGCGACTATGCTTTATTTTATTCGCCCTTTCAATAGTCATAAAATAAATTGCAGTAACATAAATTCGATCTTCATACCGAAAATGTGTACATTATTTATATTTGCAAATTAGATAAAAACCTTGAATTGGGGTTTAAAGTAACATTTTTGCAGTCATTAAATCCCCAAAACTAGATTGGAAATTATACGACGTAATTATTGACTGTTCCAGATTATTGAATAACACTTGTTGAATTTCAAATTTTTAAAAGGTGGAAAATTTAAAAATCAATTTTCCTAAAATCAATGCAGATTGGGCCACAAGTTTCAGTTATCTGAGATTATTGCCTACAACTTTATAGTTTAAAGTTTTTGTGGGATACTCTGCGTTGAGTAACAATAGTGATTTAAACATTTCCAAATAAACTTCTTTTTAAATCTATTATTACCCAGGGTTGAATTTTTACCAAGATTCAACATGCTCACAGATTGACTAGCTTGACCTTCTGATTTCGGCTAGCTGGTACCTTCGGCTTCGACTACCTGTACCTTCGGCTTCGGCTACCTGTACCTTCGGCTTCGGCTACCTGTACCTTCGGCTTCGGCTACCTGTACCTTCGGCTTCGGCTACCTGTACCTTCGGCTTCGGCTACCTGTACCTTCGGCTTCGGCTACCTGTACCTTCGGCTACCTGTACCTTCGGCTTCGGCTACCTGTACCTTCGGCTTCGGCTACCTGTACCTTCGGCTTCGGCTACCTGGACCTTCGGCTTCGGCTACCTGGACCTTCGGCTTCGGCTACCTGGACCTTCGGCTTCGGCTACCTGGACCTTCGGCTTCGGGTAGCTGGTACTTCCGCTTCGGCTATCTGGTTTCGGGTAGCGGGGCCTTCGGCTTCGGGTAGCTGGTACTTCCGCTTCGGCTATCTGGTTTCGGGTAGCGGGGCCTTCGGCTTCGGGTAGCTGGTACTTCGGCTTCGTGTAGCGGGACCTTCGGCTTCGGGTAGCTGGTACTTCGGCTTCGGGTAGCTGGACCTTCGGCTTCGGGTAGCGGGACCTTCGGCTTCGGGTAGATTCACTTATCCCTTCGGCTTCGGGTAGCGGGACCTTAGAGTCGGCTAGCTGGTACTTCGGCTTCGGCTTGCTGGACCTTCTGATTTCGGGTAGCTGGACCTTCGGAACTTCGGCTACCTGGTATATTCTTCGGCTTCGGCTAGCTGGTACCTTCGGCTTCGGCTACCTGGACCTTCGGATTCGGCTAGCTGGACCTTCGGCTTCGGCTACCTGGACCTTCGGCTTCGGGTGTCATCCTTCGGCTTCAGCTAGCTGGTACCTTCGGCTTCGGCTAGCTGGACCTTCGGATTCGGCTACCTGGATTTACCCATTTTAACATCAAAGGAAGTTTTTACAAGTGGTTTACCGGAGTACATGCCCTAGAGAAGATTTAGGTATAGATTTAGAATAGGCGCGTATATATGTTGTATGTATATTTACTGTAGACGGTCAGTGAATCTCGAATAATTTTTATGAAATATCAATGATTTGTTAATTTATACGTCATTTAAAGCTGAAATGGATTAAATATTTTATCGTGGTGCATGTCGGACAATCTGGGTTTGTCATTTGTTTGAATCTGCACAGACTCCTCTTGTCTCTGCATTCCTTATAGTAAGTAGAAGAGGAGAGAAAGATTGAAGAGGTGCCATCCATAGCAAACCCCAAACAAACATCCGAGGAACGAAGAGAATACCTTGTCGTAAATAAAAATAGAATGATAGCACTCTAATAGAAACAGGCATCGAGAATTTCCTGATTTCCAGAATCAAAACCAGAATCCCCATTCCGACTACGATGTCCGTTGACTTGCCTAAAAACTTTGAAGACTTTTGAAGATGATTTTTCGAGTTCGTGGCTGCAAAAGATTTTTAAGCAACCTGGACAGTGTAACAAAATTTACCACTTTTTAGCCTTTTTTACCATCACAGTGGTAAAAATGCACTTAATGGTAAAAATGCATTTAATGGTAAAAATGGTAAATTTTAGCGATTGATTAGACAGCTGAGTACAGATACACTAGACTTCCTAAAATATAAGTTTTTAAAACTTTATTTTCTATTGGCTGTGGATCTAAATCGTCCAATTTAGATCCACAAATGAAAAAAGTTTTTCATTTTTCAAACATCCTGAAGAAAAAACATCCTGAAGAACAAACCTGATACTCAAATCACTGTAACTACAGCAACTTTGGTTGAATCCTACTCTGATTGATTAACATTTATCAATTTGTGACAACAATGACCATCTGCTAAGCTATTTCATACTTTGGCACCAAATTTTATTCAAAATTCAAACACGAAATTTAAATGAAACTATTTTTTACCATTTTTACCATTTATACCACTTACCACTACTTTTTAGGTAGTGGTATTTAACGTTTAATACCATTAAAAACCACTTACCACTGGTAAGTGGTAAATGGTATTTGGTACACTGAACCTGGATATCCTTTAACGAAAATTTTTTAGGCCCGAACCGAAATAGAAAGCTAAACTTATCGCCACTTATAGCTATATGTGGAGATAAGTTTATTATGCGTGAAGCAGGAACATACATTCTTGGCAGCTTTCACTGCTTGCGTACTCGCTCCCACAAAATCAATACGCTCTCGTCATTCTCAGCGCAACTTTCTCTTTTGCTGCTTTCTCTACCTATTCACAACATTTTAAGGGAAACAGAGGCGTATTTACAAAACAATTTCGGCGGCTTCCAGCTCCGAAAAATATAATATCACACAATAAAATTAACAGATGGGCTAAAAACAAAATACGTTGAACAAAAAATAAAGCATGTGCTACAAAAATAAAAAATGTCAATGGCTATAACTGTCTCATCAATCTTAAAAACTGCCTGTAACAGTGGCGTAAAAATACAAAGTTCCCGTGTTGCAAAAATTCGAAATTGTCAGCGTAGCAAATTGGGCTGCTGGACTCTTTGGGAAACGCAGCACAGAGTTTCCATCAATGGCAAATGCAATAAACCATTGTAATGGAGTAAATAGCTTACGAGATTTATTTATTTTGTATTTAATACGACGTACTATTATAATGGAATATAATGAGACATGCATTGCATTACTAGTGCGCACGTTTGTCCAAAATACTATGTAGCAGGTCCCCAGCCATGACGGCCAGCCGCCGTCGCCGATATAAAAATTTAACGCGCCACCACGTTCTAAGACTTTCTTCTGAGACCTTTTTACTCAGACTTTATACTAAGACTTTATTTTATTCTGAGACTTTTTTACTCAAGGCACTGTTGATGTTTACGTTGCATTGTATCAATAACAACATTGTGTACATAAATATAAAAATAATTATAATTTAAATTAACCTTTGATATCACAATTGTTGTTACCCCTTCAATTTGAAAGGTTGACTTTTGCAGGATGGTTGATCAAGGAAAATAGAATATAATATACTGAGAAGGAATGGTATATTATTCGATTTATTTGGGGTTCGAAACGTGACAATGTGTGGAAAAATTACATGACTACAGCCGATCCCTAATTCCCCCCTTGGGGATCTCTATGTAAATGCACACTCGCCAATGGCGTCATTGGCGAGCTTTTCCCACCCACTTTTCATTTTTCCATAGGGATCTGCACCAGGTTGATGGTTGATGATATTGAGTTATTGTATAGGCCCACGTATATTTGAAAAGTCTGTAATGTGTGACAAAAAATGTCATTATTCAATAAGTTATTCATGACTCCGAGGTTAAACTATTTATTTAACGTTTTTTAATCTAGTGTCAAGCTTTCGACAACCTCAGTTGTCTTCTTCAGGACAAAAATTGAAGAAATGATGGTAAATCGAACAAATGGTATAAAGTAAATTAATAAGATAACGAATTGAAGAATTGATTGTTTTAAAATTCACTTTCGTTGCTACTAGGAATTATTTGAATTTGATAATGGTGAGAGTACTGGAAACCAAATAGTATGCATTTTCATTCCAGAATCCAGGTTCATAGTAGTGGGAAAGTTCTGAATGTAAAGTCCTTAAATAATGTGAAGTATTACATGTGTCAAAATTGTACTACGCAGAATACTCTTCGTATTACGCAGAATACTTTTCGTATTACGCAGAATACTTTTCGTATTACGCAGAATACTTTTCGTATTACGCAGAATACTTTTCTTATTACGCAGAATACTCTTCGTATCACGCAGAATATTATACCTAGAATACTGTATGCTTTTTGTCCATATTCTCCCCCCATACCTAGATTTTTGTCTACAGTCAGGCAGACAGGCAGACAGACTGTTAGGAGCATTCACAATACCTTACGATATCTCGTAAGCTAATAATGGTGTGCCTTAGGGAGGATATAATAATATCACTCTATAATATAAACGTCATCCAGGGCCGGAAAATTGGGGGGGCAACCGGGGCGACCGCACCGGGCATCAAGCTCTTGGGGGCAGCAAAATGCACAAAAAATAATTTGCTGGAATGCCCCCCTCAATACAACCTTGGAAAAGTAACATTTTTTGTCAAAATACCAAAAAAATTCGCGCATTTTTAGGAGATTTTTTGGCTATTTTTGATATATTTTAGAAACAATAAGCCAAAATTTTTCGCGCTACGCGCGAATATGCTTTATCCATGTGAGTATGTGAAGACATTGCCCACTTTGAAATCGTCTTCTAAATATCTGTAAAATACCGTCTCAACCCAAACCGCTTTCAAACCTTTTCCATCCAAACCTTCTTAAAAAACCCAAACCGTGTTAAAGCAAAACTGTCTCAATCCAACCCGTTTTAATCCAATCTGTCTCAATCCAAACCGTCTCAACTCTACGTGTCAATCCAAACTGATTCCAATCAGTCTCAACCCAAACAGTCTAAACATTAGCGTCTTAACGTATTGTGTCCAGGGTTGCGTTTTGTCCGGACAAAACTTTTACTGTACAGGATGAAATTAGTTTTGTCCACTTTCTATCCAGGATAAAAGTGGACAAAACCAATTTCTTCCAGGACAAAACTAGTTTTTCCCTGGATAAAACCACTTTCGTCCACTTTTATCCACACCTTCCTATCCGGACACCGCAACCCTGATTGTGTCACCTTTAAAATTGGCTTTCTATTGCTACCCTATTTTAACATAATTTTGTGCAACAAAAAATTCTGTTCTTAAAATCTGAAATGACATTAAAGTTAGTAAAAGGGGGCATCAAAATAGCGTTTGCCCGGGCATCATGAAAACCTTACCGGCCCTGACGTCATCGAAATGTATGTATGTTTGTGTGTACGGATGTTATGAAATTATGAATGTTATTTCTCGGCCACCGTAACGTTATTTCAAAATGTATTAACAACACAATTTGGTTTATTTGCTGAAGATGCTAAATTCCATCCAGATAGAACTTGGTTTTATGCATACACGCTTGCGCGGTGATAAAATTATGAAAGTCACTGTTGTGAGACGTGGTAGTTGATACTCTTTCTTTCAATTTAATACACCGTGCCGTGACCTTATTTTATACGCAGGAAAGTTTAAAAATTGGCTATTCACAGGGAACAAAAAAGGACCTTTTTTGCCTTTTACCTTTTTTGCCTTTTTTATAAAAAAGGTAGGAGTAAGATTTTAAAAAAGCAGTCCTTTTTTGCCTTTTTACCTTTTTTGATGTAGCAGAGTGCCCTATTTACTTCACTTTACATGTAAATAAGGTAAAAAAGGTAAAAAGGACTGCTTTTTTAGAAAAAGTAGTGCTTTTTACCTTTTTTGTAAAAAAGGAGTACCTTTTTAGTTCCCTGGCTATTCATAATAAAACTATATTTTTTTCGATTCGCAAATGGTTTTAAGCTAATAGGAGGTTAAAAATGTTTTACGTCTTAAATAGAAAAACTAAGTCCATTCTTAAATAGAAAATATTCAGAGCGGGATGAAGTGGTAAACTATTTTTTATTTCAAATGTGTACGTTTTGAATCTGCCACTTATGTGTTAAAGAGATTTATTATCATAAAATTATGACTTTTAATATGACGTCACAAATCGTGATGAAGATAGGATTAGGAAGAGTATAAGTAGCCCTTAAAAAGTTTAGGTGGGTGAATATTTATGAATGTAGAATATTTCTTTAATGTGATTCCATTTTCGTTGGTCATAGTCATGAATGTCATGGAAGTTGACATTTTCCTTGCATTGACACTATACAACGGTAGTATATGTAATTAGTTATTCCAAATCAAAAAAACAAAATTTTCTAAAACTTCAGCTTATTACGACCAAGGGCCAATATTTTTGTGTTGGAATTTTATTGTGACTATCGGTACTTACTCTGGTCACCCATTATGGTCACATTTTTGACTTGGGGTACGTCTACGTTACTCTGACTCATCATTATGCATACTGCCAAGCTTAGATGTAAGCATCCCATCCATTATACCCAACATCCTCATCCAGGTGTATGAATTGGCTGAAAGGGATCGGATGTGTTGGTGATGGCTGTAATGGTACTTTATTTGGAAACTGGGGATGGGCTATATTAGATGGATTACTTTATTTGAATATTGGTGGTGGGCTGGATAAGATGTTGATCTTTTCTTGGGTGTTTGGTGATGATGGGATGGATGGGGTTGGATGTTCCATTCTTTTGCATTGGATGGGATGTTTACCTACAACTTACATCTATGCTGCCAAGTGTTATTCTGTTTTATCCGACCAAGCAAATAAACTGCTTCCCCTCACGCACCAGGTGGGTGACCAGTGTACCAAATACCTTTTACCACTTACCAGTGGTAAGTGGTTTTTAATGGTATTAAACGTTAAATACCACTACCTAGAAAGTAGTGGTAAGTGGTATAAATGGTAAAAATGGTAAAAAATAGTTTCATTTAAATTTCGTGTTTGAATTTTGAATAAAATTCGGTGCCGAAGTATGAAATAGCTTAGCAGATGGTCATTGTTGTCACAAATTGATAAGTGTTAATCAATCAGAGTAGGATTCAACCAAAGTTGCTGTAGTTACAGTGATTTGAGTATCAGGTTTGTTCTTCAGGATGTTTTTTCTTCAGGATTGTAGAATTAGTCGAGGGAAAATACCTACCCGGTAAAATATCGACAAGGACTGCTTTAATGTTCTTAACTCAATATTTTCTAATCTCCACTACTTATGTGAATTTGACGAGTGACTAATAATGAATAACAAGATCACACCCAAAACACGTAGTTTAACTAGGAACTATTTTATTAAACAAAAGAAATGCTTCAGAGAACTCCTAAATTCGTGTCTCCAGTCTCCGCAAGCAATTAATTCAACTTTTAATCAAAATTACAACAAAATACTGAATATTAATCAAAATTGCAAGAGCACCAAAATTCGTGACTCCTCACTCTTACAATTCTCGATGAACATTAACGAATAAAACCAAATCGTGTACAATCACACTCACACAACAACGCTCACATTGCCACAAAACACACGACACACAGAGGGCACTCATACACACTTCTGAAACATAAAACTATGCCTAAATTAAAATTACTCAATTATTTATAACATTCTCCCACCTTTCTTTGTGGAACAAAGAAATCAATAAAACTAAAATAGATCAAATGCAATTCATAAACAAAATTAATTATGTTGCTCCTTAAAATCTACTAAATTGTAAATAAACAATAATATGAAATGGTACATACTGAGATAAAAGTAATAAGAAATAAATGCACTTTCACTGCCCAAGTCTACTTGGGACTTTCACTACACGTCCACATCGGGTTTTCACTTTCTCTGTCTCTTCGGACACATCTGAATGAGATGAAATTTCCATCGCAAATAACCACTGGATCGGTCGCACTAAAATACCCGTAGCAGTCTTCAATCTTGCGACACGAACATTACCATCCTTCCCTGGCATCAGCTCCAGAATTCGGGCCATGGGCCACTCCCATCTTTTCTTGTCATCAGAACCAATCAGAACGATATCTCCAACTTGAAATTGTCTGATAGGTTTCTCCTTTCCACGATGCACCAACAGCGCCAAATATTCTCTTCGGAACCGCATCTTTATGTCATCCAAGAAATTCTTCCGTCGTTGAAGCAGTTTCTGGAATCCGCTGGCCTCCAAGAGTTCGCGATCAGTGACACCGGGATACATCATCTCATGTAGGTACATGGCTGGAGTCAAAGGTATGAGATCATTAGGATCCTCAGTCACAACAGTCAATGGTCTTCCATTGATAATAGCTTCTACTTCGATAACACAAGTCTCCAGCTTTTCATAGGTCAATTTAGACTTTCCTAGGGTTCTCTTCAGCAGGGATTTAACAGAACGAACAAGTCTTTCATAAAATCCACCCCACCACGGCGATGCAGGCGGAATAAATATCCAACGGATTTTCTCCATTGCATGTTCTTTTCGGATCTTCTCCCAATCGAGATCCTTCAGGGCATTATGTGCGCCAACAAAATTAGTCCCGTTGTCACTGTAGATCGTCTCAGGTCGTCCTCTTCTAGCAGTGAAACGGGAAAAAGCATCTAAGAAAGAGTCGGTACTCAGAGACATGACCAACTCTAAGTGTATACATCGATACACAGCACAGGTAATTAGTAGTATCCAGGCCTTCCCTCCTTCCTTGGTAAACAGAGGTCCAGCAAAATCCACTCCAATAGTCTGGAATACTTTACTTGTTGTGACACGACCCTCAGGCAGAGAAGCAGGAACAACATTTGGTTTCTTCGTGTCATACCGGCGACAGACGACACATTTATTCAATACTTTTTTCACAGCTCGTCTGGTTTGAATAATCCAAAAATTTTCACGTAATTTTGCAATCAAAAACTGAGCGCCAGCATGTTTATTCTTCAGGTGCTCTTCTAAAATAATTTGATTAACTAGCACATGTTTGGTCGGAAGGAGAATTGGATTCAAAAATTCCTCCGTGTCTTCACGATTATTTAATTTAGTTTTCACACGGACTAATCCATCTTCTCCGTGATTTACATGGATACCTGCGATAACACTGGTCTTGACAGGCAGGGTTTCTTTTTGCACTAAACGGTAGAGACATTTCTTAGCTTCATCAATTTCTTCCAACGATAAAGCGCCTCCACACGTTCGGTCTTCACGATTCTAGGAAAGAAAGCTCACAAAACGCCTCAACCACGCAATTGATACGACGTTTTTTCGAAAAGTAGACTTACTACAATACCAAGTAGTTTCCAATTCGGGTGTTGACAAGATTTGGGAAGTCATCACTGTGACAGCGGGAGATTTCTTCTTCTCAGCCGCCACATCTTCCTCTTTTATTACAATTTCTTCGGAGGGCCATTCTTCCATCGGCTTCTTCAACCAGTCTGGACCCTCCCACCATCTTGACGTCAGTAGTTGCTCAGGAGTACATCCCCTCGACGGTAAATCAGCTGGGTTATTTATTCCCGGGATGTGCCTCCAATCTTCAGTGTTAGTCAGCATACAAATTGTACGTACTCTGTTCCCCACAAACGTACCCCACTCATCATTTCGACGAATCCAGGCCAATGCTGTTGATGAGTCGCTCCAGTAAAATGTCGGGACGTCTGTAAGAGAAAGAGCTTCTTTCACAAAATTAGTCAGGGTTGCTGTAATGAAACAGCTCAGTAGCTCCAATCTATTTATAGTAGGCTTCTTCAATGGAGCCACTCGTGATTTAGCCATCAGTAATTGGACAGAGACTTTTCCTCCATCTTCAGTACGTAGAAAAATTACTGATGCAAAAGCGTCTTGACTGGCATCACCAAAAGCATGAATTTGCCAGTTCTCACGTGAGGAAATTCCTCCTGTCATATTCCTAGGAATTTTCACCTCCTTGAGTGTAGATATCTGATTACACCAAGTAGCAAAGTCATTCTTATGATCTTCTGCTAAATCTTCATCCCATCCGATCTTAGCATCCCATAATTTTTGCAATAGAAGTTTCGGTTGGAGAGTGACTGGACAAGTAAAACCAATAGGATCATAAATTTTCTGCAAATAAGACAAAACTTTTCTCTTACTAAATTGTTCAGGTAAGTTTTCACTCTCCAAATCACAATACAGTGTATCTTCAACTTTATTCCATTTATAGCCCAGGACGGAAGTAATTTCTTTTCCTTGGGAGTTAGGTGTGCCAAAATCCAACCCGCACTCACTGCTTGTAAGTGAGCTGATTCCGGACAAATTGGCACCACCGCCCTCCCACTCGCGCAATTCCATCTTGGCCAAACTGAGAGTATGGGTAGCCCATGTCTTGAGTTCAACGGCTTCCTCTAGACTGTCGACGGAAGTCACACAGTTGTCGACATACAACGACTTCAGCACCTTCTGTGCTATTTGCTTTTCTTCACGACTTACATTAGTCAACAAATGTTCCAGTACTGCAGCTAACAAAAACGGACTGCAATTAACTCCGAAGACTACTCTTCGGTGACGGTAAATTTTGAGCTTCTTCTGATTTTGATGCTCCCACCAGAGAAACCTCAGATGATCACGATCTTCTTCAGCTACTTCGATCATCTGAAAAGCTTTGCGAATGTCAGAAATTATTCCTATTTTACCTTCTCGGAATTTCAACAAAATAGACGGAGACAGTTCCAATAAATTCGGCCCCTTCTCAAGGCACTCGTTCAAAGAAGGGGTTCTAGGGGCTTTACAAGACGCATCAAAAACCGGGCGAATCGGCGTCGTCACACTTTCCGGTTTAAAAACCGCTCGATGAGGTATGTAGTGGCAATCATCATTCCATTGCTCCTTGGGAACTTCCTCGATGATACCCTCTTCACACCAATTCTTAAATATATTGTCATAATCAGTAAACTTGCCCAACGCGTTGAGCCTCTTAGTCGTAGATTCCAATCTTCTTTCTGCAATATTCTTATTGTTCGGAATCTTCACCTTTTCATTTATCCAGGGTAAACTTACAGAGTATCTTCCATCAACTGTTCTCTTCACGGTTTTCAGGAAATGCTCCTTGGCTAATTCTTCTTTCTCTTGTACAGATTTCTTTTCAATTGGATCTTGAATACCAATCACTTCAAGATCCCAAAGCTGGGCTGGCGTAGCATCAGCCACAAATAACGATGCAATTGTCATAGCTGTACTTTCTTCTACCTGATGGCGATTATTTTTCTTTCCCATCAAGGTCCATCCTAGGACAGTTTCAACGGCAGTTAGCCCATTACTAATTTGAAGCACCTTCCCAGTCAACAGTTTTCCCAGAAAGTCAGCTCCAATTAGTATTTGTATTTCGGGACTGTCGTCCCCAAGATCACCAATCCAAATGTTCTTGTCCTTCAATTCTTTCATCCAAGAACCACGTGATTGCCGAGGTATTTCACTGCAAATTCTTTCTTGATCCAGCACTTCAATGGAACTGAAACCAGGAATTTTAGCATTTTTCAATTGGACACAATATTTATTGTGTTTCTGAACAGTAGTTTGAACTCCACTAAATAAAGCGTGAACAAGATTTTCACTATCTATCACAAGTAGATCCAGCTCCTGTGCAAGGCTCTTAAGTATATAGGAACGCTGAGATCCATCATCTAAAAGTGCACGCACTAATTTCGTCCCATATTTACTTTTTATAGGCACCATCAGAGTTTTTAACAAAACTTTCGAAGCACAAGACAAATAGGTACTTGACGTTTGAACTTGTTCAGATTTTCCTTCATCTGCTTGCTTCGGCTCCTTAGGAGTTGACACTTCTGATTTATGTAGCTCAGGACACATTACTGTTTGATGTCTTGTTTTGCACACAAAACATCTAACGTAAGCTTTACATGTTTTAGCCCTGTGACCAGTCTTAAAACACAAGTCACAGCATTTCTTCTCTCGAATTATATTCGTTTTCTCATCTAAAGTCAAATCTTGAGCTCTAGAACACGTAGTACTGTCAAAATGTTTTTCACAAAATATGCACTTGGGCCTGTCTCCAGATACGGGCTTTTCTCCAACATAGAGTCCCACAGCGGTAGGAATATCCTCTTTCTTGACATCTTTGATGTAAGATTTCTTTTTCACTGACTGAGTTTCAGCTTGCATTTGCAACGGAGTAATTTTAACGGTTTCTGTAGATGGTGGACAAGCTTGACATGCTAACGTAGTCTGACCATCTATCCATTCAGCAAAATCAACGAGATTCCTTTTCCTCGTTAGGTCAACAGTAATCCAATTCAACCACTGCATCATGTAGTTGCGTGGCAATTTCGCTTCAAATTCTTTTAACAACTGGGGATTGCTGAGATGTCCTGGCCGATCCAAAGTCTTGATCGTCGCAATAACATTTTGAATGGCTGATCCAAATTCGATGAAAAGCTCCAGCTGATCATCCTTAAAAGTAGGCACTCCCTTAGCTTTCAAAATCATAGCTTCAATGATCAATTCCGGTTGACCATATCTTGTCTCTAATTTCTTCATGACAATTGGCACATTGTCAGGAGACACCATTAGGCTCTGCACATAACGAGCTGCATCGCCCTGTAAACACTTTCTAAGTCTCGACATATTTTCAGAGTTAGTAAACCCACAATCTTTGGTTGAACGCTCAAAATCTGCATAAAATATTGGCCATTCTTCGGCCTTACCACTAAAGTGTGGTAAATCTTTAGAATACGATTGCCGAGCCAAAAACTTACTATTTTCCGGGACAGTAGTACTTGACACACTTCCACGAATAGCTTCCGCAAACATTTGAATCAACTTTTCTTCTCCTGTCGTTACAGACACAGTTATTGACGCTGGAGTAGTCGCACTTTCCACTTTAATTTTCGATAATTCTTCCTCCAGGTCCAATTTCTTCTGAATTTCTTCAGCGACAAGTCTGTCCGATTCCTCCTGTCGTAATCGAGCTTCCTTCAACTTGTCACTCTGCTCCTTAATTCTTTTCTCAATTTCTAGCTGCTCGGCTTCCCGTTTTAACTTTTCTGCTGCCTCTCGTTTTGCTTTTTCTTCGGCCTTCTTCACAGCTAGTAGCTTGGCCTCTTCAGCAGCAGCCTCATTTTGGTTTATGGTCTCGGTAGCAGCACTTTTAACGAATTCTTCAATTCTATCAATATCTGGGGCATCGGTGGCGATAACAGCACCATCGACTTCTTCATCAGATCCCAGATACTGCTCATTCTCTTCAGCTATTTTTAATTTTTTCAAATTAGACTTTGCTTGAATACTGGCTACCTTACCTCTTATTTTCTTCATTCTTACAGGTTCTTCATTTTCAAGTAGCATTTTCTTTCTTTTCAGGTTAGATAATTCCTGTTCATTCTCAGTGAGCTTTAGCTTCCACTGCTTTACTTCAAGTTTCGTAAGACTTGCATCTTCATTTATATATTTTTGACAATAAATAACTTCATTATTTCTCCAATCAATTTCGGAGTCGAGGTTCTTCATCTGTAGACGAAAGTCTTCTTCCTCCTCCTCCAACTTACGTAATTCTTCGTCCATCTCCAAATCCACTTCAGCGCTTCGAAGACGACTACTGTGGGAGACGTTCGACCGCAAGTCACTAGCAACACGTGACTTCGGTCTAGATGCTTCAGATGGGGCTCCTTGCCCCGGATTTATGGTTTTAGGTTTTCCAATAAATGTATTTTCTTGATTTCTACCTTCACTATCTTCAATCCGGTTAACCGTCTGCATGCCACGAAGGGACATCATAGGAAAGACTTGACTCAACGGACTGCCTCTTCCGGCCATCTTCAATGATATAAAACTGACGAAAAAACTTCAAAATAAAGAGATCACGTCGGGGTCACCATGTAGAATTAGTCGAGGGAAAATACCTACCCGGTAAAATATCGACAAGGACTGCTTTAATGTTCTTAACTCAATATTTTCTAATCTCCACTACTTATGTGAATTTGACGAGTGACTAATAATGAATAACAAGATCACACCCAAAACACGTAGTTTAACTAGGAACTATTTTATTAAACAAAAGAAATGCTTCAGAGAACTCCTAAATTCGTGTCTCCAGTCTCCGCAAGCAATTAATTCAACTCTTAATCAAAATTACAACAAAATACTGAATATTAATCAAAATTGCAAGAGCACCAAAATTCGTGACTCCTCACTCTTACAATTCTCGATGAACATTAACGAATTAAACCAAATCGTGTACAATCACACTCATACAACAACGCTCACATTGCCACAAAACACACAACACACAGAGGGCACTCACATACAGTTTTGAAACATAAAACTATGCCTAAATTAAAATTACTCAATTATTTATAACAAGGATGTTTGAAAAATGAAAAACTTTCTTCATTTGTGGATCTAAATTGGACGATTTAGATCCACAGCCAATAGAAAATAAAGTTTTAAAAACTTATATTTTAGGAAGTCTAGTGTATCTGTACTCAGCTGTCTAATCAATCGCTAAAATTTACCATTTTTACCATTAAATGCATTTTTACCATTAAGTGCATTTTTACCACTGTGATGGTAAAAAAGGCTAAAAAGTGGTAAATTTTGTACACTGTGGGTGACGGAAATAAGTTTCTGAAATACATTCTATCCATCTTGCAATATTGCCCTGGAATACACACTAGCTTTATTTATAACAGGGCCTGGGCCCTGTGACCGGCTAGTTAACCGTCGTCAAAATAAATAAAAAGTCGGCGGCGTGTGTAAATGGCGTCGACGCCGGAGTGGTGGTATTATGCAGCAGAGGACAATGAGATAACTTACGTAAAAGTAAGAGTAAATATAGAAGACGGAGAGAAAGAGCGAGAATGTGTTCCCAACCAACCGACCGAAGCTGGTCTTGCAGATTTGTGTCCTTCATACATACGTAGTGGTAGTATACATTCCAAGTTAATGTAATATTTATACGGCGACTTCTCCTGCTTTCTCCTGAATCCGATCGATCTTCTCTCTCTGATCTTCTTCTGTTATTCTCCCAACTTTCTCTTTCATTTCGTTATTTCCCTGACTGAATCTTCTTGCTTCGTTCGTCTGGTTTCCTGTCCCCACCACCAAACCACAAATATTTCCTCAGTTTGACCTTTCTTTTTCATCCATCCCCACACAAATCTCAAACACCTCAGACAAGTCACAAAAGTACAAAATTAGATTAATTAGACAGATGACTGCTGAACTAATTTTCTGGCGTGCGCCAACCTAGGCTGACATTATATTTGGAATCCGAAAAGGTACAAAAAGGAAATCAGTTTTCACTTTTCACAGGCTGACAAAATGGGGTACATCTTCTACACTTTAAAAGGAGCTGCAATATTTGTCTCTAGCGTTCACATTGTAAGTCTTTATACTTCATCTTAATAAGCAATTATTTTAGACAATTTGAATATTCATCAACTTACATCACAACGTTACAAGAGATTTTATTATTTTTGCAGTACAACGGCCTTGGACTGATAACCCAATTCATTGCTTTCCCAATTGTTTACTCAGCTACCACTGTTATAGAGAAGGGAGGTGTAACTGTAAGATGTTCCTTTGATTTCATAGATTTAATTAAATTGCTGCGCCATCTGCTATTACCCTTGCATAATAAACCATTTGGGGCAATTAAATTTTCACTTTTTGGCGGGCCGTTCTAGATGTTCTAATCTCGCAAGCGGCCGGGTGTGGAATAGGCAATTGCAATTTTGTGGCATGCTTGCTGTGCACGGCACGGATCGAGTAGACGTTATTCAATATCGGTCTCCATGAAAGCTATGGAGAATCAATCAGTGCAAAAATTTTCCTACGCAGACCATCTCAATGGTGTTCTCCTGTTTGGTGTCCCTTTTCAGCCTGATAGTTTTGTTTTTGACGAGGTACAGAGGTACCAATCTTATACTTAGGGATTACCTACTATTTTATGAATTAGTAGGATTTTTTATTTATCGCCAAACCATTTAATTTGGTTGAAAATATGAAAATGGAAATTCGAGTTTCTCGAACGTTGTTATCAGTGTTCGATGACCAGCCGGCTGGTTGGTTAAAATGGCTGGCTAAAATGGCCGGCCGGCTGGTTGAAATTCTTTTTAGCCAGTGGCTAAAATGGCCAAAATGGCTAAATTGGCCAAAACTAGTCAAATGGGGCTATGTGAACTGAGAAAATCATCCTTGATTTGGCGGGAAATTAGAAAACCCATGATTTTTGGCCACTAGCCATTTCAGCCAATTTAGCCGGCTGGCTGGTCAAAATCATTTTTAGCCGGCTAAAATGGAAAACTGGTTGTTATTGATTTAAATTGATCGTTACTAAATAGAATTTAAAAAATCTTGTAATTGCAGACGGAAATACAAATGTACGAATATTTGCCCGGATTTATCTACTCAGTAATCTACTTAGCCACAGGAATCTTCATATTCAAAGGAATTGAATCGGTAAGCGCATGTTTATGGATGACATGCGACAGTATAATTTTATTTAAACTCTCTTCCTTAACTTTTGCATATATTTTCACATTATACTGTTTTTTGACAGGAGTCAAGCCGCATGATAAAATTACCAACTTTGATATTTTCCGCCACTCAGGTGATATTTTTTGTGCTCCGTGGAATGATTGGAGTTTTCCCTATTCCGATTTTGATGGCGGATTTGAGTCAAAGCGAAAAACCATCTCAATGGAATGTGTACAAAACGATTCATTACTTAACGGTAATCTAATCTTATTCCATCGCTCTAAGGAATCCATTTTGACACTTTGAATAAAGGACAGTATAATTCTTGACGCCCATTTTGAATTTCCAATGTAAATGATTTAAAAGTTACCAAAAGTTGACATGCCAGAAAATGTTTTTTTAAAGTTTTTCGGAATGCAAAATTTCTGACTTCTTGTGGCTAATCGATTAGGAAATAAAAACGGGTCGGCCATCTTAGCGATAGCCATTTTTATTTCATAATTCATAGCAGGAAACGTTCCACAAGAAGTCAGGACATTCCGAGAGTACCTCTAAAAGGGGGAGTTAAAGACTTCCAAAAATGTATAACCGTGCGACAGTAGGTCGCAGGATAGGAAGCAAGCGACATTTTTCCGGGAAGTAAGGATACAGGCATACAGAAAATGTATTTTCACGGTAACCTCGTTACCTGGCAGGCAAAAAAAATTTCGCTCCGTCTGAACAGATTTTATATTAACAAATGTGGAATTGCGGACTCAAGACCGGGTAGGCAATGATTTTTGGCTGCCCTAACCTGGTTACCTACCGGGCAGGAAGCTTGCCTGCCCGAAAAGGGACGCCCAAAATATTTTGGTTACCGGGCAGAAAACATTTTCTGTATGCCTGGTAAAGATAGGGGTGCAAATTTCAGGTGAGGCGTTTTCCTCGGTATTTTGGAGAGAACCCAATTTTCTATGGAATTACATACGGAAGTCGGAATTTGGTATCCATTTTTTGTATTCGGGAATTGGGAAAAACTTATTACTTCCCGGGAACCTGATAGAAAACGTGTTTCGAGGGTCCTATTTTGATAATGGAATGATTTTGGTATGAACGAAGAAAATTAAAAAATGGTGTACTTTTTTCAGCTAACGTTGTTAGGGGGTGCAGTGTATCTGTTTGTGCTGTTCCTGTACCTGCAGCAACTGGCTGGCCCGAATTCGAATATAATGGACATAATCTGTATTTCGAATCCAAAAAGGAACAAAAATTCTGCCCCGATCGAATGCACGGTTGTTGTGAAAGAAGAGAGCAGTGTGAGCAACATGCAGCAGCCCTCCTGTTACACTTCTCCCGCCAAAAAGCTCATGCCTAGTGGACACCAACCATCCCCGCAACAACAACAACTACGCCCCCATCCCCATCATCACTCCCAATCAGTCTCCCAACGAAGGGCGCACGAGTATCCAGCTCAATGTCAATATCAAGGTCAACCGGTTTATCACCAACAACCTCCAAATATATATGCTCAAGCCTTTGATAGGCCACCTCCCCCAAGATACTAGGTAAGATGAAATGTAACTCGAAAACATTTTCACTGGGTCAAATACCTCTAGATACGTGTCTGATATTGTATTAAATCTTTTTCTCCAAAAAACAAAGTGATGATTGTTAAATGTAAATGTAGTCTTAAAAAGTTGACCAAGTTTATGTACCTTTCACTGCAGGTATTACCGTGGTTAACTATGAACAGAAGACTACACTGGAAACAATTGAAATTAAGATAAAAGAGATTCAAGACCCAAACTAGAGACCTATACTGCTAAACACTCTTTGACTAAAATGACTTAAATGTTACGACGAAGAAACTGATTATCTGCATGCTAATACACAACTGACACGTGCGTGCAAAACTGGGACGGCGGACTCCGTTCTGTATCAGTATAATAATATCAGCTCATTTTCAAGAAAATATAGTTATAGTACTATGAAATATTATGTATAATAACAGTTTGGCTGTTTTCTGTATTTGTCTCAGGAGGCCCTTTGGTTCAACGTTCAAGTAAGTAGTAGTCAATCGAAGGACTATTAATAATTCGGTATCAATAAATATTTCCAAAGTACATACTGCAACGAGCTTTAATATATCATAGCATAGCAGTAATCTATCATCTTTCGTCTAATCTTCACGGTCAAGAAGCTTTAGTGCATTTGATTAAATAAAAGATCAATTAATTGAGAAATGGCTCTCATATTACATAATTCAAACATTAATATTAACATTAGAAACATTTTCCATGCGTTTTTGAATATTATTAATTATTAATAATTGTAAATAATAATCGAGTTTTGAAAATGTTTTGGAAAAAGTGGTTGACTTTATTTTCATTTTGTAAATTACCATATGTTGATAATATTTATACTATTGGTGACTTTTGAATTGAGGTATGGGTACACAACATAAACATTGAAGAGTTGATTTGTTAACACTGAATAACTAGATGTAACAATGATTAGTCTGCACTCTTCTAGGACATGCACAGTATAATATGTAAGTATATAAATAGTAAGTTGACTTTTATTTACATGACATCCACTCGTGTAATTCAAGTAGGTATTTAATATTAGTAGGATGTTTTAATTTAAACCGATTGCTGCACTTGAACGAACTGTTCACGATGATGGTGCGTGAAGCAGAAATAGAATCATGCGATATGTTAACAAGGCTCTGTGTTCTCTACCACCTTGTACTTGCTGCAAACAGGAAAACCAAATTCCAATATAGTTAGCAAAAATGTTTTAGCATAGCAAACAACCGATTAACATGCAATTGTATGTACATAATTAATTTATTGTAAGTACTCCCTACATGGAATGTGTTAATCCCAACACAGTCAGCCAAAATTCTGTGCATTAAATTTTACCGTTTACCGGTCTGTGGAAAAATGATAACACCCGTCCGTGTTAAAAATGCTTTTTTGAATGGTCAAATGCATATCAATTTTAAGGTCTGCCTTTTATCATGGAATGTGAGTATCCCGAGGGAATTCAACATGCAGAAAAGGACAACTAAATAACTTTTCAATTAAGGAGGCACCCCAGATTAAATTGTCAAAAACACAAAACTTTAGCCAAATCCGCAACCCTTTAAACATAATTCTTATTTTTCTCGGATTTATTTCACGTCCCCCCTTATTATTAAACTTTAAATACATCTCGGATTTAACCAGATGTGGCGAATTTTATAAATTAAAAAATAATAAAAATATTTCGGATTATTCATTATCCGATTCTGCACAATAAATCCCCTTGGGTTATAATCCAACCACATTAGAGAAGACATAGCCTTGAGATGTTGATGTGTTTTAATCAATGTACTGAGAACTGGTGCATTGTAATACAAGACGAACTTTAAACCAAACGATAACAAAAAATACTTGTTAATTGCTGAAATTCAAAACAGTTCGGTTCGATAAAATTCAATTGCTCAGTGAAAGTTGAATTAATTTCCGAAACAAAATTCGAATAAAGTAAGAAGGTTAATTGTAAAAGTTAAAATCTAGTTTTCTATTTTTGGTAGCAACAACCGTATTAATCGAAACAATACCCCTTTTAATTCCCCTGAGGGAATTAAATAATTTTTGGCAAAGGCTTTAAATAATTATTTCAGCATCGAATTAACATGGATGTAGTAATTACTTCAAAGAAATAATTTTAGATAAAGCGAACAAGACAATTTTTCTGCCCATCCTCATCATTCCCCGAACAAGCATTATTCACATATTATTATACTTCATCATTTTCATCGTACAAAAATCTACATTCAAAATTCGCTTGCGGTATTAAACCGATTAATACGGTATTTAAAACATTGTGACATTTTTGTACAATTTACTTACATGATGATTATTGTCGGCTGTTTGAGACTTATTAACTTAGATCAAATGTTGCAGTATTAACGTCTGTTCTAAATTAATCTGAACTGTTGTTTATGGGTATTTGATAGTCAGAATGAAGATTAACGACATACAAAACAGTCCACATTAATTTGGGATGGACATAAAAGTTAGATCAACTTACCACCCATTTATACTTGACGCAGTTTTTGTATGATCTTGTGTCGGTACATGAGATTCCAAATGAATTTCTTGCCTGCTTATACTTCCGGGTAATGGATCGTCTAAAGCTAGCAGCTCATTTTGGGTGAAGACGAAATCCAGTAATTTTCTCACAACCATCATCACTACCAGCTAAATTATCAAATAAAATTGATAAAATCCACTGTATTCAATACATTTCACCCTAAATAATCCGTTTATCTACACATTTAAGGCTACCTGAAGATTGTGGGAAAAAAGAAATCATTAACAGAAAAATTGGGATTTTAGACTACCGAAAGTGCAATATAAATTGAATTGTAAATTTTGTACCATGACTGGAAACAAGATGGAAGTAGTTTTAATAGACTTGATGATCCAGAGAAGAACTAAACAAAGAATCTGAATCAATGTGAAAAGATGAACTCTGGCAAGAGGAACTTCTCTGAGGTATTTGTGCTCTGGTTGATACTTGACAGGCATGAAGAACAAAAGAATTCTGTGGAAGAGCTCCATTCTCATCAGAGCAGAAAATCCCATGTAGAGGAAAACTCCGTAAAGGACGGGCATAGGAACGTGTCTCAGAATCGGAGTCATCAAAACAGAAATTCCTACTGTGATAAATATGAGGACATTCGAAACCCTTTGTTCCCGAACTCCAAGGAACTGAGGCTTGTCACCCGGCGCGGCAGATTCTGATTCCATTTTTAACGACCCCACGTTTGTTAGACTTTCTACAGTTGCAGCCACAAACCAGGGAAGACCCAAGCAAGAGCAAATTGCGATTAAAATGGCCAAGACGAAAAGATCCAAATGGTAGCCGCATCCTTTCTGCATGGGGAAAATAATATTGAGAGAGCTGTGGTTAACGTTAAACACTTATTTGTGTTTTCAACATCTTTAAACGGAAAATCCTTAATATTTTCCTAAAACTTTGAAATAAATCCCGAACCATCTATTAAAAATAGATCTCTTTAACCTTTACTTGTACATTTTTCGTTTGTTGCCCAAGCAGGCTACTGATGATTTATTACCTTTAGTTTGTGGTCTTTTCTGTTGACAATGACAGCTGTGATCTGTTGATCCATGAAAATTAAAATGGTGGCCAAAATAGCAGGAATAGAAGCGGCAAAAATACTCCAGAAGGGATTCTTCCCAGTTGGACTAATTAACCATCCTCGATGTGGCGAACTCGGAGCAAAGTTTTCAGGTACTTCTAATTTCGGTGTTTTGATGGCAAAGAACATATCCATAGCTGACATTGAAACAATGGCAAGGACAACTGCAAAATCGCTGACGATGTAGCGGAACCACGTGGGAAAGAAAGGGGACTTTCTGAACTCTTTCAAGATAAAAGATACGAAAAATGTGCCAATAAAGAGGAGAAGAGACATAAGGAAAATTGTATGATTCACGTCTGTTTCTATATCTCCAATCTCGTCAAGTCCGACGTCCTGTAAACATAAATGTCATTTATTAGTTTTATTAACACCTAATATTTGGTTTGATTATAAAAATTCGATTTACTTCATTGTAAACTTCATAATCAAAATTGAAGGATTCTATAGTTGAATTGTCCACATCAGAAATGTTGCCATCGGCCAATGTGTAATTTTGTAGCGACGGAACTGCATTGTGTCCATGATGGGAGTGTCCGATTAGCATCACATTTTTTATAGCCTGAAAATAATCAAAGGTTTTTATAGTAAACGATGCTATAGTGCTATAAAAACAGTATGTCATTGTTTAAATAATATAAATACGCAGTAGTGACGTTTTCTTTTGCGTCGAAGATCAGTATTTTTAAAATAGAACTAACCTCAACCATAAAAATGCAGGCAATCAGGGTTGCAAAATTGTCTTCAGTGAATCTTGTGATGTAGGAAACAAAGGCACTTGCATCAGTTGCGACAAGTATCATCAATGTTAGTGCAATCCAAAGCCCAACCCATAGTCGAAATTCGAGATAATTTAGATTATTAGACCTAAAGTAATTAGAGGTGATGAAATTGTGCTACAATCTAAAAATAATGCTAAAACTAATTTTAAATTGTGTTAGGTAAGTAATACTTACTCGCAAAAATTAACCAGAATCTTTTCGAATACCAAAACTGGCCCAGTCGATCCAAGAATAATCAATGGCTGTCCAGAAAATAGAGCGAAGCCAATTCCACAAACACAACCGGAAACCATCGTTTCCATTGTTCCCATGCTCTTATGAGTAGCAACTCCCATCAAACCACCGAATGTAATCATTGGAGTCAGACACGCAAAATAAAGAAACAACCAGGTAGCCAAACACTGAAGAGATAACGCATCTTTCACATCTGAGGGGTACCTAAAATATTTGCAACATCGAATGCTTATTCTCTATTTGACATTTGGGTTAGCATCTCTTACAAGATATTCCACTTACCACGGAAGTTTCCGTTTTATGTCATTTATAAAACCACCGAATAGTTTTCCAGTTCTTGTCAAACCATCGTCTTCATTGCCTAAATCGTGTGAGTCCCCGTCTTCGCTCCCCGTCTGTATAAATCAAGTTTTTATTTATTTTTCTCCTATCTAGTCCTTAAGAGGAATTTTTATCCTATGGAGGGAAAACTAAGCCGCAAAATAAATATAATTAAAAAGGATATAAAGTACTGACGTGAGTTGGAGGTTCCAGTCGAATAGAGGCATCCCAGCTGGCAGGGGGAAGAACATTTGTACTAGATAAAAACTGGTCGATTGCAGTAATAAAATCCTGTTTCTTTTCAGCACGATAAGCATGCTCTTTGAAATTTGGGTCTGACATCAATGTTCCAACGGCACGGCCTAATTTAATATGATCACCTCCCTAAATTCAAGGAACGGGTTGTTAGATAATTCAATTTTATTTTCTGATATTTTTGTAAATTTAAATAGAACAAACCGGAGGAGTAAGAATGACAAATACGAATCGTGTGGGAAGTGGGACTTCCGTCATATTTCCCAGGATGGCAGCATTTTTCAATCTTAGAAACGCAGCTATTGGTGTTTTCAAAAGGTTTAATTCTCCTACCATGATGTTTGCACACTCGGCCTTTGCAGGAATTTTCCTCAAGAACTGGATATTTTTCTGGAAAATCATCAATGTGGATTTTTCATTATGAAAACACACCATATTGAATATCTTTTATTTATTTTTTACTTTATTTGGATCTTTCTGAGGCTCTGGACGATACACAACAGAAGAAATGCTTGCTCTTCGATAAAAATCGCTCCCTTTCCTTGAAGCTATATTTATAAGAATTAATAATTATATGATTATTATTGCCTTATTAGGAAATGTGGGAATCTTACATGTACTGTCAGAACGTTCTTTGTCTCCGTGTTTCTTTTTCTTTTGCATGAATTCAGGCAAATAGCTGACTTTTCCAGAAGCTTCGTACAAGTGGACATGGCGTCTGAGCAGAGTTTGAAGCACTTTTGCTCTTTCCGAGTCCAAGATGCAGGATGTCTTGGCCCACTCGTCCACAATGAGCCTGGCTGCACGCTCTTCGCTCTCACAGTTCAAGTCCAGCATCAGAACTGTCTTTTCCTGAAGAACTCCTCGAAGATCATGAAAAGACTTGAGAGGAACGGTGGGAACGTAGGGCTTTGACCATCTTTGCCCTCCTTTCTCAATATCTTCTTCATATTTCACCCACCTACACGACATTTACATTTTACCGAATTGAAGGGAAAATACCCGTCCCGTTTTGGGTTAAGACACTATCCCGTAATAGTACAGCTCATAATACATATCTCAAGCTAAGAATTTATTGTCCATGATTATTACAGCAATAAGTGTCGTACATTTTATAGTTTAAAAATACCGATCTCAGTCAGGACGAGTTGCAAAACAAATATTATGGTACACAACAAAAAACTGGTTGACTCTGCACAGGACATCAAAGAGGAAGGGATGCAGATTGCAGAGAATAGGAGAGTAAATTCTCGAAATGATACGATATAATATTATATTGTAAAGGTCATTGGAACTAACAAAACAACTTTGGATAAGGTCGCAGAAATGGATCGTACCGTTTGACCTACAGAGGTCACGGAAGTTGGCCTTCCTAGTCACCAAAGGTTGCTGTATTAGTGGATAACCCATAACCTCTTTTTACTCTCTCTCATCTATCTATCTCCACACCAAAATCCACATTATGATGTTATTTATAATATGGTAGAGTATGGCCCAACAACTTTAATATGCGGTTCACAAAAAGCTGTTGATTGAGCCTTTTGACCTACAGGGGTCACCTAGGACATTTAATGGAGGGTGAGCTCTGCAGGCCAAATCTGACAATCAATTTGCTTATTCTAAATTAATGCCCTCTGCAGTCTAGTTGCAAGACTTATCCCTGTTGTATCCTCCCGATCCGATCTAATTAATTGTTAAAATGGTCTGCTAGAGAACTCAAATAATGGCCTGCAAATAGCCGTAGTATAAAGGCCTATAAAAGTGGATTAATAAAAAAGGTTATTAAAGATATGTTAAAATGTGTATACCGTGCAGCTTCCCGCCATTCTGACTTGATGCTGTTTTCTCTGTGCAGCTCCGCCATTTCAATGAAAAGTGGATATGCCTCGTGGGGACCATCTTCTACCCAATCAATGCTTCTATTATCCCCAAGGGATTCATCCCAAGTCGAGTTAACCATTTTGAAACCTTCGATAATGAAATCATCATTTCAATCAATGAAATCATCAACATCATTTCATTAATAGTACTTTGAGTTGGTACTATATAAATGTTGAGACAAAACATTTTTAAATAAAATTGCTAACTGCATAAATGTTGTCATTACTTAGATAAAAAGGAGAGAGGGAACACTTCCTGTCATTTACGGTAATTATATTTTACGAATTCGATTTTTAGTACATTTGAATTTCTTGAAATAAATAAATATATTCGAATATGCCATTTTAAATAAAATTGCAAGTGACAAACTGAAATAAATTGAATTTGTTTCAAAGTGTTTCAGTTAGAGTAAAAAGCCTAAAATGCCAATTACCAATATATGCGTTTTTTTCGATTTGTAATTTCTATATTTTGACGGAAAAAGTAAAATGTTTCCATTTATTTTCGAGAAATATTTTTAGGGATGTGTCAAATCGTTCGATTACTGTGAGAATCAGAATAACTTATTTTGGGTGAAGTTAAAGATATTGAAGTTTTGTTGGGGATCGATTCATATACTTGAGAAGAATTGTCTGGACGAAGATAGAAATTAATAGTGGTATTAATGGAAATATGACCATGTAGGTATTTCAGATGGAGATGCAGAAGTTTGGAAGTTGGCGTTGGATATTGAGTAACATTTTCCTCGAAGTAGTTGACTAAGCCCTCTTATTTGTCTAACTTAGTAAGTGGTAAGTGATGACTTTCTATTAGGAGAAATTATTAAACTAATTATTTTGAATAATCTACGGTGAAGATATAATTCTGTAAAGGCATCTGCCCGTATTGTGGGCATATAATGTAGTTGAGAGTTGAGTAATCGACACAACTTATAACTATGAATGGCAAGTGCAAATTTTAGATCGTGTAGCGAACACTTGTCATGTTTATGTTGATATCGTTATCAAATACAAGAGTGATTTATTGGATTTATTGCGAAATGTAGTTCAACGCTTAGATTGGACTTTCATTACAGTTATTTATTCCATGTGTGTCATAAGAGTGGCCACTTATGATCCCCTCGCCACATTACAAACTAATTACTAAATATAAAAACGAAATTTGAATAATATACTGCAAGACTCATCTCAGAAATGAAAAATTTCCCTATTCAGACAATCCTATTTTGCCGTTTTTACTAATAAACTGAATGATTTGCAACTGCTGGTAGAGTAAAAAAATTAGCAAGTTTTAAATTGTATTTGAAATTGTTTTACCCACCCCCTCATTTCCCCTCTTCTCTATCTTAGAACTGAAGATTTTCCATGACTGGATTTGTATGGAAATGTTTTCAATTTCTAAGAAGCTATCATAAGAAGAATAATAATGTGAGTAAACTCATTTACATAGATATATCTAATTAACTTGAACATTAACATTAAAAGGACAAAATTCTCCTCCAGCAAATGTAGAACAATCTTAATTCTGTAAAGACAGTTCTGGGAAACTACAAAATAACTTAAATGCCTTGATATGCATTTATTATATGAATTATAATCTTATAGTCTGATGTCTATACATAGAATTGTGAATTCAGTTAATATGACCTATAGGTATTTTACTTCTTTGAATACAATCTATTCGTCGTTACTCTATTTCAAAGCATTTGGCCAATCCCAGGATTTAAAAAAAAAGATGAATGACTGGAAGAAATTGACATTTTTGTTATTAGTGTCTACAAAGTCACGACGGAGGTTTCAAAATAGGGAGACGTGCATTTAATTCTTTACTGTGTGCTAAAACGGTAAAATAAAGGAGAACATTTTATATTGAAGCTCTTAATGGGGTCTACGTTAACGTAATGCGGTCTACGTTTTTAATCTAAATTATGAAGCCTGTATATTCCCTTTCCTTGTCAGAAAGGTATATTTAAGGCAAATATCCTAAACAGGAACCCTAAACACGTGAGAGAATTATGAACCAATTCTCGTGTACTAATTGTACATAAATATATTCTGAAATTAGATGAAAGTATAGAGGGGTGAGCAAAATAAAGTACCTGATATCCGTTAAACTGGAATTACGTTTTAAGATTGAGAAAGTGATGATGGAGAAGGTTTGGGGTTGACTTTTGGAGCTGAGCAAGATGCAGTTGGGCTGAGAGAGTTAATGTGGTCCAGTTAAATGAGCTTGCTGAGTGACTGAGTCAGTCGCAGCACTAAGTCTAAATGAAGTGAGTCTGAAGTCCTGTGGTGGCTGGTACTTATGATAATGTGTGTGAGGGAGGCAAGTGGCAGATGACGACTGACTGACTGATTGATATAGGGAGAGATGCTCGTCTATTCGATTGGTTTGAAATGTGTCTGTGATGTGTGATATTATGCACACGTTTAGTCGAATAGATTATAGTCAATTATATAATCTCTGATTCTCATTATCCTGCCCGCCCGAAGGCTTATGCAGACCACCAACCTCCCCTCCGTCATTATCTCGCGTGCAAATTCCCAAATGCACATTCAATACTCCACAAATTCCTGTTCCTCCCTGAAAAACAGTTAATTGCATATCAGACACAAATCAATCTTCAGCTACTACCTCATCTCAAAGAATAACAATCAATCAGCAGAAGGTCACTAAATAAAATCATAATAGACACTTCATCCATCCTACCGTCTGTCTTCTACGTCTTCTCCATCCAATACAAAAATATTCAATTACTGCATGAACATGACGTGAATAAATATTACTCAGTGACTAGATAAATTAGTAGACGCGTTTATTTTTTATTCCCAGTCTACTCCCTCCAATTATTCTAATACTTTTCCCAGATTCGGCATTTCTATTTTTATTCTATTTCTAAAATGAATATCAATTTGGAATTAATTGGTTATGTAACGCTAAGTATTTTAACTACCTAATTTTATTGGCCATTTCCACATATAAGATGAAATATTATAGGAGAAATGATGACCATGACATTTACAATGCCCTTTTATTTTATACAAATAACCGTGCGTAATTTCACGTATTGTCCTATTTTTGTACATAGTATTTATTATAAATATTATGTATAATATAATAAATTTTGAAATTCTACCAACAAAAGTTCTAGCAAGTTAAAATCCTATTGCTCTTTTGGAGTAAAACTTTGTCGGCTGTAAGTTTGTGCATTTTTTTGTCTGAAATTTTGGGAATTGCAAGCATTTTAAAATTAGTTAGTCAACTTTTACGAATAAAGATGCAATATTAGACAACCCAAAACAAATTAATTATGCCACTTTTGTCAAATTCATCAAATTATTTAGGAAACACAGACAAAAATTACCGAGGTTGCGTTGGTTTGAAGTTAGAATATTAAATATGTCTGAAATTGGTTGTAAAACTAAATTTAAATTTTTTATTGAACTTGATAAGTGAAGGCAAATAAAAGATTTTGAAAAGTATTTAAGGACTGAAGGATAAAATGGATTTAACTTTTACGATTTTGCATGGATATCTGACGCGGGATGGGAAATATCACCATGCTTGATTTTTAATAGGGCATATTATTACCTGCTTTGATAACGTTGCTCTGCAGGTTTTGGAAATCATATTCAAGTATAAAACAGTGATTTGTCTATTATCTGTATCCTTTGCATTTATGGCATTAATTTAACATAGGTAGATATAGTATGACAGAATGGCAATAATTAATGTTTTCAATAATGTACCCCAAAGCATACCTTCATGTACTTAACACATGAAGGTATACGTTGGGGTACATTATTGAAAACATTAATTTGAATTCCTGCATGAAGAATACAATAAAAAGCTGCAACGAACAATTTTAAGATTTACAAATAATCAAAAATCCGTAACATGGTTTTGATTTTATCTAATTGCAGGTTCTATTAATAGTTTCATCCATTGTAGTTACATGAATGGCAGAGATGTCTGGTAGTGTCATGTTGGAATAGAAAGGTGAAATCGATAACAGAGATGAGCAATAAATAGTTTACGTGCAGATAAATGAAATTAGATAGGATTGTCGGTATAATTATGTGAACATTTAAATGTGTGATTTAATAATAAAGGTATGCAGTGGCTGGATAAATAAAATATTGAATAATTCATGGAATTTATTGACGTTTATGAAATTCTAGAATAGTAAATAAATAAAGCACATATTATTGTAGTGGGGCATGGGACGACGGCGGGCCGAGTAAAAATTTGAGGCAAAGAAGGTCGTCATGTCGTGAGTTTGACGAATGAATGAATGGACGGACGGAGGCTCGGGTGCCGTTGTGCATATAAAGAACTAATCACATCGAGGGTTGGGAGTAGTAAGTGATATGCAAGTGGAAATCTATCCCAGAGTTGATTTATTATTACTCAACTTGTCTTTTTAATCTCTGTCCTCTACACTTAAGGTTAACCATTAGCTAATAGTGCACAATTAATACATTTATTTATGTACGACGACCTGCCACTCTACATTTACTATACATACACCCCCCCCCTAAAACTATATAATTATAATTATAAGTATATACATTAAATGCTGTCTTTCAATACAATTTTATTATACATACTCCCCACTTAAAAACTATATAAATATATAATATATATAAACTACTATACACTCTTAACTCTATAGTTTTATTATGGGGCCAATAATAATTTGATCAATCAGCATATTATAAGTATTCGGAATTCATTTAAGTACAAGCAGTATAACAAGAAGTTGGCTCCAATTTGTTAAGCTTGTATTGTATGAAAGACAATCCAGCAGAACGGGATTTGTACGGAAACGAGCCACCACGGTTATAACATGGTTGAATAAATTAATTCATTGAATAGATATAGTATTATGTGACATATCATTTATATATAAGGACTTGTTGATTATACATAAAAGCGGTACAATTAGAAGGAGGTAGGTAGACGTAGATTGTAACAATTATGTAATCTACTTAGTATGTGCAATCATGTATTCTGATACGATTTCAAAAGTAGAGTTATGTAGTAATAATTGTCGTACAGATTGTTTGTTTGTATAAATCTCTGGTGAGACTAGATTTGTACCTATTTGTGCAATTCGTGTTTATTGTCCATATCCGTATACGACAGACATATCACATAGCGTCAATGCAAACGAGAAGATATTAATTGTCCCCTGCTCAGATAAAAATTGCTCCACTTCGCACACACTCACTATATTCACTCACTCTCACTACTCAGCCAGAGATTTCACAGAAATCTCTGTCCGCAATAAAAGTGTCAACAATATAAGATTGCATTAACCCGACATTACTCGTACAACACGCAACGCAATCATTTGCCACTGACCATGATGTTCATTTTAGTCGACTATTTTTAGCTCTTCAGCTAATGCACAAATCTGCTTATGAATGAAAGTGTAATCACAATCAGCCTTTTATTTTAGGACGTGGATATTCAAATAATTACATTTTATTTCCTGGGATAACAATTAAAAGCTACAGGAATTACTCTGAATAGGTGGATAATGGACTATGGACCGTGACCATGACTTTTATTGCCAGAATACACAATTAAAGACCTGCCGATCCATCCTTCCATAGCCTGACTCGTAGCCGAAAAGTCATGTTAATCTTGACATTGAACTAACCCCACAATATTACATATAACTCCAAAAATGAAAACGCATTTCGGCCAATATATTTAAAATGATAAGTAGAGTAGTATACTTATTGGTGTAGGCGAAGGTTATAGTTAAATTGTAGTGATTCTGTATTGACCCGTTTAAAAGTGACTGTCTCCTACTCCTGTCTGCACTCTGCACTGCACCATTGAACTTTATGAGGTGACCGGGACTGGGATTAAAAGAAATCAAAGATATACCAATACACAGGATTGGCAACAGCTTAGCCATCATTACTTCACTACACTCTAAATTGGTGCAGGATTAGTGACGCTTTTATTATATAGATAGTATAAGTACACATAGGTCTATCTCGTATCGCTAATTATATATGTACCTTCCTTATAATATTCAATATCCGTCGTCAAGTAGTTCCATAGAGCTGACTACTACTCCTTCCTACTTTGTCCATGAACTAAAGTCAACTAAGCATTCTAATTAATATTGGAATTATTGGTCTGTATAGTGGACAAGCAGCAGTTGGCTGTTTCTTATAGGCCCGTGGACTATTAAAATACAACTCATACAATTCTTGATATACTTCAACAGTTTTGCACTGTTCACTCCTGAATGAAAATTATTACGGACGAAAGTATCAAAAGATAGAGTACATTGCATTAGACACCTATAATATAAATATGTTTATTACTACTTATACTTATACTGTTATTAAATTTTAAAAGATTTTTGCTTCAACATTTTTTGGTTAATTTCGAAATAAGCTAATATTGTTTTATTTAATATGCATATCATTCGCGCTTGGACATTTTGCATTAATTTGAGATCACCCTACCACGCGTCACACGTACAGTTAAGGTAAAGGTAAATTTATTGCTTTATCCAGTCTACGATTATAATATAGAGATATGGCCATTATGCATGTCAGCCTTTTTTAAATTATTTTACAGCATTCAAATATTTTTAAAGAAATGGACACGCAGGTGCCAGGAACGTCACATTTTTTATAAATAAAAATAGGCGACCATTTCAAATGTTCATCTCCATTCGTTCCCATTCGGGGTTTCCCCTTAATTGCTTTTCGATGCCGCTTCGCCGTAAGTAAATATCGACAGTATTTTTCAGCAAAGTTACATTTGATTCATGCGGTACTATTGAATTAAGTAGCCCCACGGTCCACCATCACGAGAGCATTACTTGCTCATAATTTGTCTGCGACTGGAAGGTGTAGATAAAACTATGTAGATTCCGGCTTGCAAACCCTCACACTTAAGAGCTGTTTCTTTGATAATAGAGCGGTACATAACTGACATGTGCTACTCACTGCGTAAAGAGGCTGCCCCCCCCCCCGAAATCGAATAAGGAATTTAGCAAATCCAAATAAATTTTTTCATTTCTTTTCCCTTATAGTTTGTCGGCCCCTCCGAAATTTTTTTCTGCCTGCGGCCCTGTTCAGTAATTAATTATCCTATCTTATCTTTCTGCCTCATTGATTACTGTCGGATCGGTTTGTCCGTTTTTTAAGCACCCCATTTACGTAAGGTGCCGTATTTTTTGTAAACGTTGTGTAACATTTTATTCCTTTGTTTGCGATAGTAATAAAAGTTTGCACAATAATTTGGTGTTAAATGAAATGGGACTATCGTAGAGGATTGAAAATTATTTGATAATTTGAAACATGTTGCCCACAGTTTTGCGGAAAGCGTGTTTCAGTATCTACTCAACAATCATAATCGAGCAAAAGTTTGTAAATATCGAAGTAAATGCTCTGAGATAATGATATGTGAAAATGTGAAAAAGCCGGCTTAAGAGCCCAGTTCCTTTTTTGGAAATCTCTGATGACTATCAAAATACATGTAAAAATTGCTTTAAAACTCTTGGAATTCTGTCTCAAGTTCTTACCCGATTTTCTTTTGTGGCACATTTTTGGAATCCTGAATATATTGTCGACCACCCCATTGTACAAAATATACGACATTTAAATTTTTTAGCAGATTTTGTCGTTTACAAAATTATAATCACAATAAGATATATTAATGAGTAAATATATCGTATATTTTGTACAATGAGGGGGTCTACAATATATCCAGGATTCCAAAAATGTGCCACACAAGAAAATCGGGTAAGAACTGTAGACAGAATTCCAAGAGTTGTAAAGCAATTTTTACATGTATTTTGATAGTCATCAGAGATTTCCAAATTTAAAGGAACTGGGCTCTTAAATAAAACACTAGTATAGGTATAGCTACATTAATTTAATTACAACTAGTCCTGCTGTTTTGTTGACGCATGTTTAGAAGGAGTGGTTAAGTCTCCACTCAAAGCCTAGCCCTGGCCCGCCTGGAATAACACAATGAATGAATAAGTGTACACGTCATTCACGACTTTCAATAATTTTTTGTACAATGTTCGTCTTAAATTGAACTGGATGGATGAGCGAATTATCTCCCTAGGCTCCAAACTTTCGCATATCCTAGATCTGATTGGGACATTGCGTTTTCGTAGAGCTAATTATTATGTTGTTGTCTGTGTCGGGCTATTTAGCATAAAAGGCCATTATGAAAGAATTGAACTGGTATTGTAGTATTTAATTATGTTTTTCTACTTGATTGCCAAAAATTCGAGATGAATTTAAATTTCTACTATGTCATAATTAATGCAGAATAATGTGAACATCAACAACCAATAATCACTCTACTACAACCTACAACCAACAAACCACCTACGACATGGCTTTCCTTTTAAACACATCTTAATTCATAAATTCATTATCATTAATTACTTCATCATATGTACAACAACTTTTATTGTTTCTGTAAATTGAATTGTTTTCCCAAATCTCGTCAGTGATGATTGTGTGCAATGCAATTTTCTCTAATCTGACTGTGACTGTTCTGAAGTGAAACCTACTTTTGAAGTCTGATCAACTTTGCGTATTTTATAAAAGTTCACACGACGACTACACTTCCTCTCGTAAATAATTTATATCCAGGTTAAATTGAAATTCAGGGGAAAAAATACGAAATGAAGAAAAGAAGCAGTAAAATGGTAATTTTGTTTATTCCTCTAAACTAAACAAAACGTGTCACTGAAATAAATGGTCCATTTGCGTATTCACCTAGCGCCAACTTAACTGACATTGTTCCAACTACTAGTAGCCAACTGAAATAGGCGCGGGTTAACTAAATGAAATAGAACTTTTCTACTTTACTCAATTTACCCGCGCCTATTTCAGTTGGCTACTAGTAGTTGGAACAATGTCAGTTAAGTTGGCGCTAGGTGAATACGCAAATGGTCCATTGGATACATTTCTATATATTTCTACGATAAATTCCAGAATAGTTTAGTAGAAATGGAGTATGTTTCAATTATAAATCAAAATTTGTAACAGAAATAAGGGAAATAAATTGGACATATTTTTCAAAGCATCAAGCATTTAATATGGTCAAATGGTCATCCAATTAGTACAATATATTTGGTGCGATTCTGTCAAGGTTCATATTCATGAACATGAAACTATAAATGTCCAAGAAACTCGATCAACTTCATAGAAGGTCAGCAAGGTCACAAAATCTTACTTTTCTTCTTGGCTATACGCGTACCTTATTAATAACATTATGTCTCACAGTCACTCGTTTCATCGATGTCTTTGTATCTAGCCAGTATATTCTATATTGTATATTCTATATTGTAATTAATACTTTAAAACATACATACATAGAGAGATAGACATTTATTGTCAACTGATCTTACACTTAAAATTTGCCATAAATGACACAGTATTAAACAATTACAATATATTAAAATCTAATATGGTAAAACATTTAAAATGATATAATTTTACAAATATTTAAAACTTATTAACTTACGTATATAAATATATACAAGATAAATAATGAATAAATATACATTAAAAAAGAGCGAACATTTATAATATAGGATATTTTGAACTGCTGATTATTAGGGCTCATTTTGGGAAACGTCTGCTGAATAATTAGTACACTCGCCCTTCATCAAAATAAAATTGTGTATAGGGATTGTATTTATTTGAAACTTATTCTGTCTCACTTTTCTAATTCTGAAAGAGTTAAAAGGGGAAGCAATTGGTTAACCGACCATACCTGACGACCTGATATTTTCATTTTTTATTATCAACACGGTCTACAGATTTTTTATCAAGAAACGACTGGGTGCATTTCGACCTATGGCTCAAACCAGTCAGGTGCCCATATCCGGTACGGTGATCCACAAATAAAGTGCCTATTTAGATGTGATATCGTATACGAAAGGATTGTTCCATGTCGTAAATAGTCGCTTCACTCGAATTAATACTATTAGTTTTGGATAGCTAAATATATTAAAATTATGGTTGTTCTTCTGACATACTATTAGGTTTGGCTTGGCCATTAGATTGAAATCCGAATGAAATAATTAGTGATTATGCAAACTCCAAGAAAAAGGCATTTGACTGCAAATCACGTAGTGCAAATATTTTCATAGTTAATTAGTGTGGGAGCCAGCTTGTCAGAAAATTATACGTTTAATTGGTTCATGATCACGATAATTAATTGGCTAAGTACTTGCGGTGAATTAACTTTGGTTCATTCATCCATTAATCACATTCATAGTCCTTGCCATGCAAGAAAGATCCCAATGAAAATGTTAAAAAGAGTCGGTGGTCGGCCATATCTTTGAAAAACTTAAATAGTATGTACGTAGTAATGAGTTGTATCGAAGCCAAACTAAAATAAATTACTATGAAAGAAATTAAGCCATCATAATCCATAATTAACCATTAAAATTTGTCACAAATCGACTCTGTGTAATTTTGCTATTAAATTTGTTTATACTTAAACTTAAACTTATAATACTTGCTTAGATTATAAAATGGAAAATTAAGATATATTTAATCATGACCGAACATGCAGTGAATTTATGATGATACAAATAAATCATTTACAAGCTTATCAAATTACAATTTGAGAATCGAAAATACTTTTAAATGCTACACTCACTATATAGGTGTACTGTGATTTAAAAAAATTGGTCTAATCGAATCCTAATCAATTTTAGGTTAAGCTCAGCCCGATCCTGATTAATCTACTCACACTCCAATGAAATTAAAAGATAGGCAATAATCACGTTTCATTTTATGCAACATCACGCTTTTGCTTGCCTCATTAGCCTATATAAATTTGCATAAATGTGACCGAAATACAAAGATTGATTGAAAGGTCATGAATTGTGGACCCAATAAAGTATACGGTAACATAATAATTTATCCAATATAATAATATGTTTATGACGGATTTACTGCAGATACTGTGGGAGTTGTGGGACATATATTATATTATGGGATGATGATGGGAGAGACATGAACAGAGAATAAGGTTATTCCGATCGCTTTCTATCGTAATTAATCTTAGAAAATGAAAGAACAATAATAAAGAATCGGATGTTTAGAAAATAAAAGAATAATAATAAAGAAACGGATGTTTAGAGAATGAAGAATAATAATAGAGTCGGAAATTTAGAAAATGAAAGAATGATAATAAAGAACAAATAAGGAGAGACGCCCTTTTCCAATTTGTGTTTAAAACGTGAATGAAAATAGCAAAGCATTTCTTACTTTTATTTCCCTATTCAAAATCAAAATTTTGTTTGAATTTTCTATGCTTTCAAAAATAATAGAGCTTATTCACTACTATCTTCAAATCAAAATATTCTGCAAATGAAGCCCCTAATTATTGTAGATTCAGCCGGTCTAATCGAATCATATTCACTCGAAGTCTATATATTGTCAATATACAAATATTTATCTGTAGAATTTACTTAATGTATATAGGTACTTAATAATATTATAGAATATGCTACAGCTGTTCTGATTAAATAAATGAAATACGTTAAAAGGTTTGTATTATTTTTTTTGGAAAATGTGGGAAAAGCCTACATTTCAACTTTTTATTTTATAGTAACATAGAGACTACTCTGAAGAAATCGGCATTTGACAAGGAAAATACCTGCGAGTATAGTTAATTAATTAAAATATAATTAAGCGATATTTAAGCGTGATGATGATTTAGCGAGATGGAATTTCCTCATCCGAGTCCAAGTGGTCGGTGCCTACTCTTCTCCAACTGATATGATGTCTGGTTTTGTTGCTGACTTTCCATCCTGACTGTTCGTGGCCAATCTGTGGGAAATCATTGTGATTGTAGACAGCATTTTCATCGACATCATCCTTCTGCCAGGTTATGGAATTTCGCCTTTCTTTGGCAAGGTACCATCCGATTCTTTTCGGATCGGTGACTTTTTTACTTTCAGTATCAGTCTTCGGAATATTTGACCCTTCAAGGTGACTGTTGATTTGGAGATTGTCTACATTATTGTCGCGGGATTTTGGGTACAGTCTTTCTTGCCCATCGGGATGAAGATATCTTACAAAATCCCCATTTACCACTTGATTGAGAGAAGACGCTCTTTGGGCACCTCCACGTCTAATGTTATCACCCGACTTGACTAGTAGTCTGGGACGTTGGGTTGGTGTAGAAGCAACTTCCGTTTCGTTCTTGATTTTCTCCCAAATGATACCTCTGTAATCTTTTCCAATGACTTTCCAGCCGTGTAATTCATCACCAATGTTCCACGAAGTGCTATTAGAAGTTCTTACAGTGCCTCCGATGACAGTGTCACTGGGCAAATTGGGGTTGGTGGCTCGTGAGTAAGTTTCAAATTCATTTGGAAAGGATTCGCTAGCAGCGCCGTCACCTCTGGTTCTTGGGAAAGTTCGTTCAGTTCCATCGGTGTTTCGGTAGTGAACACGATCACCAGACCTCAGCTGCAAATTTGAAGGGCGCCTGTTTTGATTCTGGAGAGTATCTGTAGAAGAGTTCGTTTCATTTTCAGTGCCAACTTTTGCCCAGCTAATGTGGTCGTTACTTTTGCTGATAACACGCCATCCTTCGACAACTTCGCCAACTCGGGGATAGCTTTCTACTTCATGAACGCTGAATTGGGATGTGGTTTTAGTTTGAGATTCAGTTGCAAGTCGGTTGTCACCAGATTTAAGTCGGTTTCCTCCGGTTGTAAGCCGGCTTTCTCCAGATGTCAATGTACGGGAAATTAAACCTGAACCGCCAACTTCGACCTTTTCCCAAGTGATGTGGTTCTTGCGCTTCTTAATAACTCTCCAGCCATTTTCAACATCGCCTACTCTTGGTGGACTGTCGTCATCCTCGTCTTCGTCGTCGTTGATATTGTGGGAAATATATCTTTCGGTTTGACTTTCAGCCCCCACCGAAGATCTTAAGGCCAAAGATTGTCTTGCTTCCGCAGTTAAATCTACTTCACCTTCTTGTTTCACACGTTCCCATGAGATCTGATCTTTCGTCTTTCCTACAACACGCCAACCATTGTGTTCTTCACCAATTTGGGGATAACTAGTATCATTGTTGTTCTGATTCTGATGTTGCTGCACTGGTTGTTGGTTCCTGCGAGCACTGGACTTTGATCTACGTTCTGCCTGAGCCTTTCTTCCACGATTTAATACTTCTTCTTCGGTTGTAAGATCATCACCACCAACATTGACTACTCTAGCGACAACCTGTAAGAAATAATAAAAATGTTAATTTGGCAACATTATACGTATCATTAAAATAATTTAGAGAGGTCAATAATTCCTGTTGTTTGAAACAAGTCTTTAAAAATTAATTGTCGGAGAAAGTATATTAATGTAAACAACCTCCCTTAAGGATGGCATAGACTATTATTCATAGCAGAAGAAAGCCTGTTTCGGGCTTAATCTTAGTATAATATGTAAGGATGGTAAGCTATATTTATTGATCATTTATGTGAAAATAGTACTATAGTACTTACGGAATCTTGTCCATGTCCAAGACGGCGAAGTTGTCCTGGGTTGGGTTGTTCAGTTGTGGTTTCAGAAGTGTTACTGCGTCTTGTGTATGTAATTCTGTTGTCAGTGCGATGACTGACCATCCACCAGTAGTTTCCTTCTCCAGGGGAAACTTCAGTTGTTTGTCTGGGGATTGATTTGGGTTGGAGACTTCTTCCACCGGTAGATGACGATGAAGCATCTGATCTTCTGGTACCCAAATTCAAGCGGCGATCACTTTGAGTTGGTCGAGTTCTCTGTGTCGTTGTTGTTGGTGCTTCTGTTGACGGTATTGGTGTTGTGCAGGGTTTTTCCGTTGTCGTCGGTGGTTGGGATTGTCCAAGCAGAGTCTGAGTGTCTGATGGTCGCCTCTTGTATGTGATATGATCATTATCTTCCCGCTTTACCAACCACGCGTCATTGTAGATTTCCCACTCGGACTCCCGATTGTTGACTCGGATCTCCTAAAATATTAGCAAGTTTTTGATTTTTGAAAACTCTTAACCATTACGAAACGAAGTATGATTAAAAGATTTTGATGAGATTGAGATATTTGATGTGCTCTAATTTAGCAAATTTGTTACTAGAATAATGGGGAGTCTTATTAACTTGGAGTCATTTAGACGGAAAAGCAAATCAATTTAGAATGCTCTAGTGTATTATATTTAAATCCATCAGTTTATTTTCTTGTTTTTCGAATTATTGCCAATTTATTTGTACAACTCATTTTTTGGTGTAAAAAGCTGTAAACTTTAAACACGGGTGAACCCTATTAATACTGTAGTAATGGAAATAATATCGTGAAATATTCTTCGAAATATTCCTCAGTTGAATATTATCCTTCTCTAAGCTGATCCGTTGTAGTGGGATTCTAATCCCTATTCTATTAGTTATTCGAATGTAACATCTATTCGTTTCTTTACACCACAATCACAATTCACCACATTACATTGGATGTGATGTATCTGAGTCTCATTTTATTCAAATAAAATGCGACGCCTTATATATAAATACTCGATCATCTATTTTTGTGCTTTAGACTTAATAACATTATGTTAAGTTTGGGTAGTGTATGTATAAGGCACAGAATTGTATTATAGTACCTAGTATAGACATGGCTTTATCATACCTTTAAGAATCATACATCGAAAAATTGTACTCAAAACTCTTTTTTGATCAAAAGACTGGTACTCAATTCCACTCAACTCACTCTTTTGAAGGGAGTAGAGTGGTTGAGTTGAATAATATATGTCTCTTTTGGCAGAAAGAATAAAGATTGGTTGAAGTGAGTATGGCCTCTTGATAAAAAGAGGGTAGAGTGGTTGAATAGATTATTGTCATTTAGAAGACACAGTAAAGACAGAAGAGTGATCAAATAAAGGATTATAAAAGAGTATTATATGTATAGATTTGTGTTATAGCGCTCCTTAATATCAAAAAAGGCGGGTCTGGGTACTAGCAAATAGGCAAGTCAAAGTACCAAAGTTGGCAAAGTTGAAGCATATTAGGCTAGGAAAAACAAGGGTCAAGCCTCAAACCGGTCAAAACAACAAAGGTGAAGTACTAAATGGACGAATATTGTTATAATAAATGATAAACGCCACAATAATAAAGTACGAAAATACCCATCCAAACAAAAAAAAACAAACCCACACAACATTTTAAACTTTTTGGCAAATGCGTCAACACCCACTAGCCCCAACATTTTCAATTTTAGTAATTATCTGAAAATGAGTGCGTGATAATAAAAAATATTAATAACTAGTTGAAACCTAGCACATAAGATGTGCTAGAAAAATGTTGAAACATGCAATATTCTAGCGACTGCATATTAGCCCGAAATTCAATGACAGACCGAAGACTTCAATCGCAATTTCATAAATTCCCTGAGCCGCCGTACTAACACGAATTTCATTCATCCGTCTATTTATTGCGCAATTCCACCTCAGCTTTATACTACTGGTATGATATAGTTAGGTATGTAATTGATGAAAATCTTTTGATAAACATCCCATCCAACCCATCATGACATCCGGATGGGAAGGTATTGGTTCTCATCCAGCACACCAAACATACTCGATATCAAAGCTTAGAAGCTTAAAGGATATTTCGTAACAAGTATCCACCTACAGGTTGTTTATTTAATTAATATTTATTATATGTTTATTAATAAACATTTATTTGTATTTGTTTGAACGCGAATTCGAAAAATAACATGTTATTTCTTATGGCCGGTTATTTCAAACCTTGTGGTCGTAAAAATAAGCTTTTTAAATAATATGGTGCCTTCTGTTTGCCTAAAACACATTCGATACACTCAAAAGGATGTGACAACCCGACAACCAACCCCGTTCCATCCAGCCTTTCATCAACATCCAAGAAATTGCGTCCATCCCATTCAGCCCATTACCGACATCCAAGTAATTTTCTTTTCAGCCCATCCAAACATCTGGATGGGAATGTTTTCATCTATGGTGCGTTGGTGTGCAATATACTTTCAAACATATGGAATATTTCACTACGAATGTCCAAACTTTGCGTTTATACTTTAAAAATGATATTTATCAGCCGCCGCCGGTAAACCTCGGTCAAGGTGGCTCTGCCGATGAAAATTGGGGGATAAGCAGCCGCCGCCACTAAATATCACGGCTGGGGGCTCTGCTCACGTGTACATACAAACACATAAACATACGTACATACAAAGGTATTTAATAAAGTACCCCAAAGCAGTATACCCGACGTCCACCACACGCATCATGCTTTTGTCGGGTGCCTTCCAAAGTTACCCGACAATAACACTTTGCTAATAGTGGACTTCGGGTAAACTGCTGTGGGATACATTCTTAAAAACGGTAACTATTCAATGCGCGTGCGCCAGTTTATGTTTATACTTTAGTCATAATGGTTCCTCTCCGTCCAATATTTTTAAATGCTCTAATTTAAATTCGGAGGGGGCAATTTTTGGCATTTTTGACGTAAATGAGTCAAAAATTCCCTCTTTCTTGGATTTCGGGGGGGGGCGGGCTTCAGCCCGTAAAACCCCCCTCAATACGTCCTTGCTTTCTCCTCACTATTCAATCGTTTGACAAGCAAGGGATACGGTAAAATACTGCTTTTCACCAAAAAGAGTAAAGCGTGGTTGAGGTGAGAATGGCCTCCCGACAGCCGAGCCTCTAGGCAAAAAGAGTAAAGTGGACGCTACTCAAAACTAGCATTTTTTTCGATCTCTGTAAGGGATAAATGATGTTACCTTTCTTTTCGAACTACCTATATACCTTTTTATTAGTTATGCGGCAGCAGTACGCACTCTATTTACATATTTACAGACAGAAAGTAGTACAGAAATGGCTGAAATGGAATCTCTACAAAATAAATTAAATCATCATTCATTTAAGGGTACTATCCTTAATAATTATTGGATTTTTTCAATCACTTGCAGACTTATTCTAAGCTCTAAATATTTAGTGTTTTAAGATTATATCAAGCATTGCCCAAAATTAACCTTTCTCCCAAATATTATTTATACTGATCTTGATAACTGCGGTACAAGCTACTTATTGTATATACATGTACTATAAAAGTGTCAATAAAATAGTTCTTCCTGCTCCTTCCTCCTACTTAAATTTCTTGAACTACTTGAACCTATACTTGAAGTCTCAACCAAGTTGTCTACGAAAATAAAACATGCAACCGGCATAATGACAAACTAAAAATAACAATTGTGGTTAACTTACCGATGGAATTACGGAGGCCACACTGGAGTGTATCGCCGCAAGGGCGACAGCCAAGATTAAAACTTTCATTGCGAGGACTGTGACAGGCTTAAAGAGAATTCCCTAACTAAAATGTTCAATAGTAGAAATTGGGTCACTGTCAATGACAAAATGGCAAGTAATGATTCTCAAGAGATTCCGGTCGTTTTATATGGACCTCAAATCATGACGTTTCTTGTTTTGCATTATAATAAATCTTATAGGCATCAACTATCTAGAGATAATGGAATCAATATTTGGTGGAACTGAATCAACGAGAATTATTCAGTTTTATTTATAAGGATAGTGTGAGCATAATCTTTTACGTGTTCATTTGACTGCGCAATTTAATATTAGCTGAAGAAACCCATTTTCATCAACATGAACACGTGCATCGTTTTAAAAATATCAAAGGTCGACGTTGATTATTGTTGATGTGGAAGGAAATCTAGACTTGTACTAGCATGAAGGGTTTAATTCTTATTTTATCCTATAACATACGTATTACGTATAGTCCACAGATTACATAACTATTAACTATTAGAAAGGTGCAATTAAATACATAAAGGATGATATTTAAAAAACAATTTAAAAAATTTAACTAAGCAGAATTTTAAATTAACCAAAGCTTTTTGTATATTATTATATAGGTGCTTGTTTTTATCGATTGTCTTTTACCACAATTTGCATTCACTAAAAATAAAAATCTTTGCCTACTGCAAAGTACTTTGAAATCATCATGGGATGTAGCAACTTTTGATATTCAAACTCCCTACCTACCATCGATTTGAATATAATGTTGAAACCCCTGTGATTTTTAAAATGGCGTTTTTAAGGGCTAAGTTTAATTCTTCCCATTTTCGGCTTCCAAAGATGCATTTTATTTAGTGCCCACCCACGTACAGAAAAATTATCCATGTATCATTTCTCCAGTTTAACGGAGGACGGGGGTAGTACCGGACAGACGGACAGATTAACGGCAGATCTATTCGCATAACGTAGAGCCCGATACTTGAGGAATGAATAAGATAAAGACTGGATATCCACATTCCAGCGTCCTTGTCCTTCCTGTCGAAGTGCCGTCCTTCACCTTAACCCTGGTTTGCCTTGTGTCGACGTTGACTCGCTGAAGAAGCTCATCTTCCCCACTAATAGATACCACAATGGGTATCCTGCACAAGAATTTTTCTTACGTAACCGTTTTATGTATTAATTCGTCGCAGATCATTGATTATTATATAATTACAAGATAAAACATAAACTCCAAACTGTATTGCTGTTTTCTATCTATATATTATATGCTTTACACTTCAACATTTATACTTTGTGTATAATTATGTATCATTATTTTCAATATTATATAAAAATGTTATCCAAATGTATATTTTACATTACTATTTTTCTGCAAATATTTTCCTTAATCTTAACTGTTACCGTTATGTTTACTAGTCTGCAATAAAGTATATAATGTATATACAGGGTGGTTGCTAATAATGTCCCCACGGTCTAGGCTCTCTAGCTCCTAAACGGAGGCTGCTATGAAAATGAGAGAACCATCGTTAGAAAGAGGAGGAAATTTCCTACAAAACTGACTATAAGGATAATTTTATTGACTCTAATTTCAGGCTTGGCAATTTTATGAAATATGACAAAAGTAGCCTAAAATTGTATGTATTTGTCTGCAGTTTATGAGGTTGCTCATTTTACATGGTAAATTCTAAGCTTTTTAAGCTGCTTAAAAAGGTGGATATTCATCAAAGGGGAAAACATAACAATAAATCGGTAAAAATTTATTGTTATCAGCTTAGACATCAAAACGAAGATTTAAACATCACCCAGGTTGATTTGAGGTAAATATCCCAGGTTTGCGCAATATTTTTTATTCCAAGTAAAATCTTGATCTGTGGTGGTAAAATAATTTGTTCCATCAATCTGAAACGGATTCAAGCATTGATTTTCGTGAAAAATTAGCTCAAGTCAACCTTATTGGCTCCAATCCAAAAGGCAGCTTCGTTGTTTAAGTTATGAGGAAGTTTAAAGAAATAAAGATTTTTCTTGAAAATGAGCTACCCACTACAAACAATTTCTGTTGTCAATCCAAATCTGTATTGAAGTGAAATGTGCGAAGACAAGAAAATGCAAATGGTCTGCTGCCAATTTCAACTGCATTACAGTTTTTGGTACCTTAAAGCTTGTTTAAAATTTGCGTTTAAGTTCAAAAGACTTTATCACCCCTATTTGGCAATTCAACCAAAAAGTGATCACTGGAAATCACAAAGATTCGTTGTAAAAGATCTTTTAGCGAGTTTCAACCTCCAACTACTCTTTAAAACAGGTTTAAACCATTTCCAAAAGTCCCCGAAATTTAGGAACAAAAATTCATTAATAATGTTGTGGAATAATGAGGAATTTTACATGAAAATTTGGTATTTGACTTCCTGATTTTTAATTTTTTAAGTGGAAATCAATAAATTTGTCCTTATAGTCTGTTTTGTAGAAAATTTCCTCCTCTTTCTAACCATGGTTCTCTCATTTTCGTAGCAGCCTCCGTTTAGGAGCTAGAGAGCCTAGACCGTGGGGACATAATTACCAATCAGGCTGTATATATTTTTTATATATGTATATATGTTGTAGGCGGAGAGGGAAAGGTTACTGGGAGGGATATAATATCCCTCTCCGACTAGGCAGGGAGAGATAGCTCTGTACCGCTAGCGGTACCGAGCCATGAGGTTTCCGACTGGGAGGGATATGTCGTAAAGGATTGATATGAATGATTCTATGTGTATAAGTGCCACAAATGTCGCAGATTTTAGGTTACTCTTATATTTATTCATTGTAATCATTATTTTATATAATATTAAGTATAATTGCACTTTTTGAATCAGTCATAATAAAATCATAAATTATTAAGTCAAGATTGCCAGTCAAATAGTTAAGTTTGTTACGCTGCTATAATTATTAATAATTTATATTTTTTCCAAAGCCAGGAGTTCAATTATCTAAATTTTTGCAAGAACGGCTGCTGCCGTTGTGGCATTTATAACCACAGTGTATATCATTCTTTTTACAGGGACATTTTTTACTTTGACAGTTACCCTTGCACTTGCAAATGGATTGAGAGGTGTACGATGTTACAGATCGCAATGCAAGTTATGTACTTCATAGGTGCCTCCGGCCATCCGCAGTTGTGTCGATTTCAGTGGTCCATCGACCGACATTTTTTTCACTTACCATACATTCAATGATCCCCTTGGCACATTGTAGTTTAAAATTACCATTTTCTAGTCTTTGGAGAACTTTACATGTAAGTTTGTTGGATCATTATTTGATCCACAAAATGTCCCTGTAAAAAGAATGATATACACTGTGGTTATAAATGCCACAACGGCAGCAGCCGTTCTTGCAAAAATTTAGATAATTGAACTCCTGGCTTTGGAAAAAATATAAATTATTAATAATTATAGCAGCGTAACAAACTTAACTATTTGACTGGCAATCTTGACTTAATAATTTATGATTTTATTATGACTGATTCAAAAAGTGCAATTATACTTAATATTATATAAAATAATGATTACAATGAATAAATATAAGAGTAACCTAAAATCTGCGACATTTGTGGCACTTATACACATAGAATCATTCATATCAATCCTTTACGACATATCCCTCCCAGTCGGAAACCTCATGGCTCGGTACCGCTAGCGGTACAGAGCTATCTCTCCCTGCCTAGTCGGAGAGGGATATTATATCCCTCCCAGTAACCTTTCCCTCTCCGCCTACAACATATATATAACCTATCCACATTCCACATGAATTGAATAATAGTCTACGCAAGCACGTATTTAGAAGGGGGCACTCTCATTTTGAGAAAAAGAGATTGTCTAAATAGGTTAAAAGTCCAAAATAAAAAGTAATACTTTTTCTAATATATTTCTTTGTATCCCCCCATTTTGTCAAATTCCTGGATACAATAGAGATAATAAAGGATAGAGAAGACACCCAGCACATAATTTTATTTTTTGAATCGTGAGACACCTTGTTTTATCCTTGAAGAAATAACCGCGAGGTTAAGGTATAGCCCCGAGACGCGGGAATATGAATATTTGTGATGCTTAGGCGTAGCAAATATTTATATTCCCGCGTCTCGGGGCTCTACTTTGCAACCGACCAATGAATATAAAATGCCTTCAAGGATAAATAAAGGTACATGATGGAAAAGCTTATAACACAGGCAGATAGGGTATGTCCTTTCTATGTTATATGTTATATTATTAGTAATTCTATTCTGGATACCTGCCTGAGTCTACAATCTTGTACACACTAGTACGAACATGTCAGCCAAGCATAAACATCCGAAACATTTTAACAAGCCATTGCAACATATAACAGGGGTCAGTTGTACCATCTACTTTTACTTTTTACTTTGCACTTTTGTCGGCCATTTTTCAAAATTGTCGTTGCACCAAACTTGCAATAAAAGGATAAAGTGAAAAGTAACAAGTAAAAAGCGCTTACTTTTCATTTTCTGTTGCACAGACAACAAAACGCAAAAGTAGAAAATAAAAAGTAGAACAACTTTGCAAGTTTTTTTGCAAGGTGTCCTGAGGTTTGTCAAACTATGCCGAACTTGACTTTCCGATTTTCAGTGCTGTAATAAACCTGCAACATTATTGAAAATTAAATAATAGCCAATCTTGGGTGAAAATGTCTTGCTTACGAAGACTATACTGCAATTCAAGTGAATCTGATGAAGAAATTCCACGAAAAAAAGTTTACAGAGAGAGGATAAACTTCAACATTTCGAACGAATTTGAATATAAGGAAAAGTTTCGCCTCCGTTATGACGAGTTTGAATTTTTGCTATCAAAAATAGGCAACTCTATAAGACATCGAACTACCAAAAACAAAGCACTGTCTCCTAAACAGTAACTTTTGACAACTTTGCACTGGTTGGGCAATGGATCACAATATCACGCCGCTGCTGATATGCACGGTATGCATAAATCAACTGTATGTAGGACCGTCAAAAGGGTAACTAAAGCCATCAACGATCACTTGTTCACATTTACGGTGAAATGGCCGGATGACTGTTCGCAACTGGCGACCGAATTCATGAGAAAAGGTGGTTTTCCATTTGTCTGTGGCTGCGTCGATGGAACGTTAATTAATGTAATTTCTCCACAAGTCAACGAAGAACAGTTTGTAGATAGACATGGTGATCACTCTATCAATGCAATGATGGTTTGTGGACCGGATTTAACCTTCTACTTTCTTTCCGCGCGCTGGCCAGGGTCTACTCATGATGCCCGCGTAATGAGAAACTCTACTCTAGAAGAGAAATTTGAAGCAGGGTGGAGACCTTTTTCAAATGCAGTACTTCTTGATAAACATTTGTATGATGTTATTATTGGTAATATGGGATTAAAGATTTCATTATTCGCCTGTAATTTAAATTCCTAATCATGCTATATTAAATATTATATTCTTCAGGTGATTCTGCATATGGTTTAAAAGACTGGTTGATTACTCCTTACCACAATAACCCTGCTGATCCTGCGGAAAGAAGATTCAATGCTTGCCACAAAAGCTGTAGACGACTCATAGAATGTGCTTATGGAGTCTTAAAAAAACGATTTCCATGTCTTAGCTTGTTGCGAGTCAATCCTTCTTATGCGGCTAATATTATTTCTGCGTGTGCGATTATTCATAATATTGCAACAAACTCCGATTTCGACTGGCCAGAAGGTGAAAACGATGATGATAATATTGAAATAGGAGTTGAAAATCGTAATGAAAACGCTAGAGGTGTAGCTAGAGTAAGGGAACTTCTGGCATTCTTTACTTAAATTACAAAAGAATTAATGATCATATAATACTACAGATACTACAAATTCGTTAATCAATCATGTGCTAATTTGTAATTTACTTAACAGTTGAAGTGCTAAATTAATTTGATTTAAGTTCGCTAATAAATAACCTTATCCAGAAGAGATTTTGTCAGTGCACAATGTTCTAAGTGTAGTTCTTGCTCTAATTTAAATGTTTCGAGCTGTAATTTGTACTGTTCGAATTCAAGGACTGATATTTGGAGTTTCCGTTTTTTATCCAAAAGTTCAGAATCGACGACGTGTTTCTTTTTCTTTATCACTTTCTTTTGATGGACAACTTCTTGTGGAATTTGCTCTACACTTTTCTCTTCGTCGCTTATCGTGTTATCATTGTCATCACAATCTGCACTTAAAAGTATTTGGGATGCTTCAGACTCAGACCTTCCAGTTTCCACACCTCCGATACCGTTAACTGTAGGACTTTCCTTTCCAATAATATTTATTATCATCTTATCAACGTCATCCATCACCCGCTTTCTTCCTCCTCCAGTTCCAGTTTTGTTAGCATTGTCTTTCTTTTTCTTAAAAAGCAAGGAATTACAATGCACTCTGTACGTTTTATAGATTATAATTGACAATAGCGATTAATAAAGATAAAAGGCAAGCACTCACTAGTACTCGTGACTTCCATTGACCCCAAAGATTATCCCTTATCCAAATCTAGTCACGGTCAGCGGTTACCATTTGAAGGGATTTCGCTTTTAAAAGAACCTCCTCCCACTCACAAATTTTATTTTGATTTTCCACTTCGGTTGAAAATTTTCCAAATAGGATTTCCTTTTTTGCTTCGATTGTTTGCAAAAGAGCAAGTTTTTTGTCTTTAGAAGATGTACACTTCGAATGCCGTGGAGCCATTGGTTAAGTATTCGAAATTTGGAATTATGACACGTAAGATTTACCACAAAAAGGTAGACGAATATTACCGATGAGATAAATAATTAAAGTCAGTGATATTCACAGGCCACAGCCTAAGAAACAGTGTTTGATGCGCGCATGCGCAACTTTTTTACTTTTCACTTTGTGGTTGCAAAGTGATTAGTGAGGTCGAAATTTTGGTGCAACGATTTTACTTTTCACTTTGCAACTTTTGCAAAATGAAAAGCAAAAGTGACAAGTGAAAAGGGTAGCTATGGTACAACTGACCCCAGGTTGGAGTTTCTCATGAAACAATAACAATGTATTTGAATGAACTGAAGTTGCATCGATTAACGATTTTCAGATATAATAGTGTCAATAGTTATGGTTGTAGACTAAAGTGATTGGAAACATTCAAATATTATGCATTTGTGGGATAACAGAAAGAGTGCTCACCTATAACAATTGCATAATATATCCAAAAACTATGTTTGGTTTAGGTGACCAGCTTTACGACTCATGACATTGATAAACTGTAATCACAATCAGCAATTTCGCCTTTAACTTCATGGGATAAAGCAACTGAGGAGGAGCCTGGTCTTGCACTAGTTAGTTTTTCGGTTGATCGGCTTTCAGGTGACAAATACTCGGCATTCAAATACATTTCCATATTGTCCCCAAGAAAAAAGTGAACTTTATGTTGTCACGTTGTCACAATGAGTTCTGATAGGGATTCAAATTTTGACCAAATTTTTGCCCCTCTCTGATTGGTCCAAATCTTTTGTCACTAGCCAATGAAATTGAAGATTTAATTTTCATGATTTTCCAAAGGTTTATTTTCATATTTATTGTTAATATTGAGTGTCAAAATCAAAATGCATGAATGTTGACCATCAAAGTCAATAGAAAATCAAAGCAGATTAACGCTAACTATGAAAATCAACAGAAAATAAAAAAAGATTAATTTTGACCATCAAAATCAATAGAAAATCATTCCACTTTGCGTTGGTTGCTAACGAAATAAATATAGTTTCCAAAATTTATCCCCAAAAATTGCGCCAATTGTCACAGCCGAAACCCCATAGTTAACCTGCCCGGCCCTTCCACTGCCTCAAGGGGAAATAAATTTTGGCAGTGCAATTGATAAACAAGATGCTATCAAGTCAATCACAAAATGAATTCCATGCGACATAAACGACCGTTTTACGGTTAGTTTTCTGATTACTATTATCACTATGACTACGGCGTCAATGCTTGTACTTGACGGCCGTTTATGTGACATGGACATCCTTGATAGTAGTTATGACAACCATGGTCATGGTTTTAATTTACACTTATACAAGTATGAATGCATTGGAGAACGATGCAAACAAAAAAGATTTTGTACTAAAGTAATAACATTGCCAATGACGACAGGTAGAAATGCTACTACAAGTCAGTATAGAAATCTTTATAATACATCTTGAGCACAATGGTTTGTTGAATAAACATAGTAATAATACACTTCTCCGTTTCCTAGAAACTAATTTTTTGGAATTGCTTTGACTTATGCCATCGGATATTCCATCAACCGCAATTCGGGTCAACCTCCATGCATTTAAAATTCATCACAACCTCTTTACATCTGGTTTAATTCCTCCCGAAGGATAAGTCCTATTTTAATGGGACTTACATTTTTGGAATCCTGGACTATCCAGGAACAGAGGAGGGGCGCTGGATTTTTGATATCATTGTTTTAAATGGTTTTAAAAAAATCCAATTCGCAAAAAAGTAAGGAAATTTTGATTTTTATAAAAAAGTTGATGTTTTTGCTCCATTTAAAGCCGAGATATCAAAAATCCATCGCCCCTCCTCTGTTCCTGGATAGTCCAGGATTCCAAAAATGTAAGTCCCATTAAAATAGGACTTATCCTTCGGGAGGAATTAAGCCAGATGTAAAACACTTTTTAACATGCATTTTCGTACTCCGATGTGGTTACTATGCAGGCGCAAAGTACAACCTTAATGTTGACTTCCAAAATCAGCAGAAAATCAAAATAGAATAAGATTAATGTTGAAAATCAACAGAAAATCAAAATAGATAATTGTTGACTATGAAAATCAACAGAAAATCAAAATAGATAATTGTTGACTATGAAAATCAACAGAAAATCAAAATAGATAATTGTTGACTATGAAAATCAACAGAAAATCAAAATAGATAATTGTTGACTATGAAAATCAACAGAAAATCAAAATAGATAATTGTTGACTATGAAAATCAACAGAAAATCAAAATAGATAATTGTTGACTATGAAAATCAACAGAAAATCAAAATAGATAATTGTTGACTATGAAAATCAACAGAAAATCAAAATAGATAATTGTTGACTATGAAAATCAACAGAAAATCAAAATAGATAATTGTTGACTATGAAAATCAACAGTAAATCAAAATAGATAATTGTTGACTATGAAAATCAACAGAAAATCAAAATAGATAATTGTTGACTATGAAAATCAACAGAAAATCAAAATAGATAATGTAAATTTGACTATATATTTGCATATAAATGCGAAATAGATTTATTTCCGTCCTATTATAGGTATTTTCCAGTTTTATTTACTTTATTATAAAATCTTAAATTTGGTCGAAGTGGCATTTAATATTTTGTACTATCGCGCTAATAATCCATAGGAAGCACATTTGAACTTTTAATGTCCATTTAATGTCACATTTTCATTTTAACTATCAAAATGAAGACAAAGTGCGCGCGCGTTATCTCAGCAACCTGTGGACCAATGTGACCCATTTTCAATAGGCTTTGTCACAGGTCTATAAGCAATGTTTTTGCCAAGTTTAGTTGAAATCCATCAATGTCTTCAAAAGTTATCGTGTAAACGGACGGACGGACGGACTGTGCGATTCTATAAGCTGCCTTTTCAGGCGAGCTAAAAATGAATTACCAGTGGGAAATGAGGACGAACAAGAAGAACCGATAGATGAAGAAATTGGATTACCTAACCGCATATATCCAATATTAAGGCCTCCGCGACTTAATATTGGAATACAGGCGATGCGACTTTACAGGAGACGGGAATCATCGGAATTACGGAACCTCCGCCGCTTGCAGTGTATGGCATTAAGCTTGATTAGGTCAACTAATGCTGGGATACAAGCAAGTATCAATTTGTGCGTTAACATTTGTTTATTACATTATTATTTATATATACTTGCCAGTTCCCGTGTAAAAGTGCCTGAACTATGACGTTATGGCGGTTCTTAGTTCAGGCACTTTTACACGTGCAGTTTGGGGATATGAATGTAATAAGTTGGTTGCTTGGAGCTATACTTCAATCATTAAACCAACTTTTATTTGTTTTGGAGTTAAAAAGTTACTTCAATATATTTCAACATAATATGTAAATTTGGAATTAAATTATGTTTAACCACATTAAAATTTGTTAAGAATTGGCTCTTAACTGCACGTACAAGTTTCTTGTACGACTTTTAGAAGCGTTGGTGATTTCACAAATCCAGTAATTCCCGTTACCTGTAAAGTCACACCGCCTGTTTCCATGTAATCCTACTTTTGTAATGTATGCCAAAACCTTTAAGGTCCGTGTTCATGACTTTTGGAAAACCCAATTGACTATCAAAATACGTTAGAATCATCTTTTGTACATCGTTCAAAATTGGCTAAAGTTCTGACCCGATTTTCTATTGTAATACATGGTCGGAATGACAAACGCATTGTCTAGGGCTGTATCCACGAAAATTTACGATATTCTTGAATGATTCGGCATCAGTAATGATTGAAAATGTTGTCCAAATCTTGTCAAGAATTCAACATTAAAATATAAAATATAAAAAAACCTACAGCAAGCCGTAACAGAAGCTCGCCTGAGTGAAGGTTACCGTGTACACATTTTGATAGACGAAAAGTACTCGCACGTAGCACAAAACCGAGCGTACGGATTTTGATCAAACTTTCAGAATTGGGTCTTTATATATGTAGCTATGACATATTAAAAATTCAGACATTGATATTATAAGGAAACGAAGCTATATTATTTGAAAAATCAACAGAAAATCAAAATTGATTAATGTTGACCATGAAAATCAACAGAAAATCAAAATTGATTAATGTTGACTATGAAAATGAGCAGAAAATCAAAATTGATTAATGTTGACTATGAAAATGAACAGAAAATCAAAATTGATTAATGTTGACTATGGAAATCAACAGAAAATCAAAATTGATTAATGTTTACTATGAAAATCAACAGAAAATCTAATTTGATTAATGTTGACTATGAAAATCAACAGAAAATCAAAATTGATTAATGTTGACCATGAAAATCAACAGAAAATCAAAATTGATTAATGTTGACTATGAAAATGAGCAGAAAATCAAAATTGATTAATGTTGACTATGAAAATGAACAGAAAATCAAAATTGATTAATGTTGACTATGGAAATGAACAGAAAATCAAAATTGATTAATGTTGACTATGAAAATCAACAGAAAATCAAAATTGATTAATGTTGATCATGAAAATCAACAGAAAATCAAAATTGATTAATGTTGACTATGAAAATGAACAGAAAATCAAAATTGATTAATGTTGACTATGAAAATCAACAGAAAATCAAAATTGATTAATGTTTACTATGAAAATCAACAGAAAATCTAATTTGATTAATGTTGACTATGAAAATCAACAGAAAATTTAAATTGATTAATGTTGACTATGTAAATCGACAGATATTTAATCTTAATGATTATTTAAATTTAAAGGAAATCAAGAAATGTAAATTTGACTATAAAATTGAATAAAAATCCAAAATAGATTTTTTCCATCGTCTTATAGTTATTATTCGGTTTAATTTGCTTTATTATAAAATCTCAAATTTGGTAGAAGCGGATTGATATATTTTATACTATCTCGCTAACAATTTATAGGAAACGCCTTTGAACTTTCCAATGTCCATTTAATGGCAAATTATCACTTTGACTATCAAAATGAAGACAAAGTGAGCGCGCGGTATCTCGGTAACCAATGGACCGATTTACCCCCAATTCAATAGGGATCGTCAGTGGTCCGTAGGCATTGTTTTTGCCAAGTTTGGTCAATATCCGTCATTGCTTTCGAAAGTTAGCGTGGGGACGGACGGACGGACGGACGGACGGACGGACGGACGTACGGACGGACTGTGCGATTCTATAAGCTCGCTTCATCAGGCGAGCTAAAAACTGGGAGGAATATCTAAAATTTTCTCGGATACAGCCCTTGCCAATGCGTTTGCCATTCCGACCGTGTACTACACTAGAAAATCGGGCTAGAACTTTCGCCAATTTTGAAGCAAATGCGAAGAGAGTTTCATGAAAAAGTGTAAAATGTAAATTGCATTGCACTTGACCGGATGTGTAGGTCATGAATATCCGACAAATTGAAGCGATGGAGCTGGAGCATTGAGCTTTTCCCTATGCCAACGCTGGTGTAGTCAATTTGCCTTGCGAATTTTCATCGTGTCATTGCTTGTATTACATACAGTAATTCGAACCCATGGTTACGGATTACTGTCCCATAGGAGAGTGCAAAGTACAATACGACAACTCGAAATAACATTACATGAGTGCAAATGTGCACCAAGGTGATATCGTGGCCAATTCAGCCTTTTTGTACAGCCTGTTTGATATTCAGTTAACTTTTAGCTGGGAGAAGCCGTGGTCATGGATACAGCCATGCACCGTTTCCTTTGGTTTTATCCTATTCAAACTGGCTGCAGAAGGAGAGTAAAACAAAACATGACTTCACCAAAAGTGGTAGGAGCCTACATTTATGAAAATTCTGTCTGATTGCTGTTGCTATTGGCTCCCATTGTTAAACAGCTACACATCCCATTCAAAATTCGGAACTTATTGTTATTTTGAGTATTGCACTACTGTCGAGTGTTTGCATATCTCCGTATACAGTTAGCTTGTCGGTTGGTAGGGCTTTGAGTTTCGGCTAACATTAGAAGCATGTTTTTGTTTGAATTTCGAAATATTTCAAACTTTCGAATTTCGAATTAATAAAGGAACACGGCCCTTAACCGTGCAATAAATTCATAAAGCAATACATATTGTCGTTCTGAAATTTTATAATTTATTCGGAAATTCTATAATTTATTCGGAAATTTTATAATTTATTCAGAAATTCTATAATTTATTCGGAAATTTTATAATTTATTCAGAAATTCTATAATTTATTCGGAAACTAGCTGGTTAGCCCGTCCTACGACAGGGCTATGATTCCCATTAGCAAAATTTAAGATTAAAATTGGTATTGGTATTGGTATTGGTATTGGTTTTATTTTCAGAACAGTCGTAGGCAGCTTTACATTATCACACATACAAGTACATATTATAATACTCAGCTGAAATTACAACCTATAAGTACAAAAATGATAGGATAGATTAAAGACAAATTCATAATCACTGGTATATTGTATAACTATTCATAGTAGCAATAATACAGATAGCGAATTTAAGAACAAAATAGGGAAAGATCTTTAAGTAAGGAATGCAGCCGACAACCCGCGCAACTTGCAGCAGGAGCTAACATTCACCTTACAATCTATTCGAAGAACATTTGCTTAACAAACTTTAAATTTATATACTCGTAATGCAATTACAGTATGTATTAGTAACTTACGCTATATAGTATATATTTTACCTTCGCCCAAACTAATGTTGGGGGAGCCGAGTCGTTGTGTTTTAGAATAAGTTGGTGGTGTACGACATGAATAAGTACGTTTGTGTTATAGAAGAAAGGTTGTTATGCGGTAAAGTAAGATGTGTGGAATCTGTATATTGAGAAAAACGGACACGTTCACTATGGCTCTGTCTTTGATAAGCGTATTTGCATTCGATTTGCATATCCTTTGCATGTTTTGACGGTCCTCCTCCGGTCTGGTTTTCAGTATCAACGCCATTTTACACACAATCCAAAGCATGCCAAATTCCTGTTTTTCCCGATTTTTTGGAAAGACACTGACCTTTTGAATAGACGATCACCAGTCCAGGTAGCTCTTCTCAAGGGGAAATTTTGGACCCAAAATTCAGGTACTCAGCTGCACTTTGACATCCGAAAAACGATGATTTAGGTGGAGAGAAACAACAAACGTACCTACCTCGACCGACACAACGACTCGACTGATCTCAAGCTCAGTTCAAGTGACCTAAAATTTCATACCACCGTTTACTGTACAACCTTGGCAAATCTATACCTATTCAACCTAAAGCTAAAAAACATTTTTTGGCATTATTTCCATTCAAACGTTTTTTTTATTTTTTAGCTCATTTTTTATTGACATGCAGTCGATATAAAACTCATATAGTCGATAAAAATCCCTATCCCAAATAGCATAATTTTTTCATCGACATGTCGTCTCTACCTCCCAGCCCCTTCCCAAACCGCGTAATTATTTCATGAACATGTAGTCTTCAACTCCCCACCCCTTCCCAAATAACATAATTGTTTCAACGCATTGTAGTTTCCACCTCCCTGTCCCTTCCCAGACAACATAATGATTTTATCGACATGTAGTCTCCACCTCCCAGCCCCTTCCCAAACAACATAATTATTTCATCGACATGTAGTTCCACCTCTCTTCTAATAGGGATTCAACATGGTCTAATAGGGATTCAACATGCTCTAATAGGGATTCAACATGCTCTAATAGGGATTCAACATGCTCTAATAGGGATTCAACATGCTCTAATAGGGATTCAACATGCTCTAATAGGGATTCAACATGCTCTAATAGGGATTTAACATGCTCTAATAGGGATTCAACATGCTCTAAGAGGGATTCAACATGCTCTAATAGGGATTCAACATGCTCTAATAAGGAATTAAACATGGTCTAATAGGGATTCAACATGGTCTAATAGGGATTCAACATGGTCTAATAGGGATTCAACATGCTCTAATAGGGATTCAACATGCTCTAATAGGGATTCAACATGGTCTAATAGGGATTCAACATGGTCTAATAGGGATTCAACATGGTCTAATAGGGATTCAACATGGTCTAATAGGGATTCAACATGGTCTAATAGGGATTCAACATGGTCTAATAGGGATTCAACATGGTCTAATAGGGATTCAACATGGTCTAATAGGGATTCAACATGGTCTAATAGGGATTCAACATGGTCTAATAGGGATTCAACATGGTCTAATAGGGATTCAACATGGTCTAATAGGGATTCAACATGGTCTAATAGGGATTCAACATGGTCTAATAGGGATTCAACATGGTCTAATAGGGATTCAACATGGTCTAATAGGGATTCAACATGGTCTAATAGGGATTCAACATGGTCTAATAGGGATTCAACATGGTCTAATAGGGATTCAACATGGTCTAATAGGGATTCAACATGGTCTAATAGGGATTCAACATGGTCTAATAGGGATTCAACATGGTCTAATAGGGATTCAACATGGTCTAATAGGGATTCAACATGGTCTAATAGGGATTCAACATGCTCTAATAGGGATTCAACATGCTCTAATAGGGATTCAACATGGTCTAATAGGGATTCAACATGGTCTAATAGGGATTCAACATGGTCTAATAGGGATTCAACATGGTCTAATAGGGATTCAACATGGTCTAATAGGGATTCAACATGCTCTAATAGGGATTTAACATGCTCTAATAGGGATTCAACATGCTCTAATAGGGATTCAACATGGTCTAATAGGGATTCAACATGCTCTAATAGGGATTCAACATGGTCTAATAGGGATTCAACATGGTCTAATAGGGATTTAACATGCTCTAATAGGGATTCATCTAATAGGGATTCAACATGGTCTAATAGGGATTCAACATGCTCTAATAGGGATTCAACATGGTCTAATAGGGATTCAACATGCTCTAATAGGGATTCAACATGCTCTAATAGGGATTCAACATGGTCTAATAGGGATTCAACATGGTCTAATTGGGATTCAACATGGTCTAATAGGGATTCAACATGGTCTAATAGGGATTCAACATGGTCTAATAGGGATTCAACATGGTCTAATAGGGATTCAACATGGTCTAATAGGGATTCAACATGGTCTAATAGGGATTCAACATGGTCTAATAGGGATTCAACATGGTCTAATAGGGATTCAACATGGTCTAATAGGGATTCAACATGGTCTAATAGGGATTCAACATGGTCTAATAGGGATTCAACATGGTCTAATAGGGATTCAACATGGTCTAATAGGGATTCAACATGGTCTAATAGGGATTCAACATGGTCTAATAGGGATTCAACATGGTCTAATAGGGATTCAACATGGTCTAATAGGGATTCAACATGGTCTAATAGGGATTCAACATGGTCTAATAGGGATTCAACATGGTCTAATAGGGATTCAACATGGTCTAATAGGGATTCAACATGGTCTAATAGGGATTCAACATGGTCTAATAGGGATTCAACATGGTCTAATAGGGATTCAACATGGTCTAATAGGGATTCAACATGGTCTAATAGGGATTCAACATGGTCTAATAGGGATTCAACATGGTCTAATAGGGATTCAACATGGTCTAATAGGGATTCAACATGGTCTAATAGGGATTCAACATGGTCTAATAGGGATTCAACATGGTCTAATAGGGATTCAACATGGTCTAATAGGGATTCAACATGGTCTAATAGGGATTCAACATGCTCTAATAGGGATTCAACATGGTCTAATAGGGATTCAACATGCTCTAATAGGGATTCAACATGGTCTAATAGGGATTCAACATGGTCTTATAGGGATTTAACATGCTCTAATAGGGATTCATCTAATAGGGATTCAACATGGTCTAATAGGGATTCAACATGGTCTAATAGGGATTCAACATGCTCTAATAGGGATTTAACATGCTCTAATAGGGATTCAACATGCTCTAATAGGGATTCAACATGGTCTAATAGGGATTCAACATGCTCTAATAGGGATTCAACATGGTCTAATAGGGATTCAACATGGTCTAATAGGGATTTAACATGCTCTAATAGGGATTCATCTAATAGGGATTCAACATGGTCTAATAGGGATTCAACATGCTCTAATAGGGATTCAACATGGTCTAATAGAGATTCAACATGCTCTAATAGGGATTCAACATGCTCTAATAGGGATTCAACATGGTCTAATAGGGATTCAACATGGTCTAATTGGGATTCAACATGGTCTAATAGGGATTCAACATGGTCTAATAGGGATTCAACATGGTCTAATAGGGATTCAACATGGTCTAATAGGGATTCAACATGGTCTAATAGGGATTCAACATGGTCTAATAGGGATTCAACATGGTCTAATAGGGATTCAACATGGTCTAATAGGGATTCAACATGGTCTAATAGGGATTCAACATGGTCTAATAGGGATTCAACATGGTCTAATAGGGATTCAACATGGTCTAATAGGGATTCAACATGGTCTAATAGGGATTCAACATGGTCTAATAGGGATTCAACATGGTCTAATAGGGATTCAACATGGTCTAATAGGGATTCAACATGGTCTAATAGGGATTCAACATGGTCTAATAGGGATTCAACATGGTCTAATAGGGATTCAACATGGTCTAATAGGGATTCAACATGGTCTAATAGGGATTCAACATGGTCTAATAGGGATTCAACATGGTCTAATAGGGATTCAACATGGTCTAATAGGGATTCAACATGGTCTAATAGGGATTCAACATGGTCTAATAGGGATTCAACATGGTCTAATAGGGATTCAACATGGTCTAATAGGGATTCAACATGGTCTAATAGGGATTCAACATGGTCTAATAGGGATTCAACATGGTCTAATAGGGATTCAACATGGTCTAATAGGGATTCAACATGGTCTAATAGGGATTCAACATGGTCTAATAGGGATTCAACATGGTCTAATAGGGATTCAACATGCTCTAATAGGGATTCAACATGGTCTAATAGGGATTCAACATGCTCTAATAGGGATTCAACATGGTCTAATAGGGAATCAACATGGTCTAATAGGGATTTAACATGCTCTAATAGGGATTCATCTAATAGGGATTCAACATGGTCTAATAGGGATTCAACATGCTCTAATAGGGATTCAACATGCTCTAATAGGGATTTAACATGCTCTAATAGGGATTCAACATGCTCTAATAGGGATTCAACATGGTCTAATAGGGATTCAACATGCTCTAATAGGGATTCAACATGGTCTAATAGGGATTCAACATGGTCTAATAGGGATTTAACATGCTCTAATAGGGATTCATCTAATAGGGATTCAACATGGTCTAATAGGGATTCAACATGCTCTAATAGGGATTTAACATGCTCTAATAGGGATTCAACATGCTCTAATAGGGATTCAACATGCTCTAATAGGGATTCAACATGCTCTAATAGGGATTCAACATGGTCTAATAGGGATTCAACATGGTCTAATAGGGATTCAACATGGTCTAATAGGGATTCAACAAGCTCTAATAGTCTTTGGTTTGGGTTCGAGCTGGAAGGTTGTGCCAGCAGCTCTCTCTAGGAGAGTGCTATGTATGGCTTTAGCTTACTAAAAACACTGACAGGGACGTCATCTAAAGAAACGCAGGAATGTGCAACTCCTACTAGTCGACAAAAACTCAATTTATCCGAATCGCCTGAAAAGAAGCAAAGTGATTCAAGTATAAAAAGACACAAACTAGAAATGGACGAAATTAAAGTTTTCATGAAGACTGAAATTGCAAATTGAAAGACTGAACTCTTGGAGCAACTTAAACCTCTGCAAGACTTTGAAAAAATCTTAAAAACTCAATCTGTATTACAAGATCAAATCAACAAAATAAATCAGCTCCAAAAACAAAAAAATGTAATAATCTACGGAGTGCAAGAAAAAGACATTGAGGATGATAATAACAAAGTTCAAAAAGTGAATGAAATTATGGGGAAAATTGGTGTTTGAGAATTCGGCTATGATGATATCTACAGAATTGGAAAGAAAAAGCTTGGATTCAGCAGACCACTATGTGTGAAGTTCCTCTCAATGCTTGACAAAAAACTAGTGATGAAAAACAGAAAACACCTAAAAGATACCAAAATTTACATCAACCATGATTTAACCCCAGAGGAAAGAAGAGTCGAAAATATCCATCGAGAAAAATTAGAAGAACTACGACAGGAGGATAAAAACACCAAGGGATCTGTGAACAGGGGAAAATTACACATCGAAGTAGATGGAATCAAGCAAACTCTCTCTGCAAACAGCGATGGCAGCATTGGTGCTGCATGACGATCAGGCCAGCCTTTAAAAAATATTACAATTAACTCAACAAATTACTTTTCTAAAATTTCTCCTATACTATTCTGGAACTGCGATGGACTAAAAAATAAAACAATTGATTTCTTTACCGAATTACTATCCCTTGATCCAGCTATCTTTGCCCTATCTGAAACATGGTGCGAGCAAAATTTCACAAATCCAGTTTTTGAAAATTACACTATTATTCAACAATTTGCGAATAAGAAAAACAAATTCGGAAGAGCTTCTGGGGGTTTGTTTATGGGAATCAAAAAAGAATGTCACTCAATGATTGTCTCTATTGAAAAGCATGAAGAATACATACTACTAAATCTAAATCTTGGAAATGAGAAACTCTAAATTTTGGTCATGTATATTGAACCAAAGTGCAAATATGACTTTTCAGAAATTCCTGTTAACAAATATGAAAATGATAGTTTTATTCTATTGGGGGACCTTAACTCACGTATCGGAAACAAAAACCTTAACAACAACATCAATAGAAAATCCAAGGACACAGTATGCAACAAACGAGGAAAGGACCTTATCAAATTTATAAATGAACAAAACTTAAAGATACTGAATGGAGACTCAAGAAGTGATAAGGATGGCGACTACAGCTTTATCAATAAAAACCTACGGCAAGCCGTAACAGAAGCTCGCCTGATTAAAGGGGACCGTGTACACAGTTTTAGTAAAATCATAGAAATAGGTTTATTTTCATATTTATTGGTTAATATTGAGTATCAAAATCAAAATGTATGAATGTTGACCATCAAAGTCAATAGAAAATCAAAGCAGATTAACGTTGACTATGAAAATCAACAGAAAATAAAAATAGATTAATTTTGACCATCAAAAGCAATAGAAAATCAAAGCAGATTAACGTTGACTATGAAAATCAACAGAAAATCAAAATAGATTAAGATTGATGTTGAAAATCAACAGAAATTCAAAATAAATTAAGATTGACATTGAAAATCAACAGAAACTCAAAATAGATAATTGTTGAGTATAAAAATCAACAGAAAATCAAAGTAGATAATTGTTGACTATGAAAATCAACAGAAAATCAAAATAGATAATTGTTGACTACGAAAATCAACAGAAAATCAAAATAAATAATTTTTGAGTATGAAAATCAACAGAAACTCAAAATAGATAATTGTTGAATATAAAAATCAACAGAAAATCAAAATAGATAATTGTTGACCATGACAAGCAACAGAAAATCAAAATTTATTAATGTTGACTATGAAAAGCAACAGAAAATCAAAATTTATTAATGTTGACTATTAAAATCAACCGAAAATCAAAATTTATTAATGTTGACTATTAAAATCAACCGAAAATCAAAATTGATTAATGTTGGCTATCATAATGAAAAGCAATTCGAAAAATATAAATTTAACTATCAATTTGCATATAAATGCGAAATAGATTTATTTCCGTCCTATAATATGTATTTTCCGGTTTTATTTACTTCATTATAAAATCTTAAATTTGGTCGAAACGGCATTTAATACTTTGTACTATCCCTCTAACAATCCATAGGAAGCACATTTGAACTTTTAATGTCCATTTAATGTCACATTTTCATTTTGAGTATCTAAATGAAGACAAAGTGAGAGCGCGTCATCTCAGCAACCTGTGGACCAATGTGGCCCATTTTCAATAGGCTTTGTCACAGGTCCATAGGCAATGTTTTTGCCAAGTTTAGTTGAAATCCATCAATGTCTTCATAAGTTATCGTGTAAACGGATGGACGCACGCACGGACGGACGGACGGACGGACTGTGCGATTCTATAAGCTGCCTTTTCAGGCGAACTAAAAATGGGTATAGGTTTATTCGTCCACCAATCTGAAAGTGGATAGAGGCTTTTTCGATCCTTAAGGGACGATTTATTGGTTAATATTGAGTATCAAAATCAAAATGCATGAATGTTGAGCATCAAAGTCAACAGAAAATCAAAGCAGATTAACGTTGACTATGAAAATCAACAGAAAATAAAAACAGATTAATTTTGACCATCAAAAGCAATAGAAAATCAATATAGATTAATTTTGACTTCCAAAATCTGCAGAAAATCAAAATAGATGAATTTTGACCATCAAAATTAGTTATCAATTAATTATCAAGTCAATACATAATGAAAATATATTAATATTGACTATCAAAGTCAATACATAATGAAAATATATTAATATATTGACTATCAAAGTCAATACATAATGAAAATATATTAATATTGACTATCAAATTTAATACACAATGAAAATATATTAATATTGACTATCAAAGTCAATACATAATGAAAATATATTAATATTGACTATCAAAGTCAATACATAATGAAAATATATTAATATTGACTGTTAAAATCAAGACAAACTTGAAACAGATTTGTTATTTTACTTTTAAAGGTAATTTTCCGTTTTTGTTATTTTAATATATAATATTTCAGTTTTAGTAGAAGCGGCATGATATAGTTTATACTATCATGCTTACAATCTATAGGAAACGGTATTACAATTTTCAATGCCCATTTTTCACTTTAACTATCAAAATGAAGACAAAGTGAGCGCGCGGTATCTCAGCAACCTATGTACCGATTTACCCCAAAATCAATAGGGATCGTCAGTGGTCCATAGGCATTATTTTTGCCAAGTTTGGTCTATATCCGTCATTGCTTTCGAAAGTTATCGTGGGTACGGACGGACGGACGGACGGACGGACGGACGGACGGACGGACGGACGGACGTACGGACAGACTGTGCGGTTCTATAAGCTGCCTTATTCAGGCGAGCTAAAACGGGCAAAGCTGTGTTGATTTATGCATACTTTCGGAGGAAATAGCAGCATTAGCAGAAGACTTTGAAGTACTACCTATATCAGAATATTCCTCACATCTGCCGATCAAATTGACCCTAAATGGACAGCTACATTATGGTGAAATAAACGAACACAAATCGTATATTAAGAGAATAAACCTTAAAGGAGATAATCTACAATATCTCAATAATAGGATAGACTCCAGACTACAAGAATCGCCAATCATTACCGATTTCAAAGAAATAACCAACATTATCTATGAAGAAGCAAATAAGATGAATATAGTTAAAGAAAACCTATTGCCACAAAACATAATAAGATATCCAAGGTACTTTGACAATGTCTGTATGCATAAAAAGAAACTAACCAGGACTGCTTACAGAAAATACTATAAGGCTAAATATGACATCGAAAAATATAAGATTACATTACACTACATTACCACTAAAGAAGAATATCAGAAATACAAAAATACATGCAAGAAAAACTACTATGAAAAGATTACAAATGACCTTGCTGTCTCTAATAAACCTGCGTTCTGGGCTGCCTTATCTCACTTCAGACGAAAAACCAACTACAGCTACATAAAATTACCATCACCAAATACGTTCAAAGAACACTTTGAAAAGATATACTACTGTAAGAGCGAAGACTTCCCACCAGAACCAATAAGTAACCGAACTGAGATATGGGAACTAGACAAAATAATCAACATATCAGAACTTAATCAAGCAATAAAATCTTTAGCCACAGGAAAAGCACCAGGGCAAGATGGTCTAACTAATGAGATATGGAAAACCTCATCAGCACAGCTACGTTTATATATACTTCAATAATTACTGGACAAAAGAAAAGCTGCCAGAAACATGGACTCAAATAGTAATTACACCTATCTATAAAAAAGCTGAAAAATAAGATCCTAAGAACTACCGACCTATATCACTTGCAAATACAATACTGAAGCTTTTCACTGCAATTATGAGTAAACGATTAAGTGACTGGTGTGAATCCAACAATAAGATTACTGAATTTCAAGCTGCCTACCGACCTGGAAGAGGATGTGACACTCAAATATTTGCACTTAACCTGATCACTCAGAAAGCAATAGCAACTAAACGTTGTAAACTATTTGCGCTATTTGTTTACCTTTCATCTGCTTTCGACCTTGTGCCAAGAAAACGACTGTGGAGAAAGTTGAAGAAGGCTGGAGTAAGTGAAAAGTTTATTTCTGTAATAGAAAATATTTACTCGACGGCGGAGGCTAAGATTAGGACTAAAAATGGCGAAAGTGGGTATTTTCCTATACTGACGGGGCTTTTGCAAGGGGAGACCCTCTCAAGTAAGCTGTTCACACTTTATATAAATGATTTAATACAAAAGTTAGATAAATCTGATATACCAGGGATACAAATGGGAAAATTACTTGTACATGCTCTATTATATAGTGATGATAGTTATATTTGCGACTAATGCTATATACTTACAGGAAAAAATAGATTTGTTATTGAAATACCTAGCTAAAAATGAATTACTTGTTAACTTAAGTAAAACTAAAGTAGTCATCTACAGAAAAGAGAAAAATATTAAAGTAAAACCAAAATTTTACTGGGAAACAAATACTATAGATATAGTTGAGTCGTATATATACTTAGGTATACATTTCCATGGCCATTACAATCAAGATAATATGTTTGGATATTTCAAAGAAAAGGCTGAACATGCATTGTCTGCTTTATTTATCCTTTTTTATAAATCAAAAATAATAACTTTCTCAAGTCACTGTAAGCTATTTGAATCCTTAGTACGTTCTATCTTGATGTATTGTGTGCCCATCTGGGGTCTCCAATTTTTTGAAAAACTAGAAATTTTTCAGATGAACTTTCTAAGAAAATTATTTAATGTACCGAAATGGACTCCCAGGTGGGTATTTAGATTGGAAACGCTCATAAAACCTATACAAATATCTTTAATGAAAAATATAATGTCTTTCTGGTTAAAAACAATAACTAAACCTAAAGGTAATTTAATGTATCAGTGTTATAGAGAATCGAAAGAAAACTGTAAAAATAGATCAGAAAAGCATTGTTGGTACAATCAGTTTGAACATATTATTATATTATGAACTATTAACATTTGTCTAGCTAAAATAGGTAGTGATATTCAAGCTAATGACATAATAAGCATGAAAAAATCGAACAAACTACTATACTACGCAGAGAAAAAGACACATGTGCTAAGAGAAGACTATCTTGACTGGAAGCAATCATTTAATATAACTAAAATGTTTTTCCAATTAAGAGTAAACCTGAACCAAATATATATTAATAAGGACACAGTAAAGATGAATGCATTAAAACATTTCTACGATAATGACATAAGTTATGTTTGTGCTGCTTGTAACTATGAAATTGAAACCTTAGAACATGTTATGTTTTTCTGTCCATCGTAGTGAGATAAGGAAAGATTTATCTAATAATAATGTTGTCTTATGAAATTATGTATGAAAAAATTACGAAGAAACAAATGAACTCTATCTATACATTCTGGTTGAATTCAACATACTCAAAAAAGGGTTGGACAGAAAAACAAACAAACAACTGTAAATTATAATATAATATGATGTAATGTAATTGCAAATTCTTTATGCAGTGACTTGCAATATTGATGATGTATAACCGAAAAATCTACAATAACTAAACCTTTCAATATGCCTACTGTCTATTTTGTGTGTCAACATAATAGTAGTTGTATCAACAGTTGCTTCTTACAACAAGTAATTAAAATGATCTATTCTATTGTGTTGTTTTCATAGTTTGAAAGTTAATCCAATAACATGATTATAACGTTTATTATTCATAGAGTGGAGTATTTATTTATTTATTTGACTGCACAGATATCGCCCTCAATAGAGGCCATTATAAATATCAGAATACTTACATAAGCAAATTACTTTGTTGTAATTAAATTAATCCACTAGCTACATCATCAATACATGAATAGTTGAGGTCAATATCAATAGAGGTATACTCAATTGTTTGTTGTTCAAGAAGGTACCTTTTTAGCATTTTCTTAAAGGTATTAAAATTATTAATACTAGATATATTGTTTGGTAGAATAAACCACAATATAATACCAGAGAATAGACATGTTTTTTTATATAATTGTGTTTTTCCTTGATATACTGGAGTTGTGTAAGTATTCTGACGTGTTATAGTAGTATTTACATTAACAAAGTCCAAATAGTTTAGAAAGTAAGGAGGACATATATTATTATACACAGTGTAGGCAACCTTAAGTATCTCATACTTATACAAATATGTTGGGAATAACCACTTTAAATTTAAAGAAATGTCATGCTTTACAGAATCAAATTTATCTCGACCTAAAACAAATCGACCACATCGGCTTAAGAGCTTGGTAATTATATCAATGTTATATTTAGGTGCAGTACCCCATATTCCAGACATATATTGAATAATAGGTAGAATTAATGAATTAACAACTAGTTTCCTATTTACTACAGACATATAAGGTTGAAGAGGGTATAATGACCACAATTTAGAGTTACATCTTTTTGTCCTATCACTTATATCATAAGTCCATTTCATATTAGAATCTATAATTAAACCTAAGCACTTAATCTTATCAACAGCCTTAATTACAGTATCATTAACTTTTAAGCAGACAGCACCGAGGGATTTTACAATGTGTGGTCTTCCAACTATCATAAATTGCGTTTTATCTACATTCAGCTCCATTCTATTAGTGGACATCCATTCTAGTATACTCAGCATATCTTCTTCAATACTTTGAATTAAAGCTGCTATACTATCTGGTGCCCCAGCTATAGAAATGGAAGTATCGTCAGCAAATAATATACTTAAACTATTCTTTATAGCTAATGGCAAGTCATTAATAAAAATAGTAAATAAAATAGGCCCTAATACACTACCCTGGGGCACTCCTAACTAGTAGTATCATATGATATGATAAGTATAGCTTAGGATGGTAGTAGTAATATGATATGCTAAAAGGTATATAATATATACTGATATCAAACGACTGTAATGCAGAAGTCAAATGTTGCAATAAATATTCCCCTTGTGAATGTATATGAAAATCATATAAAATTTTGAAATGAAATAATCTGGTGTGATTCATTATTTGTTATAATAACCATGGATAATTTGCTCCTTGAGAAGAAGCAAAACCGACCCTATTTTTTAAGGGCCCGGTTCCTCTGACAATCATGAAAAATGTTTCGAATTTCGAAAAACAAAGTAGGTTCCTAATGTTAGCCGAAACCCACATCTTTAAACTAACGACACATTGAAGATGTACAGTTCAAACTAGTTCAAACTACCCCTGGTTTATGAAAATCATTGGGCATTTTACACGACACTCGATAATTTTCAAAAACCATCTTTGTAATCTTTATATTTGCAGTTGAAAATGCAAATCTAATGAAATGGTATTTCAGTTCTTTTTTATTGAGAAATTTTTTAGGCTCTATTCCTGTTAAGATTTCTGACAGGTTTCAAAATTTGTATTTTGATTTCCATGGATACCCAGACTAGTTACAACGTAAGTGACCTTTGACCTCCCATGGTCAACCCTTTCAGATAACCTTTTAAAAAATAATTTCATTCATAAAAAAATAAGTACAATAAGTTCACAGTCGTAAGAAAAATAAATGAATGATATATTTTGTCATTCTAATCAAGGAATCAAGGTTTCTACAGAAACTGTACCTCTGTGGTAGGAGGTAAGTCAGTGTGGGAGTTTGCAATTTACAAATTCACTTTTTCCCCTCTGGAGGACAAATCCTATAATTTGTCCTCCACTGCTTGGACAGGATAAAGGACTGGCCACGGTACGTAAAATTTTAGATTGTCAAGGTGATATGGCATAAGAAACTCCCGCACTGACTAACCTCCTACCATATAGAGGCATCTTGTCAAGAAATGTCAACAGCTTTATCCGAAGGGTTCAACTGGGCCCTTTGCGCGAATACCTATAAGGGACAAATCGTACCAGTTGTCATTGCCAACAATCGGTTAATGGGCAAAAAACGTCCCCTATAGATATTCACTCTGGTGTCTAGCTCAATTCATCAACCCTCCTGATAAAGCAGAAAAGAAGCCAAGGGATACCACGCCCAACAAAGATTCTTGATTCTATTGATCTTATCACTTCAATCTGTCGGGTGTTCTATGACCTATGCATCCGGTCAGTTATGTGTCATTTCCAACTTTCCATTTTTGCGTAAACTTGCTTTGCATTTCGATCAATATCTACTAAAGTTCTACTCCGATTTTATAATGCAGTACACTGTTGAAATTAGAAACGTATTCCCTTCAAGTTATATAAATAAAATTAGCATTTTACGAGCTAATTATGTATTTTGTTAATATTAAGTTGTGAAATCATGGCAAAATTCGACAAAAAAGTTTAACCATTTTTAACGGATAGTAAGCTAAGAATATTTGTTTCTTTTTTTATATAACTTGAAGGGAATACGTTTCTGATTTTAACCATGTACTGTATTATAAAATCGGAGTAGAACTTTGGTAGATATTGATCGAAATGTAAAAAATGATTTACATGTATTTTGATAGTCTTTTGAATTTTTCAAATCGTATATACCGGACGCTTAAAGCTAAACTGTCTAGACCTACTGTTGGCATCACGAATTGAGGATATAGGTATCATAAAAACCGCAGTCGAAGTCTCTTCTCATTGGTGGATTCAAATTGTTTTTAGCCAATAGGATTGCAGCTTTCAATTACAAAATTTTATATGATTTCCATAAATCACCCCAAGGGGGAATTTTTATTTTTGTTTACTACATTTCATTACAACAGCCATAATTGAATACACACATCAATATATCTAATTTTACGACGATACGAGCAAGTTGTATTGACATATTATATATTTATTAATTAAATAAACATGCTAGAACTAGTAATTACTAAACGGAACTTTGACTGTTCATGCTAGTCGATACAATTTAACCATACTTGGAAGCATAACACGATCTACGATCTAAACAGAATTGCTAATTGCATTACATTACATACACACAGTAAAACGACTAAGATTTACATGACTCTGAATCGGAATACCTATAAACACTCTCAATGTACCCTATTTTACAACAAGAAAATACGAATAATCATGAATGGCACAGTGCGTAGCTACGGCTACGGTTAGCACAAACCACCAGCTCATACATGTAACGCAATACTTACGCACTGTGCCATTCATGATTATTCGTATTTTCTTGTTGTAAAATAGGGTACATTGAGAGTGTTTATAGGTATTCCGATTCAGAGTCATGTAAATCTTAGTCGTTTTACTGTGTGTATGTAATGTAATGCAATTAGCAATTCTGTTTAGATCGTAGATCGTGTTATGCTTCCAAGTATGGTTAAATTGTATCGACTAGCATGAACAGTCAAAGTTCCGTTTAGTAATTACTAGTTCTAGCATGTTTATTTAATTAATAAATATATAATATGTCAATACAACTTGTTCGTATCGTCGTAAAATTAGATATATTGATGTGTGTATTCAATTATGGCTGTTGTAATGAAATGTAGTAAACAAAAATAAAAATTCCCCCTTGGGGTGATTTATGGAAATCATATAAAATTTTGTAATTGAAAGCTGCAATCCTATTGGCTAAAAACAATTTGAATCCACCAATGAGAAGAGACTTCGACTGCGGTTTTTATGATACCCATATCCTCAATTCGTGATGGCAACTGTATTTGCCTAAGGCAAATAATAGGTTTAGTACTAGACAAACTATACCTACGTGACAAGTGGCTTTTAAAATCAAGGCTATTAAATTATGTAAATAGAATTACTATATATTTATATAATTATTGCAACTTTCTTACACCAAGTTGAACATGGTTTATTTATTATCATATTATGCATTAGGCTTGTATGAAAATTATAGTTTAGTAGTTAATAAATGGACTTCAATGTTTATAAAAATACTTGATAACATTTTTAAACCAATTTTTTGTTTTCGTTACAGTCACCAGTTTTTAAACAATGAGTAACAAAATTGAAGGATTGCATTTCCCAATGTATGGAAAGTACCACCTTTCCCCTGCTTTGTTGAATGTTGTACCTTTTCTAATATATATATTTAGCATATTCCCCCTTGGTCCCTGGATACGGGTATGTAACAAGCTGTCATACACTTTCAGACTTTTACCAAAAAACCTACCCTATAAAATGCAGGTTACATGGAACGATAGCTATGCGGATATCATACACATTTAACCAAGGGGGGCTCACCAAAAATAACTAGTAAAACTACAGCATTTTGGAGCGGTTTTTCTGGATACGCTGCAAACTGTGTTGGGCAAACGAGGGCTAAATTTTCAGTCTGTTGGGTAAATAAAGGGAAATCGTTGGGGATGACCCCGATGCAATTAAGCCGATTACCCAGCAAAGGGCCGATGAGGCCTGCAATGCATTAGGCCGATAATCGCCCTCCAGTACAGGGCCCATGGCGGCAACCGTGTATTGGACCTTCGCAGCAACGCCTGCATTGGGCCTATGGAGACCAACTTGCATTGCGCCGTAATAATGGGCCCTTTACAGGCCCCAAATTTTCCCAGCTTATCATCATTGATAAGCTAGTTAATTGCGACTCCAATCATTGAAAGATTGATAGAGAGGTGGTAGGGAACTGGAGTTGGGAAATGGAAGGTTGATTTGGTGGGTACGGGCTGGTGCAATTTTTTTTGCTTTTGTGAATATTAGAGTCGGCAATGAGTTGGGATACTGTCGGGGGGCAAATAGAAATTACATCGGCACTTCATGGGGCATAGGACGGGCCTGCAGTTCTGGGCTAGCGCAGTCCCGGCTGACAAAGTTGACACTGGGCCAACATTTATGTCGGGCTTTGGGCCAAGCTTCTCCCAACGCAGTTTTGTAGCTTGGGGTGCCTTAGAGAGTTGCACGGGCTGACTTTTCACGGCCCGTGTCCGCGTCCGCCCGTGCCTGTAGTATCTGAGCCCGTGACGGTCCGTCCCGTAAAAAATTCAAAGACCAACCCGTGCCCGCCCGTATCAGTAATGAGTTTGACAAATCCGCCCGCGGTTCGAAAATGTACATACATATATATATATATATTTAATATGTACTATGATCGCCAAATAACTTTGGACAATAAGATTGAAGAACAATAAAACCGATAAGAATACATTATAGGCGAGTTCGCGTTTTAGTGAGCACGAACAAAGGTGCTCATTGAAGCACGAACTCCTGTATTGTTCATGCTCACTGATGCGCGAACTCGCCTATTATATTTTCTTATCGGTTTTATTATTCTTCAATCTTATTGTCCAAACTTATTTGGTGATTATAGTATAAGATATTAATATATAGTAAAATATGTACATATATCAAAAAAAAATTTTAAATGTGGCCCGACGCCCAAACCCGTACGGGCCGGGCCGGGTCGAAACCCGAAAGAGAAACTCGAGCCCGTGCAACTCTCTAGAGTGCCTGTAATTCACTACCAACCACTGATAAACACGAAACTCTGGGAAATGAAATAAAGTTCAGAGTTCAGGGACTGGAGTATTGGTGCCAAGTAGTGGTTGGATTTCACGTATTTATGTATTTAACGTTCTGAACTACTAACTAACCTAAAACATACGTACAAAACGGAGTTTCAAATTTTGAAAGGATTGAAATGTAGAGACCTACATTTTTTGCGCAGCGCAGCAACTTTTTGTTGAAAATGTGTAAAAAAAATTGTTTAGGATAAAATAAAATCGCACGAACCTAAAAAAGATTTTATCATATTGAGAAAAAAAGCTTATTTTTCTTTGATTTTGAGGCCCCTACAACTACAACGTTGTGAGACCCTGCAAATGCCCGGGTTTGCCACCCCGTAAAGCTGGCCCTGTCGGAGTATATGCTGTGAAGAAATCGTGACTGAAAATAATGCACCTCTACACCAGGCCATTTGGGTGGCCTGGTATGGTGGGTGGGTTTACCTATTGTTCTCCAGTCGAGATTCCTTCGCAGCTCACTGCTGCAAGCCAGCCAAGAACAAAAAGGCCAATAGGATTAGAAGTCTTGTAATTGCAATCAAAAACATCGAAAGTTTAAGAATATATATTTAATGTGCGTGATTGGGAATGAAACGTGCATGCTTGATCACATGAAATAGGGCTTTTAATTCCCTTGTATAGACAGTGCTGATAATGATTCCATGATTCATAAAATAGATTTTTAGTTCACAACATGCTTATCACTGTAACAGCATCATGCACAGAAGTTGAACATCCCTCTATCAATCAGTGGCATTGTGCAATAACAAGTAAATTTTAATAGTTTCGTTCTACTTCCTTTTCCTTTACGTGTGAATCAAAATGCATAATTACGGATATGGAGAGTGATTAGTTTCTTTCAAAAGAGATATGCGTGCAAAGTATAACTACCAGGAATACATAGGAAATGTAGTAAGTGGTAATAGTAAGTTCTCGAAACTATATTATAGAGCTCTGCCTGGATATATTCAATCTTGGGAAACTAAATATTGTGCCCGTCCATGCCATACCAATTTCAAGAGACCCAAACCAAGGCAAGATAATATTTAATCAGTCACAAAATAATATTTCGGGCTTTTTTCCGAGATAAGTAGAAGGTAATGTAATATTACCATAATAAATGCAGTATAGAAGGCAGCATGAGGGTGAGGAATAGACGTGAAGGTGGGGAGGTAAATAAACTACTAATCATGGTATAGAGTGGGTAGCATGCAGCTGAACAGTCTGGTGGTAATTATACTACCAGTTCTACCACTGACCACTACTATGCCATAAATATTAAAGATTCTTATTCTTCTCCATCTCAATCATTTGTCTTCTACAACAACAGTCCAAGCAGAATCTTCTGGACAGACAGCTGTGAATGTGATATAGTGATGATGAGTAGTGCAGTAACTGCAGTAGTGCCAAATAGTGTGAAATGTGAAGTCTGTCGGAAGAACGAATGGAATTGAAGAAGGAGAGTGTCGAACAGTAGTATAGAAATAGAATCCCCGTCTTAAAAGTATAGTTTCCAAGGTCGTAATCGTGGAATTTCCAGTATCAGTACCAGTAGTAAAAAGTAAGTACCAGTACCACACATAAATACACCTGCACAGATAGTTCTGTTGGGAAAGATTCTTCGAATGGGTAATCCAATGGAAATCTTGTGCAATGTAGTAGTCCAAAATTGGTTGAGCGATTCACTTGCGAGTCTTCGACGGACGGTAAATCAAACTCTTGAACTTTGAATGAGGGTCCAAATCTTTAGTTAAAACGCAAGTGTTAAAGAAGGTGATTAGTGGTGCTTACACGCACTTTTATCAACGTCAATACGAGCCTAGGATATCTAACATTGTAACCTAATAAATTTATTTTTTTAATTCCTAAAATTCCATTTCACTGTAAATTCATTTATTCTACCGAATTTTTCAGCAGGAATTTGATCCGATGGGGTTTACTGGGAAAATACCGAATTCGTCCTTACTACTCACCAGCTCCGTTTCTGCCGTCCTCTCATATTTTGTTGTCCGCAGTGTACTTTTTAGACGATGGAGTCATTCGACGAGGAAAGATCGTGTGTTATCATATTTATTTCCACCTGGTGTAAGTAATCATAAAATAATTAATAATAAAATAAATTATTATCATATTATCTTTTGCTTAACACAATTTCCTACTTCGGTATTAATAACATTTAGAGAATTGAGGAAACATCCAATCGCCACGGAGGAGAGTTGGTTGCGGAGGTTCTTAAAGCACACAATGTTAAATTTATTTATACCCTTGTTGGGGGTCATGTTTCGCCCATTCTTGTGGCTTCAGAGAAACTGGGAATCAGAATAATTGATACTCGTCATGAGGTATTTTTAACATATTTAAATGTGCCGTTAACGAAACTAACAAGCCACTGCAAATATACATAAGATGGCCTAAAGTGTTTTGACGGAAAGTATCAAGGAGGAATATACAAATATTGTCGGGAAATTTTTTTTGATTGTAGGTAACAGCTGTTTTCGCTGCAGATGCCACTGCTCGGTTGACGGGAACTGTCGGTGTGGCAGTGGTCACCGCAGGCCCTGGCGTCACTAACACTGTAAAAAAGTGTATTTTATTTTTCATTTTTTTAATTATTCAGAGGACCTTATTTCCGGACATATGCATATATGGTATATGTCATTAAAAAAACAGCATTCTAGGGTTAAGAAGTTCTTCGAATAACTTGGATGGATAAAAGAAATCATTTTGAAGGGAGAAATTTATTTCCGACTCCTTCTGAAACAGGGGTAGCAAAATTGAAAATTTTTACTTATATTAATTATCTGCATGTTTCCTCATTTCCTCTGTACTGGATTAGTCTGTTTGTACAATCTGGAAATCGCGATAACTTCTAAATGCATTGAACAGCATTGTTCAAATATTCAGGTTATATAGTCTATAGATTAATGGGACCATTGAATTTGTAAATAAATTGGTTCAAGTTCAAGTTCAGCTTTATTAACGTGACATCATAGGCCCATCATTACACGAATTGGAATCAGTAATAACAGTTAAGCTACCACTGCTCTTCCCCCAAAGTCACCAATAAAAAAATAAAATCTTTACAAAGTAGCAAAATACAATAAATTATATTTAATACATTAAGTAAAGGTCATTCCGTTTAGAGATCATTAGTTGCTTCACACGATCAATCAGCATTTTTAGGGATAGGTCTTTGTACACCCACTATCCCCTGACATTGAACCTGACGTTGAATCGGTCATATCCCCTGACAGGGGTTCAATAGATTGAAATTATTAAAAATCGGTTAACTTCGGTCTTCCATCGTAAAAATACTTGTAAAAGCTCTTTCAAAATCGGGAAGGTTTAGAGATACGAAATTGATTAGGTAGTAGTTGCTCCGTGATAGGGGAAACGGAAAATAACTTAAAGTTTGTGTATTTATTCAGATAACTGCAATTAAAAATGCGCAAATGGCAGAATCGCCGGTCATGATCATTGGTAAAATTTTTAATTATTTAATCATTGAAGTTTTATGACATCTTCTTTTCATTAGACGGCTTAATGGCTTTCAGGAGGAGCGGCTGCCACTTTGGCCAAAGGACGAGGAGCTTTACAAGATATTGAACAACTTGACTTAATGAAAACTGTTTGTAAGTCAACGTACAGTGTGGACGCTGTTCGGCAAATACCATTCGTTCTCAGAAAAGCTTGTCAAGATGCCTTATCAGGCGTTCCAGGTTATATTTCATTTTTTTAATATTGCCCCAGACGGCTGTCAGCTGATTGTAATGCTATTTGTGTACCAACATTAATTTAACCTCTCATTACCTCTCGCCCCATTTTAAGATAACGTGCCTATGATAATATATATTTCCGAGTATAGTTGTTCTGAAATAGTTATATTTATATATCGTATACCTAATTTTTTTTACTAATTTTCACTTCAGACTGACAAGTAACCAATATGGTCTATTATTATTTTATTGCTTCAAGAATTTGTCTCTGATTTTTTAAAATTTTGATCATTTTCGTTTCCTTTTTAAATCAATTTAGAACGAAATTAATGTTCGATTACAAATTGTTGATTCTAGTTTAATTAATACTGTTATAGTCCCTAGTTTATTAACATGCATATCGTAATAATATACTCTATATGGTTTAATATTTGTATGTGAATGTGCTCAGCTGCTCTATAATTTTCTAAATTGGATTAATTGATGAAAACTAATATGTCCAAATATCATTTGTACATAGGTCCTGTATTTGTGGAAATGCCAATAGATGTTTTGTATCCATATCAAACAATTGTAAACGAGGTTAAACTAAAAGAGCCGAAAAATTTTGTCCAGTGGCTTACTTCGAAGTATATATTTTTTTATTTGATACTTTATCCTATCCTTTGAGAGTACCCAATAATCAATTCTTCGTTATTAATTTTAAGCTGAATTCTTTATTGCAGATATATCGACCACCATATTAATTACATTTTTAGCGGAGCGTTCGATCCAAAAGAAAATAAACCTCTCCCAATAACAATTCCTCACCCAACTCGGGCTGAAAGTAAGTAGAACGTAGTACCAAAAGTTGTTGTTGAAAATGATACTATAAATATGGAGTATGTATATTATGCTATGTTTGGTTGCTTTTTAGTTTCACAATCTGTAAGTTTAATAAAAAAGTCAAAGCGACCTATAATAATTGTTGGAAGTCAAGCCACTCTACCACCGGTACCCATAGAAAAGGTTCCAGAAGCTCTAAAGGGAATTGGGATTCCAGTTTTCTTAGGAGGAATGGCTCGAGGACTACTTGGTTCAGGAAATGTTCTTCAGGTTTTCTAACATTTCAAATTGAAATTGTAAAATATAGCTTCAAATCGTAATTGTGCTAAGTAAAAATTTTGTGTATGTTGATGTAGATGCGCCACAAAAGGAAAGAGGCGTTGAGAGATGCAGATTTGGTGATATTGGCAGGAGCAATTTGTGATTTTCGTCTTGGGTACGGAAGGTCTTTGCCCAAAAACGCGGATATCATAGCCGTGAACAGAGACTCTGATAAGCTGCTCTTAGTAAGTTACGTGAATTTAAATATTATTATTATTATTTGTACTGCAGTAGTTATATGCACTGTTTACTATTTGCTGAACACAGAATTCTAAACAATTTTGGAAACCTTCTCTGGCTGTGCAAGGTGACGTTGCTGAATATTTAGTGATGTTGTCAGATTCACTAACTGACTACCAATGTGATGATAGCTGGATCAAAACCTTACAAAAGCGCGAAGATGAAAGAGAAATAGAATTAGAACAAGTATGAATATCCCATTCCATATTCCATTGTAGTTATTTTACAGAGTTAAAATTTGGATTGAAATCCTGGTTTGTCTAAATCCTATAAAGCGGCCCCTATAAGTTGTGTTGAAGATGGTGAAAATATTTACTGTTGTTATGAAGGAAAAACTATGCATAGGAAAATTAGCTCCTGAATCCCAAAACTCAAGCGATTCGATTACACTAAATTTAAAATATTTGTCGTTATAGAAAGCATCCAAATCAACACAAAGTCATTTAAACCCTTTAAAAGTCCTTCAAACGTTGGAGAAAACTCTACCGGACAACACTATAATGGTTGCTGATGGAGGAGACTTTGTTGCCTCTGCAGCCTACATTTTGAGGTGAAAGAAGTTTAAATATTGGCATTTATTGTATATATGTCTACCATCTTTACTCTACATAAACATAATCTTTTAAACATAAAGTGGGACATACGCATGGAATTCTTTCATCATGATTTAATACGTACATTTAATACGTACATTTAATGCGTACATTATATTGTTAGGCCAAGAGGACCTCTGTGTTGGTTAGATCCGGGTCCTTTCGGAACATTAGGAGTTGGAGGGGGCTTTGCACTAGGCGCTAAGCTATGTCGACCGAATAGCCAGGTATGGATTATCTACGGAGATGGATCTTGTGGCTACAGTATAATGGAGTATGACACGTTCATCCGGCACAAGGTACATTCACTTCTTTTACACATACATCGCTCATTATATTATAATCGTAGACTTGATAAAATTTTCGTGTCAATATTTCTATCTATGTACGTACGGTTGGTAGGGTGTTCCCAAAAAAGCAAAATGCGCATGTTCATATTTTACATAAAAATAAACTACACTCTCTGTATTAGTATTAATTAGCATAGTTTGAAAATCAACCAAAATGTTGAGCGCGTATAGTAAATCTTTCGAAATTAAATATCCAATACGCATACTGTTGCCTACCTTTCGAAATTGAGTCATGTATGCTGGGGGATACTAGTAAAAGATAATTATTATAAAGATTACTATATTCAGTATAATGTTTTTAAGTGCACATACTTTTATATTACAATATCTGTACATTATATCCACGTTGGGGGAACGGTAGAAAGAATTCTTTTACTGCGACCCTGCTGACAAATGCACTAATGTGCTGTTTCTCCCTTTGGATATTCTCAAATATATAACATATTTTGAACATATTATAATTTTAAAACATGTACTTACTAATATTATGAATTAACTTAAATTAATACCGACCCAAGAGTTTTTTCGTTTTTCTTTCTTCTCTCATTTATTTTTTCTGTCTTTGCCTATAACATTCAAATTGACATATTTCCAGTTTTACATGCGAAGTATTCGAAATGGTTTTCAATTTTACGTAGGTTCCCGTTATTTCAATTGTTGGCAACGACGCTGGTTGGACGCAAATTGAACGCGAACAAGTTCCTATGTTTGGAAGCGATGTTGCTTGCAATTTGGAGGTAAAATATTTTAATACCATTAACGGTTTAAGTTCGTGGTAAATATTTACATAACTATAATGACCTTATTGTAATTCTCTTTTGACTTATTTTACAGTACACTAACTACCAAGATGTTGTTGCATCGTTGAATGGAAGGGGGTTCATTATCGACAGAGACAATGAAGTAGAAATGAGCAAAATATTCCTGGACGTCCAATCTGCAAATGACGAGGGACAAAGTGTTCTCGTCAATGTTCTCATTGGCAAAACTGATTTTAGAGACGGAAGCATTTCTGTATAATCTGTGATGAATTAATTCGCTGTCCTATTTTCTTTGTTGTAATTGATTTGAAGTACCATTACAATGACAGATGAGTATAGTTATACTGTCGTCATATTGTAAGTGCTGCTTTTTAATCAAAACATAACGACTATGAATTTAAGATTCCATACAGCTCAATAATAATTCATGACCATTTAAAAGTACTCATAGATTAATCAACCATTTCAGAATAAATTCTATTTCAACGTTTAACTATACTCAGTAATGTGCATACTTTTATAGCATTTATTTTACTCTTACAGTCTTACATATGATGCGTTAACCTATAAGATCGTTATCATTGAAAATAAAACTTTAGTCTTTAAGATATATATGTCGTAGACTGGGAGGGAAAGGTGACTGGGAGGGATATAATATCCCTCTCCGACTAGACTGGGTGGGATAGCTCTGTACCGCTAGCGGTACCGAACCATGAGGTTTCCGACTGGGAGGGATAGGTTGTAAAGGATTGATATGAATGATTCTATGTGTATAAGTGCCACAACTATCGCAGATTTTAGGTTACTCTTACGTGTTTTATTCATTATAATCAATATTTTCTATCATATTCATAAATGTTAAGTATATTGCACATTTTGTATCAGTCATAATTAAATTATAAATTATTATTATCGCAGATTTTAGGTTACTCTTACATTTTTTATTCATTGTAATCATTATTTTCTATATTATGCATAAATATTAAGTATATTTCACTTTTGTATCAGTCATAATTAAATCATTAATTATTCAGTTAAGATTGACAGCCAAATAGTTAAGTATGTTACGCTGCTATAATTGTTATTAATTGATATTTTTTCCAAAGCTAGGAGTTCAATTATCTAAATTTTTGCAGGAACTGCTGCTGCCGTTGTGGCATTTAGTACCACAGTGAATATCATTCTTTTTACAGGGACATTTTTTACTTTGACAGTTACCCTTGCACTTGCAAATGGATTGAGAGGTGTATGATGTTACAGATCGCAATGCAGTTATGTACTTCATAGGTGCCTCCGACCATCCAGTTGTGTCAATTTCAGCGGTCCATCGACCGACACTTACTTCATTTACCATATATTCAATGATCCATTTATGAATATTATAGAAAATAATGATTACAATGAATAAAAAATGTAAGAGTAACCTAAAATCTACGATAATAATAATTTATGATTTAGTTATGACTGATGCAAAATGTGCAATATCCTTATCATTTATGAATATTATAGAAAATAATGATTACAATGAATAAAGCATGTAAGAGTAACCTAAAATCTGCGATAGTTGTGGCACTTATACACATAGGATCATTCATATCAATCCGTTACAACCTATCCCTCCCAGTCGGAAACCTCATGGTTCGGTACCGCTAGCGGTACAGAGCTATCCCACCCAGTCTAGTCGGAGAGGGATATTATATCCCTCCCAGTCACCTTTCCCTCCCAGTCTACGACATATATATATATATACTCAAGTTTCTTTTATTACGTCTCAGCACCGGTTGATCGTAGTTTATCATTGATCTCAAAATCCTAACACGGTTCGTTGATTTTCTGATGAACCGTGAAACTTTCACGTATAAGTCTAATTTACTGCTTGTGGGTGTAACGAATCGACGTAAATCCCAATCGATTCATTTTCGTTTGCTTTAAATCATTTTGTCGGCAAATACCAAAGCCACAAGGCCGCAAACTGTTTCGCGTCTTAAATTGTAAAATATTTACGATACTTAAATCAAAGTTTTTTAAAAAGCGATTCAAAATAATTTTAAGATTTTTAGTAAAATAAAAAAGATGGCCAAGAAAAGTGGGAACTGTATTGTAATAATATTTTTGTTTTCAATTGGAAGTGGTAGGGTTAGCAATAGTGCACAGTTCGAGAATGATACAATCTTAGCTGAAGACGTTGAATTTATTGGGACACCAGATCATACCAATAGAACGATTTTGAAGAGGAACCAAGAAGCATTTGAAAGGCAAATACATTTTTCCCATGGTGGTTATGGTCATAGTAATTCTTATGGTGGGAATAAAGGTGCCCACTCTTATCCAAGTGGTAACGGAGGAGGATGGAGTGGGGGCTGGAATGCTGGAAAAAGTGATACTTCTGGATACAAAGGCAAACTACTATTACTTGGTAATTAGCTATTTACCATTTCTTAAATAAATAATAAAGTAATATCTTGGTTCAGGAATTCCCAAGTACAATCACCCTCCATTTGCGCACAAAGGGAATCGGAGACCACACACGCCTAATAAGGGAGCCATCGTACCAGCTGTTCCGGTGACTCCCGAAATCCATGATGGGGCAATAACTCTGGTGACATGCAATCCGGGAAACAGGTGCCACAATTTTGTACACTGTGCATCATATCCAGATCACTATTTCCGGGCCAAAGATCGATGCTGTTACCTGAGTCAGTTCGCGAAAGGGATGTGTTGCTCCTCCACCTACGCGGACAGCAGTGAACGTCCCTTGGGAAATCATTTCAATCCTTATCCCACTGACGTTGTTAAAGTCCCTGATCTGAGTGATGAGTCAATCCAAACTGCAGCTAAGAAAGGTTACGATTATCTGCCTGTCTACAAGAGCCTAGAAGTGAAGCTTATCGAATTGGGATTGGTTGTTGAAAAGGGGACGTCTGATTATGGACACTTGTTGTTTTTCCAGGTAATTAAGTTGTTAAAAGTTGAACTCTAATTCGAAAGAAATAAATTATAACAAGACAAGCAAAAATCACTTCTTGCAGTTCAGAAAATCTAATGCCGTGTATGCGAACATTACAAAGTAATGTATAAAACAGTCTATTCGGAGATTAAGGTTACTATATTGCAACATTATTACTTTCTCCTTCAATCGACTACTTATGTTAGATTTTTTTAATCTACAGGCTATATTGCAAAGCATTTAAAACTCCTCTTAAAGTGAAAAAAATAACTTCTACGTAGTACACATGATGACTATAAAGATTCTTAAGTACCTACTGAGACATTTGGTTCGGCTTAGAGATTGCACCGTTTTCAATTCGTCGAAACTGCTATGTATAGGAAAATATTCCGTTGATAGATGAAGAATTAGTTTCCCAATTTCATGGTTTATGGCTAATTAATTGTTTTGTACGTAGACTACACAAGAAGCGATTGACCTTGCACGGGATAATTACTTGGTGATGAAGGCCTGTGGTTACCTCCAAGATACGTAAGAAATTAATTGTACTCCGCGACTATAATATAATTCGTGCATAAGTATTTATTTTACGATGAAAATTCTCAGAAATGGAATAAAAATGTCAGAGAGGATATATTGAATATAATTAAAACTTTTGTTATAATTATAGATACTATCTGACTAACGATCAAACCGGAATTGGATTACAAGGCTATGATTTTGGAGGCACAGTATTTGAGAAGATTTGCTCGCCCACACCGACCTGTGACAAATCAGCGAAATACAGGACTTACGATGGTTCGAGTAATAATCCCGGTGTTCCCAAACTTGGGCAAAGTATGACTCCATTGTTGCGTCTCTTGGCACCTGACTATGCTGATGGTAATTATCACGAGTAGTAAAATACATGCATTGTTGAGTTGTAAGTTGAAATAATTATATGTCTTTGCCATGGTTGTTCCTTAGGAGTATGGGCTCCTAGGGTTCGGAAGGATGGATCACCTCTACCAAGTGCTCGGTTGATTACGCGGTCACTAGTTCCGGATGCAAATCTACCAGATCCGCGCTACTCTCACTTACTGGCACAATTTGGACAATTTATAGGTAACGTAAATTATAATTTTAACTTAAAGAGAGATTTAAAAGTTGATGCGAAATTAGAATTGCTTGACTTTGGAATTGCAGACCACGATTTTTCTCATGTGCCTATTTTCCGGTTTGGTGACATGTCTGGAATCCAATGCTGTGGTGGAAGTTCGGCTGTTGCACATCCTGCATGTTTTCCGATTGAAATTCCTCCAGGCGATCCTTTCTTGCAAGATCGACGGTGCATGAATTTTGTTCGATCCATGATTGCTCCAAGAATTGAATGCACTTTTGGTCATGCTGATCAAGTAATACTTCAACTGGAACAAAAACATTTAACTCTATGGTTTATAAATATCCTATATCTAAAGTTCTGAACTACAGATATGTATTTATATATATGCTACGGACACTAAGACAATGACATGACTTTGAATATTTGCAAGAGTAACTTTTTTTTACATTTTTCATGTAGTTAAATCAGCTAACTCATTGGCTTGATGGTTCGCAAATCTACGGATCGAATTTGGAGCAGGCGGAATCTCTGCGGGAATTTTCTGGAGGACAGCTTCGAATTACTCGGGGTGAACAGGGGCGACATTTGCTTCCTTTAGATTTAGAGAACAGTGACGACTGTGCTAATTCAAATAGTAGAGGTGGAGCTTCTCAGCAATGCTTTGCAGCCGGAGACAAACGAGTCAATGAACAGGTAAATTCAGTTGCTGTCATATATTTATTGGCAAACATATTTACAGATACATTCAAGATATTTTAAATAGATTGGATTGACCACAATACATACGATTTGGCTACGAGAACATAACCGCGTTGCTTCTGCTCTGGGTCAATTGAATCCTGAATGGGATGATGAAATTTTGTATCAGGAAACTCGGCGAATAGTGGTTGCGGAATATCAACATATTGTTTATAATGAATGGCTCCCCATTATTATTGGTATTTGCAACTTTTGTATGTCTAAGTTGTGTGCTTTTATTGCATTAAATAATGTGAAGTATATTTCAGGGAGGGAATATTTGCTAACTTTTGGAATTTTACCATTGTACGATGGATTTTATTCCGGATACGATCCCAATGTTGACCCTACTGTTTCTAATGCTTTCACAACTGCGGCATTTCGTATGGGACATACTCTTATCCAGGGAGTGTACAAGTAAGATTTATAATCCCTTTGTACACAAAATATTTGTTAGATTATTAGTGCCTATAAGAATAATATTATATGAATTAGTACCTGTACCTATTAATGAAATAATATTATTTTTAGTTTACAGAGTGTTACTGGAGGTCATTCTGAAAGGTTGGTCCTTCATGATTTTTTCAACAACCCACATTTACTGCGCGAGTCCGGATTCATTGATTCAATCAATAAAGGATTTCTAACTCAGCCAATTCAAAGATTTGACAATTTTGTGACTACCGAAGTGAGAAATTTTTGTATATCAGATTATATCACATTAATCTACATAATATTTCAACACAATGTCATTTAATGAGCTTATTTTCAGTTGCGAGATCATCTTTTTCAAATGGGAAATATGGGTGGAATGGATTTAATTGCACTAAATATCCAAAGAGGCAGAGATCACGGGCTTCGAAGTTACAACGAATACAGAGATTTATGTCGTCTCGGGAAAGCCAGCGATTTTTCAGATCTCAGTCCTATTATACACCCAAGAAAAATTTCTCATTTAGAAAAAATCTATGAAAGTGTGGACGATATTGACTTATTCATTGGAGGGATCCACGAAACACCGTTACAAGGTGCTTTGGTTGGTCCGACGTTTGTGTGCATTATTGGCGACCAATTTGCTAGAGCGAAAAAGGGAGACAGATATTTCTATGATATTGAAAATCAGCCAGGATCATTCTCATCAAGTATATTTTTCATTTAAATTTGTTACTCCAACTTATTTTCCATTGTGTTAAACCGTTAATTTTGATCGCAGATCAACTTCATGAAATACGACGAGCAAGCATGGCTAGAATACTTTGTGATAACAGTGACGAAATTAGATCAATTCAGCCATTGGCCTTCTACTTGCCTGATGGAGGATTGTAAGTTATTATTTATGATGATTGGCTAGTGACTTCGAATGGGAATATAAATAGAAATTTTTCCCTTTAGTAATCCTATGCTGCCTTGCGGTACTCCTTCAATACCGCACGTGAATTTAAAAGCTTGGCAGAGGTAAAAACTTTTCTTTATTTCATTTTTGTTCATAGTTCTAGGTTCTAATCTGCATGGGCATCTGGCTGGGTATGTATGTACTGGCATTGGCCCCGGCAGAACTCACGTTGTTTGGAGCTAGAGGTTTGTCGTTTTTGCCAGAGCTGTCTGGGCTCTATCTATATTCATCATGTTTACCCAAATTGACTAACATGAGGTAAATAAAATCAGTAGGTTACAAAAGCTATATGATATTGACGTGGTCAGAATTTATTAAAAAATTGTTCAGCATGCAAAGATGATGAAGCTTGTCGAGTTCCTACATTCCTAGACAGAGCAGCTGGCAAAAGCGACGAACCTCCAGCTTCAGCACCAAACAAAGTGAGTTTTACCGGGGCCTATATGTTTGTTACGTAATAGCTATAACTGATTATTTATTTTTTGGACATTTATAAACATTTAGTGGAAAATACTAAATGCGAGTCTCAACTATTAATAAACATAAGTATAAATAAACAGCAACAGCCTTCACTGGATGGGCTCATCTCAACTCTCAAGTTTTTTAATTAAAATATTGTAGTTTACCAACTTTGTAATTGTAATTAACCAACTTTTTGACATAATAAAATACAGTGTGTAATGGTGATTGGTTGGATGATAGTTTAGTGCCCATTGTCACAAAATAAAAATGATTTTCATTCTTCGTCGAGACTTTCAAAAACGACCTTTATTTTTATTATCATCATCATAAATATTAGCAGCCAGCCAGATTGTCATTTTTTGCTTTGAGACAAAAATGTTAGTTCACAGTTACTCACGTATTATTTAGTCAGGAGACTGACCTAGCGATACTTAAAATCCCGCTAAACAAGGTGACTTTGTTTTCGAAAATAAACGCTAGATCTAGTTAGCGATAAGGGGGTTCCTTTACTATTTTCGTGGCAACGCCACTATAACGGGAAAGTCGAGAACAAGTTGGAGGCAGATTTTGTCTCCCGGAGCCAAAATTTTGGGCCACACTCTTACCACGGCTCACAACGTGAAGCGAAAAGTTGGTAAGAGTATAAAAACTTAAACTACGTATTATTGAAGTTTATCGAATACTCGCTTTGATCGAAATTCAAGGAAGGTGAACAAAGGAATGAAACTTTGACGATATTCTAAATGTTGCGCTCATTGATGGATTAAAGTGGCTTTTTGGCCCTATGCACCACACTACAAACATCACTTGGTGCAACTTTTAAATTTATGACAAGTGAATTGCAACTTTTTGCAATAGCCGAATGCAAGTCATCTATATTTTCCTTTTTCCTCTCGTTGTTCAGTCAGTTGTCAGTCTTGTCAGTGTGCCTTTCGTCGCCGATTCGGAAACAACTTCAATTTTGCCTTAAATTGCATTGTGGGACTCAGCATCGGCTATTTCTTATTTATCAGAGGTTTCATCTAGGACCGTCAACCGTCCCATTCTAAAAGCAAAAATGATGAGTGCACGAGAAATGCCGGACTGGATGTCGGAAGAACATTCCACTGGTGTAAGTTAAAAAGATTTAAAAAAGGTTAAATAAATGTTGAATAGTTATGAATTAATTATTTATTTACAAAAAATTTTGGCCATGGATATGAATCCATGAATCAATCATGGTGAATGGGCCAAGGCCAGATGCCTCAGTTGTCACTGTCAGTTGTAATTGTCAGTGTGAAATAATGAGTAAATGACATCACTTTGGTTTGATGCTTGGATTTTAGGAATTAGAATATTGCCCCTTACCGGAAAAGAAAATTATTTCTTTGAAACATAGAAAACCAAGAATGAAGAAGGTTTTCTCACAAAAAAATACTTACCTTAATTTTCAGTCCGGCGGTTCTCCCAACGCATTTTTACTAGGCACTAGGGGATATTGATTGGTTGTCATTGTTGGTAATAATAATCCTTTTCATTATTTTCCTTTAGACCTCAATCATGGCTGCTGAATTTGAAGGAGGAGTGGTAATTGGTGCGGACTCCCGAACGACTACAGGGTACGTTTGCAATATTAACCAATCCCGTGACCGTGACCAATGAGAACGATAGAACTGCATCTATGCTTCTGAAAATATTATTTTGACAGTAGTTGCTATATGATAATTAATTTTCAAAAAACTTTGACTCTACCGGAGGTCTTGATTAAGAATACATAGGTCTTGATTACATTTTTATGTTTCAATGTTTTTATTTATTTCATTTCAGAGCATATGTTGCTAATCGAGTTACTGACAAACTAACCCGAGTTACAGATAAAATATACTGCTGCCGATCGGGTAGTGCTGCGGATACTCAGGCCATAGCGGACATCGTGAATTACCATATGGAGTTTCATGAGTACTTTTACTTGCTTATTGTATTTGAAATATGCAATTTTAAATGTTTTTTTAACGAAATTGCCGACGTTATAATTATTTTTTTTAAATATCTGTCTGCTGTGTATGTGTATAGTTTTAACGTATACAATTATGATATGTAGAACTGAAACTGGTGAGCCTCCGCAGGTCCTGTCGGCTGCCTACAACTTTCAGAATCTTTGTTACAACTACCGAGATCAAGTAAGTGCTGGCATAATTGTTGCAGGCTACGATGATCGTCTTAAGGGTCAAGTATATTCAGTACCAATTGGAGGAATGTTAATGCGTCAAGAGTTAGCTATTGGGGGTTCTGGCTCTTCATATATTTACGGCTTTGTTGACGCAAACTATAAGCCGGGCATGACGGAAGAAGAATGCCTTCTATTTGTCACTAAGGGTAATTTATACCTTAATACATTTAAAATCACGGTCAGCAAGTTTTCCACTAGAAGATAACATTGTTATATAATTTCAGCTTTAACTTTGGCATTAACTCGGGATGGATCAAGTGGTGGAGTCGTCCGTCTTGCGTCAATTACCAAAGATGGGGTGAGAAGAAAAGTTGTTCTTGGAAACGATTTGCCTAAATTTTATGAAGGCTAGTGTATGTTCATTCTTTTGTACGGTGTTGAAAATATAACTATAATAACTCTAACAAAAGAAAATCACCTTTATATTATCAGTTTAGAATCTTAAATATTACACTAGAAAATGATTTGGCCTATTATCTTTGTGAATGTCAAAACTTGACAGTTTAAAAATTTGTTTGGTATTTGGTCTCCATCAATAAAGGGATATCTGTTTAAACGACTAAATTTTCTTAATGTTTCATCGCATGAATCAGTCTGCCTTAGAATGCAAAATGTATGATTTATTATGTCACTGTAAACACTGTAAAGCTAGATTGGAATAAGTGTCTATATTCAAGTTCAGCTTTATTCAATTGACAAAATAGGCCCAACAAATACACGATTTGAATTCGGTCATAGCCTTCAAGGCTACCACCGCTTTTCACCAAAAGTCACATAATAATATAATAAATCTTTACTTAAAACTATCAGTAATAGGTAAAAATATCATTTCATTCAGATTCCAAAGACAGCTTAACCTTGTCAATTAAATTATATGGACTACACACCTACCTAGCAACCACAAGGGAGTATCAAAATGCATGTTAAGGTTCAGGTATTTTCAAAATACGGGGAAATTCTTTAAAAAAGGTCACGTTTTAAAAGTGCATAGAGGCATAGAAATTTACTCTATGACAATACTGAAAAATACTTTTTTGGAAAACTTGTAACTCCTCCGAGAATACTGGTCGTAGAAAGACAAGATTGGTCTCTAAAAACGCAGAAAGGGTTGTTTTAGCCAAGTACGTTGGAAAATTTTAAAATTTTACCTATGGTTGCGAGATATTTATATCATTTTTTCCACAAAAACATTAATATCTCAAAATCGGAAGAAAAAATGTTGAATATTCCAACGTACTTGGTTATAACAACCTTTTCTGCGTTTTTAGAGACCAAGCTTGTCTTTCTACGATCAGTATTCTCGGAGGAGTTACAAGTTTCCAAAAAAAGTTTAGGGCTAATTTGATAGTCGACAGTCGAGGTCAAGTCACGTGACTTGGTAACCGGGACTCTTAAGGTCCGTGTTCCTGACTTTTGGAAAACCCAATTGACCATCAAAATACGTTAGAATCATCTTTTGTACTTCGTTCAAAATTGGCTAAAGTTCTGACCCGATTTTCTATTGTAATACATGGTCGGAATGCCAAACGCATTGTCTATGGCTGTATCCGAGAAAATTTACGATATTCTTAAATGATTCGGCATCAGCAATGATTGAAAATGTTGTCCAAATCTTGAAGAATTGAACATTAAAATATAAAATATAAAAAAACTGGAAGGAATATCTAAAATTTTCTCGGATACAGATACAGCCCTTGCCAATGCGTTTGCCATTCCGACCGTGTACTACACTAGAAAATCGGGCTAGAACTTTCGCCAATTTTGAAGCAAATGCGAAGAGAGTTTCATGAAAAAGTGTAAAATGTAAATTGCATTGCACTTGACCGGATGTGTAGGTCATGAATATCCGACAAATTGAAGCGATGGAGCTGGAGCATTGAGCTTTTCTCTATGCCAACGCTGGTGTAGTCAATTTGCCTTGCGAATTTTCATCGTGTCATTGCTTGTATTACAGTACAGTAATAATTCGAACCCATGATTACACGGATTACTGTCCCATAGGAGAGTGCAAAGTGCAATACGACAACTCGAAATAACATTACATGAGTGCAAATGTGCACCAAGGTGATTATCGTGGCCAATTCAGCCTTTTTGTACAGCCTGTTTGATATTCAGTTAACTTTTAGCTGGGAGAAGCCCGTGGTCATGGATACAGCCATGCACCGTTCCCTTTGGTTTTATCCTATTCAAACTGGCCGCAGAAGGAGAGCAAAACAAAACATGACTTCACCCAAGAAGCATAAACTGTAGTTATGGTAGCCTTTATCTTCTCCTGTATAAGGAAAGTCCACTAGCGAATTTTCCTATGTTTATTTCTGAAGATTTATAAGGGACTTTTTTCTGAAAAAATCCCCCCATTTCCAGCCAAAAATATTATGCATGGTTTGAGGGCAACATCATTATGAAATGATCGAATGTTAATGTTTTGCTGGGGTCTAATAATTTGGCCAAAAGAAATTGTTGTATTGTGTTGTATTGTTGTATGTTGTATTGACTCGATTAAAGTATCTTCCACGAAGTGAAGAACAATAAGATGGGTAAATCGTGTATTATCTGCAAAAGTCGGTCGGATGCGTTTACAGTGGTTCATCAGTTTTCTAAAAAATGTTCAAACATGAGGATGAAATGGATTAAGATTGCATCCAGTGGAAGAACTAAGCCATTCCATCCGGAAAATTTTGGCATCTGCGGACAACATTTTGAAGAAGATTCATATAAATCTGGTTTAGGACCTAGGAGAATGTTACGGGAATGCGCTATCCCTACATTATTCCTAAACAAACATTCAGTTCACAATAAACGTAAGAAATATACCCGATGGAACCGTGTACTAATTGAATTAAAAATAATGTGTATAGATATTAATTAAATTACTGACTACAGAATTTGGATAATATTATATACGTAGGTATCGAATACACAAACACAGCCGAAGCTTTGTCTTATCTACAGAAACTTGAAGGCGAAATTGCAAGTTTAAAGAAAAGCAATGACAATCTACCTGACCTGATGTACACAACTGGCTAGGAAAACTGAAATTATTGACGGCTTGAGAGTACAATTGGCAGCAGGTCAATTGAAAATTAAAGAATCATTAGATAAACTTCAACTAGCAACTAAAAATCTGGAAACTCTGCAGTCTGCCGTATCAAAAATTTTGTCAGAAAAACAAATTGACCGACTTAGTAGCACTGAAAAGAAATTCGTGCACTGGAGTAATGAAGATATTGCTAAAGCCGTGGCCTTGCATACTGTGTCAAGTAGCGCTTACCAATACTTAAGAGAAAGTTGTAATTGGCCAATACCATCCTTAACTACATTAAAAAGAAATGTTTCGTCAATAGATATACATCCTGGTTTGCTCAATCCAGTTCTAAACGTCTTGAAAGCGGAGTTTTTCAATGCTACCCCGATGGAAAAACAATGCATTTTGGCATTTGATGAGGCTGAAATTAGCGATTTGATTTGTTACGATGAAAAGAGCGACAAAATTCTTGGACCTTTCAAGCATGTCCTTGGAGTGTACATCAGGGGGATCTGTTTTGATTGGAAACAGTTGATCTACTATAACTTCGACGAAACTTTGACTCCAGAAAAACTTAACTCTATTATTACAGCAGTTGAAAATTGTGGAATTAATGTACGAGGAATCTGCTGTGATTGTGGCACAAAAAATCAGGGGTTGTGGAAAACTCTTAACATCAATATTGATAATGTATATTTTTCAAACCCAGTCACAGGTTCACGGGTTTTCGTTTTTGCGGACTTCCCACACTTGATAAAACTGATTCGAAATCACCTTGTTGATGACGGTTTTATACTTGAAGATGGCACTATTATTACAACAGAACCGTTGAAAGAAATACTAAAATACAGCAAAGGAGAGTTGCCTATATATCACAAGTTAACTGAAGAACATCTAAATGTCAAAGGTCAAGCAAGACAAAATGTTTCAAAGGCTTGGTACGTATTTTCCGAATCGGCTGCAAGGGCTATGGTATATATAAATGAAAAATACCAAAAACAATCTGAATTTTTCTTAATGATTAACAATTTGGCGGACTTAATGAATACGCGTGTGGCACATTGTGATGTCAATCCATATAAATGTCCATATGGCTTGAAATTTGGAAACACAAAACAAACAGCTTGAAAAGGTGCAAGATACAATTTTAAAATTAAAAGTAGGACCGTCTACTGATTCAAGTGCCAAAAAGAATCGAAAAAAGGCTTTACAACCTTCCATTAAGTCATTAAAACTTCTTTTCAAGGATTTTCAGAAGTCCCCATTGAATGCTACGTATTTATTGACAAAAAACCTTAATCAAGATTTTGTAGAAAATAGTTTTTCTACTTTACGGGGCCTTGGTGCTTTCAGTTTAAAACCTACACCAGTCGAAGTTATCCGAAGAGCTAAATCATTAGCATTTGGGTGGAATTTCCATTATAAGAATAACTCTCCCGTTGCAGCAGATATTGTATCACCAGTGTAAGAATTTCTAAGCGTCCGAATTCTAACTGCCATGAAATATGCGGACAAGCGAGACCGTGAAAACGATATTGATGATTCTCTCAATACGAAACTTACGACAATTGACAATTACGTTCAAATTGATGAGCATTGGGTTAATATTCCTCATTTTGCAAAGGAAAAGTGTGAAGAAGGAGGACTAGAATATGTCGCTGGATACATCGCAAGATGTGTCACTGAAAAGTATCCAGAGCTAACAAAACAAGAAGAACAAATGGCAGCAAGTAATGGCGGATGGGTCCGTCTCCTTTCAAGAGGAGGACTGACAGAACCATCGAATTTGTGGTTAGCCACCTTCAAAAAGTTTGAAGAATATTTTATCGAATACCACCGGGGCATTGGTCGACATTTGAGTTCTACATTAATCAATATTTTCCCCGATATTCCAAAAGAAGTTATTTCTCTTTACGTGCGAACTAGAACTAAAATAAGAATTTCTTGGATCAACCGTGAGTTGAAAGAAGAAAAGTTGGAAAGGCAGCGAAAGTCGTGGAAAAGAAGGAAAGAGATACATCAGCAAAATGTTTTATCTGTACAGATGGAGGTAACTGAGTCTTTGCTGGCCTGAAATATATTGATAATGATTTCTAATTAATATTAGGATTATATAATAGTATTAGTGTCCAATTTGTTATTACTTTGTGAATGAATATTGTTTATTTGTTGTTTATTATTCCGCTAAGTAATTACATCGGAATTTATTTCTCATTTGTCAGGAACAAATAATGTATGAAACTGAAATATATTATAGTCAACAGTTTATATGATAGATAATAAATTGATTTATTCATAAAAAATTCCTTTTCGCAAAGGCAGTTAGTATTATTATTCATGTGTAAACTAAAAACTTCAACCACCACAAGCACCATAAATCTGAACAGTTTTTTCTCATAAAAGGCCAAAAATTGCAATTTATTGTGTAGCTAATGTCTATATGGACATGTATACCCCTTGACTAAATTTCTAAGTGCATGCCTGAACCATTATTATTTTAAATGCTAAAAATTTAATTTTGTAGCAGAAGAGAAAACTAGTGATAAAGTGGAACACTATAGAGGAGTCATGAAACTTAACTTTTGCACATCCTTTGGTACAGTCCAACCCATTCCTCTGATCATATGGGATGTTCTCAGCAAAAACAGGCATAATATTTTTGGCTGGAAATGAGGGGATTTTTTCAGAAAAAAGTCCCTTATAAATCTTCAGAAATCAACATAGGAAAATTCGCTAGTGGACTCTCCTTATACAGGAGAAGATAAAGGCTACCATAACTACAGTTTATGCTTCTTGGCAACGTCCATGCTCCTTGAGTCTCCCTAAAATATTAGATGTTGAATATTAGATGATAAATATTAGTTTAGTACAGACATAATTAATCTATGTTATTTTAAATCTATGCAAGTAAATTCAAACAAATTTTAAAATTAAATAAACTGCGTTATTCAGGAGACTTCCAGAAATAGGAGGTCATAAACTGTACCTGTTTGATAACTTCTCCGATTGATTCTGTAGGACTTTAAATTGACCCTTTAGTACTGTAATTTTGTTTTCACTTGCGGATTAAAGTTCTTGAAATACAGAGTCAGCCTTTTCCTAATCTAGTTTCATCTGTTTTTGACATTCCAATATTTTCATTTTACTGGATTTTAAATCCAAGCTGCCTGCTTCCAGTTGGGACTCCAGGACAGATTTATACATTTCAGTCATGATAAGTATTAGTTGGGTACAAAGGCAATTTAAATATGTTATTTTAAATCCATGCAAGTAAATTCAAACAAATTTTAAAAGTAAATTGACTGCCTTATTCAGCTACTCAGCTAAAATTCTTAAAAAAACTACTGCGGCTGCCAACAAATACACCAGCATATGCGATTCGTTTGGAAACTGGTAGACGTCATACACTGTGTCAGATCTTTAAATTAGGTCTGCGATTCTTAAGCAGAGTGCTAAAAATGAATGATAACGGATACGCAAAATCAGTGTACAAAACGCTATATCTACTAGATGAGAGATATAAAGAAAATGAAAAATATAATTGGGTGTCCCAAGGTGGGCTAAATTTCTATAGCAATATATTTATCGTAGATACACAAATTAATAGATTGGTGTATTAATAATAGTGTATAAGCAAAACAAGCGTCACTATATAAATTTAGACCGCCTTGGGGTGTCCCAAATCAGAACACTGATTGAGGAGATCGGTTATAATTCAGTTTGGCAATCGCAATCAAGTACAGAAATTGATGAAAACCTTGACAACATGGTGAAAGCTTTCGAAGCGAAAATGTTCAAAGATGTCCAAAGAATAATCACAGTCTCTTATCTATAAACTTGCACCACAGGCTAATGGAGCCGATTATGTCAAGCTGCCAATCTCACTAGAAAGAATCCGCTGTATAAGTCAACTAAGGTTATGTAACCAGTTTTCTTCTAGAATTATTGTCAATAACATAATGTATAGAATAATGAGTAACCAATTATGTACAACGTGTAGAAATGACGATAATGAAGAGGAAAGCTGGTTCCATATATTTTGTAAGTAATTAATATTTAGCCCGCTAAGGGAAATGTATCTAGTTAAGTACATTGACAACTTAAACAGAGATGACTTCTACACTCTTTTTGAGTTTGATATGTGTAATATTGAGAAGATTAATAATTTATACTATTTCCTCACTAATGCACTACAGTTAAGAGCATGGGTGAGAAATGAGAGCCTCTAAAATTGCCAAACCACGAAAGCTATTTAATGTAATTACCTCAATCTAATTAATAGGTTAAGCTAAAAAATATGTCTTTAAAATATTCGTACATATAGTACATTAAAATTTAGATTACCGAACTGTAAGTGAATTCATAATATCATACTTTGTGTACATAGACGATGTCTGAGAAACACAATAAAGTTATTAAACTAAACTAAACTAATAGACTGCCTTGTTCAGGTGGGTTAATCATTCCAATTATAAATTCCAATTCGAACTTACTTATTTGCCAATTTCCTCCAGTTTTTGAATGTGCACAAGAATTGACAATCCACAGGACCTACAATCCAGCTGTCAGCTGAGTCAATTCAATTATTGCTATAATGTAATTGTCTCGGTCGCTTTCAACTCGTATTTCTATTGGTTATGCAAACTCAGCCTGTAATTGGTTATGCAAGTACAGCACCTTATTGGTCGATCTCCTAACGGCCAATTTCACCTTTTTATGTAGACTTCACCCACTTCACCTCCCACAACTCCCCAAACCTCAATCCATATCCAAGAATCAGGAGCCACGACTCTTCAGTCTTCTTCCAACTTCGATGTCCTCAACTTCCTTTTCTAACAATCCCTAAGTATAAGCTAGAGTATCTTCAGTCTAATAAATAGTTCTCCTGAGTCATTCCATAATTCTGAGTCTATTTCACATTATTTCATTTGACTCACGACTCATCTTTCATTCGGCAATCCCAATCCTCTCGCATATTGAACTAGGGCAAGACCAGCTCATCCGAATTCCCACATTTGGCTAGCTAGGACCTTGCAATATCCTAGGATTGTAAATCCTGAGAGCAGGTAGCCTGCCTCGAATATCTCGAAAACAAAGTTGGGAGCTCAAGAGTATGTAGCGGGGTACATTTCAAAGAAATTGATTGACACTCCATCCAGAATTAGCTGCCTTGCCATTTGAAAGAAAGGGGGGTTGGGTTAAGTACTCCTGTAACAACCTGACTGAACCAACGTCTACATGATTAGCAGGTTTCTTAAAGTTTGACGAGTGGTTCGCAGTTCGCAACATATCATTTAAAATGTAGCTTCCATCCGGCTGCAAATGTGATTGATTGACATTTGGAGGCCCATGAATAAAAGTAATGAAAATTTTGAGGTCCGTGATTAAAATTTTAAATTTAAACGACCCTTGTTTAAATGATGAAAAATTGGAGGAATTTTCAAAACGGCTTTGAAAATTTGGAGGATGTGAGAATAAATATGATATTGTAATAATATGTAAGTCATAATGTAATAAATTACAGTAAAAGAAGATACAATACTTTTACACTACACAAATACAACTTAGGGAAGCTTTTACAGTTTATTTCGGATATCATTTAATAATTTTTAATGAGATCCAGAAACCATTATTATTCTTTCTAAACCGATCTGAACTATAATACTTTAACTGAGTACTGCATTCAACATTGCATTCATCACTATCACTGTCGGCTGTCTTTACATAGGATTTCTGTGGTCCGCCAACAGCGATTTATTAGGCGGTCCTTTTTGCAACTCGTCTATTACATAGTAGTCTTGCAGCGAAGAATGTCTGGTAAAGTATTAAAAGAACTCTGAAAATTTGAAAATTCTCGATGTCTGCTTGGGGTTCAGTAAATGGCAATACATGCATGTGCAATCAAAAATGGCTTACATTTTCGGAAAATATACATACGATTTATATTCTATGATTAAGAGATTATTAATCAATGTGTGTGTTGTGACTTGTGACTTGTGAACATGTCACTGTCACGTTAAAGTATACACCTAAGTGTGAATACTATTGAGTGGGTATGTATATGGATATTAGTAGGAATGTTGCATATGGTCACGGCTAATGTTAGAAAGTATCTTGCGACATGGAAAAGCATGCTAAGAGAAGAGAAAAAGCCGGCAGAGATAAAAGTCTGTCTGAATTTGTCGGTTGTAGAAGGGTCTCATTTAGCTCGTTCTCTTGAGCTCACTTGAGTTGGATTACTTGGATTATGTTGAAAGAGTGGAGAAAGTCCTGAAAAGAAATCAATAGTTTCATTTCTACTTAAAGGTAGTTCGGTTCGGTCGGTCGTCGGTGCAGTACAGACTAGTCATTGCTTGACATGCCACAAGCAAGACGAACGGACAAGAAGACCCTTGTGCTAGTAAAAGCAAAAGACGGAAAAGAACGACGGAGAAAACAAAGAAAGTTGGGAAAGCATTCACCTCGGACGTGCGGACCAAGAGGACCGTGGTTTTACTCCCTGTCATTCAAGTGAAAGTGCTGTTGTGAGTAAGATAAGGCTAACGCGTCTAAATTACGGTGTGAGAAAACAGCGGCAATTTTGAATCAATCCGCATTTCACTAATTCACACGCACTAACTGACTATATAATAATATTTACAATTAGCAAATTAATTATAAATTCATCAGTCAACTCTCTCTTTTCAGTCATTGGCCTTCAAATCATCAGATAGTACCTGCGAGCTCTGTCCTGATCATATTTAGCAAATTATTTTTTTTATTTACCGCACGGTACAACTTTTGGATTTTAAAAGTTATTCGGTGTTCGGTCGGAAACAACTCTTCCTCACCCTCCTCAAATTTCAGTCCAAGTCCAAACAGATATCTATAACTGGAACAATTAATTATTTCCACTATCAGTCAACAGTCAGTCATCAGTTTTGTGGGGCTTTGGCTTGAATCAGCTATTAAGCCCACAGCTGAGCTGACAGCCAATTAATTTATATGGTTAATTGTTCACCACCACCACCAACCACTCTTGTCTTATAAGACTAATAGACACCAGTAGTGGCTAATATGTCATAGGTAAATGAACACCATTGAATACAGAAGAATATTATTTATTGTTGGTATCAGTATTAAAAGTAGTTCTAATTTCTATTAATTTCAGAGCAGAGCCCTTAAATTAAAATCAAACGGCACCTAAGTCAAGAAGCTCATTACAATAGACTTTCCTGAAAATGGGCGGCGGTGTTATTGTGGACCTAGGGGTGAAAGATATTTTTTCACTGAAGCAAAGGTTGGAATTACCTTCCGGGGAATGCATCGAATGTCAAGCCAAAATTACTTTGGGGCTTATTAATTACTTCGCAGTGGTAGTTAGTAGGTAAGATATTTCAGTTCATTTTTGTATACCATTGTAGAGGAATTTAATACATTGGTAGTATAAAGAATTTTTGTTTGATTTGGTATTTTGAGCCTTAGTCGTAATGGCTATTAAAATGGGATATTTTATTAAAGTGTTTCTCTATATCTCTAATCAAGATTAGTACTCAAATGTCTTACGGCGTTATTTCCTATTTCAGTTCCGGTGACCTCCTCTTAGTATGTGATCGTAGTTGGTCTTGCAGCGTAAATGGAGTTACGTCGTCAAAAAATATATGGACCCTGAAACATGTACCTTGGTTTGCAGATAGACACAAAAGAATCTCTAGTTTGGCTTTTGATGACGATGGACTTCTCTACATCGGTAGTAAGTATCCATAAAAGTTAATGCATTGCTTATCTAAATAAAATGGTTAATCGGAGAAGGCTTAATTGTTCGACTTGATTTGTCCAGCATTGGATGGCAATATATTCGAGCTGAAAGCTATGAAAATTTTAAGTAGTATTGGTCCGCCGGAAACTGATTTGAAAAATATTTTCCATATTGCAGATCTAATTGTTCGTAAAATATTTTAAAAAACCTATCATAATATAGTATATGTCTCCAGTATTTCAGAACATTTACCTAACGCCATTTTTTAATTTATCTGAGCAGATAGAACAGCTACTTATTTGGACACGAGATAGGGTAAAAGTTGTTGTATGCAATGGCGGAAATGGAAAACTTGCTTTAATAACCTCAAATTCATTGCCAGTGCTGATTACATTTACATCCAATGTGGTGGGTTTGGAGCTTTTTGTGAACAAGACTGGTCTCACCTGTGTATTGGTTAGTATTGTTGTATCAGCAGAGATGGATTTCTGCTTTTCGTATTGTAAAAGATGTCTACCTAATTTTTATCTCAGGTTTGCTTACAAAATGGCCAAAATGTGTATACTGTTCTGGACGACTTGGAACTGCCAGTTCAGAGCACAGAATCTCAAGGGAAGAAATCAATATTTCGTAAAGCAAAGGACAATATTATGTCTAAATTGTCGGATGACAAAATTAGCTTCTTTAGTAGAAAATCAAGCAAGGATAGTAGTCCCACAAATTCGACAGCAAATATAGCGTCTTCAGTAGTGAGTACTGCAGCGATCGCTCAAGTTAATTCAAGCACAACTCCTCCTTCTCTCCCAGCTCCCAAGCCAATCACTATTCCTGTTAGTAATGTCAAGTTTATCGCTGTCGAAGATGTTCATTGTAGAGGCACTCTAACAAAGATCCACGGAAAACCTCAATTCATTCGCCACGTACTTAACAAATTAGATGTAAGTGGATTACTTCAGTATTAGGCCATTAAGAGCTATAAATAAACATATACGGGGTGAACTAACCTTTATTTGTGTGTATTTATAAGGTGTTCGAAGGCGATTTTCGACAAACATCTTCCATCTTTGCTCCTTCCAGCATTGATAGGTTTTTTGCCATCGATAAAATTTTCTATGCTGTTGATCAAGAGCACGAGTGTTTACGAATGAGCCTAGTCATTAATTCTATGGTATTTGATCTTGCTTGTTTCGACTAATGATTTGGATTTTAGAGTGTAAATAATAATAGTTTCCATTTGTTTAGTTGAAAGAATTTGCTGTGATACCATTCAAGTCACGCATTTTGTCTGTGGTCCCGGTGGGAGACGAAATAATTACCCCGTACAATGTGTTCATCGTAGCAGAGAATGGCATTCATGAAATGTGTCTTAAGTACGTCTTTCTTGATTTCACTAATTGCTTTAATAAGTAATCTAATCCTGTCGTAGTAAACTTCTCATTTTGTGTAGCTCAATAGATTGTCAAACATTCTTATGAATGTTTCCCCATATAGGTCAACTGTGTCGTCAACTTTTCAGCGCCCACTCTATCTAGCTTAGATATATGCTAGCATGATGAGTATTGTGCTTGTAATTCTTAACTCATCTTCCGGTTTTCATTATTTGATCTGCTTTCTTTTTATCTATTATATATATTTCAGTACTTTCATCGATCAAATATTTAAAGAATTGCTACTTTTTAAGTTAAACTCATTAAGTACAAATTAATTAATTAATAACTTGAGAATTGTACGACAGTTGTAGTCGTTAAGTAGATTTTGATTCAGAAATCATTTACATGATATCGTACACAATATACATACGTGAAACGTATTTTTCTTTTTAATTTATTAATTTAAGCTTTTGGTGTCTTGCAGGAATAGTCCAATGGACACTTGTGTGGACTTGCTTTTCAAAGAAACGAGCAGTTCTTTGCTTGAGTGCGTCTGCAATGCTTTGAGTGTGCCCAAAGCCCAGGTTTGCATTATGGCTGGAGATATGCGAGCCGAAGATGGAAAGTTCGCTAAAGCAATTCTATACTATAAACTAGCTGGGGTGAGAATGTGTGAAATGAAAACCTAAAAAGCTAAACTTTGTGGTTCTGTTTGTGTTGGTTGCATTTGATTTATTTACTATTAATTGACTTCGGCCTGTTTTAATGGTGCCTAGATGACGCATGCTAAAATTTGTGCAAAATTTGGATCTCGTGGTCATGTGGCTGCAATGCTTTGTTTTTACGAGTTGGTGGATCAGGAGCGTTCTAAATTTGCTGGATCATATAACGAAAGACAAAATATGTCAGATATTGTGATCATTGGCCGTATTGAGCAATACCTTAGGTATGGTCGAGTTCGATCTGAGCTTCCTCGTAACCCAAAGAGTCTTCTTACGTAAGTGATTTAGTCCTTGTTTCAATACAGATTCAGAAATTGTTAATCAGACTTTAATTTTCATCTGCATTACTTTTCAGAAATATGCTTAAGAAAAATCTCTATTATTCATCAAGAAAGGCGGCTCAATATCTAAGTATCCCAGAACTTTTGTGGGGTCTCAGAATCGTTGGAAGGGCTCGTCTTTGCTACCCAGAGATCTTACAAGGCCTTCACGAAAAATATCATTCTGCCCCTGCCCGTTTCAATAGGAGTAAGATATTTTGGGAACTCCTCACATCCGACTGGGTCTCCGTGTACACGGTATCGCCAGTTGTCTTTTTCTGGTACAGAGGAGTCATAGCAAGAAATTTAAGTCATGTAGATAAGACCACTCTATTTCGTCTACTCAAAATGATGGTTCCGTGGCGAAGAGAACTCCAGCGGAAGATTTTCACAGAAATATCTGATTTAGTGGAGATAATCGATTTTACCATTAGTCCTGTAAGTTCTTGTAGATATATAGACTATTATTTCTTAGAAAATTGGTATCGACGTATATTACTTAACTTGCCCCTTGCCCTATTTTGTTTACAGGAAGCTGGAAAGGTTGTCATTGATGACTACGTAGTCCTTTTTATTACATTACTTCTTGAAGCGATTAGAAGAGGTTACATTTACTTTCATGTATTGCTTATTAATAGTTTGCTCGAAAATGTCGAAAATGGTTTTGGTGAATGTATCCTCATCCTTTGAACAAATTTACTGGGTTTTGTTGATTTTCAGATGAAAAACCTCCATATGTTTTGCCAACGTTTACTTTTAAGTCTGATGCTCGCATTTTACAAAAGAAAGAAATTGCCAATCATAAGAATAACATGGTCGCAACTATGATGCTTGCCAATATAGATGTAAAATCATTTTCTGCCTCTCCGTTTCATTGTGCTTGTGTTAGAAATGGAAAGGTGTACACGTGGGGTGAAAATAAAAGTGGGAGACTAGGTAAGGTTTTTGTTCATTTCCGTGTGTGTAATGCATTTGGAAACCAATAATCCATTTAAGAATTGTTGTTCTGGTTAACCAGGAATTCCCGAAGAACGCAACAGAGTCATTACGGATACTCCGACTCCCATTAATCTCTCTCCGAGCCTCAAAATATATATTGAATCTGTGTCGTGCGGCAGTGGTCACAACTTGGCTCTGACTAATTTCGGTGTAAGTATGCAACGATGTTTAATGAATACATTAACTTATAAAATGGTTTGGCTAATAGGTTTTGAATATTGTAGACCATCTTAACATGGGGAAATAACACTTTCGGACAGCTGGGAATTGGCCCTCATACAGTTTGGTCAGGGCGACCTGTACCTTTAGATATTCCAAATGTGATTTTTATATCCATTGCTGCTGGAGGCTACCATTCTGTTGCAGTAGACCATTTAAACCGAGTGTGGTCGTGGGGCTGGGGTGTACATGGCCAGCTTGGAAATGGTCAAGTTGATAATCAGTATTATCCATCACTTATAACTCTCGACGTAAGTTGTATTGAATTTGTATTACATTCTGAGTCTAATGCTCCCGGTTATCAAATTTTATCAATATGTTTATTTGACTCGTTGGAAAATGTCCGGAAGTTTATTATAAGTGTTGGCGTGCCTTCTATATTTGCTTTCATTCTTTGCAGGACAAGATTGTTTTTGTTGCTGCTGGACATTCCCACACAGCAATGTTAACATGCTATGGCAGAGTATTGACTTGTGGCTGTGATCATTTCGGTCAACTGGGATGCAAGCCTCTTACAAAAAAAGCGAAAGTGCCGACGCTAATCACAGCCCTTCCCTCAGGGACCATTATCAGACTTGTGGAGTGTGGCTTATGCAGTACGGTATGTCCTATAATTTACTTCTTTCGAGCGTTTACACAAGCATTATTTTAATCTATAAGTAATAGTATGTTTATGTTGTCAACAATTATTGAACAAGTGAACCAGAATCGAAATCGATCTTTATTGAGAAGGTCTTTAGTTTATCTTCACAATTTTGGCTACAGTATTGTCTTTGTATAAAAATAAGTGGTTCATAGAGTTGACTAACAAACATGTGTACAAAATACAAATTTTATACCTAGTGTATTTGGTTTGACGTAAACTAGGAATACGCAAATCAGCGTACAGAAAGTTAAAGAAACAAACTTTTATTAAAACGTTCGTTCTTGAGTATTGATAAGGACATGGAATTGAGAGTATAATAATATTCTTTTATTAATTTTATTTAGTTCGAAAACGAAATTGACGTACATAAAGTAGGCTAGGTAGAGTATTTCCTTCATTGACTTCAATTTTTAGTTACGGTGGTTTGCGCATAATAATTTTTACGTTTAACTTGTAATAATAATCAATAAGATATGTATAAAACAAAGTTAAAGGCCATAGACGCAACGCTACAAGGCAAACTGTTGGAGTAACTTTAAAACGAGGCTAAGGCTAAGCTGCCTACACGTTGAAAAATTGATTGCTTATAAACAACTGCACATTAAACAACCTAAATAGCTTTAAGAACCTTTGACTTTTCAGAATTACGTTTCTTGCAATTCTACACAGGGCTTTTTCCTTTAACGCCGTTTAAGTCGTTACCGTCATCATTACTATCGATGGGAATGATCTAAAAAGATATAGTGATCTAGACACGCACTGTATTCTGCTGTGAGGAATGATGGTAGAAAAGTTGTATAATATATAAATGAAATTTATAAATTTATGAGTTTTGAGAAATTTTTAAACAGAAAAGTGAAAATGAACATGAATGAACATCAGATACATAGTTGTACTAAATATAATTCTGTTTCTTCCGTTTTTGAGATAGAAAATACTGTATTTAAACGGAAAAGTTTCGAATTTTCTATAAAAACAATTTATTAGCACATGGAAAGTAGCTTTAGTGAGCCCTAATACTAAAGATTTCTCGTCCCTGTATTAAAAATGAAATAGTCTGTGTGCTGTGTTACTATTGTTATTATAGTGAAACCATTTCAGATATAGATATTATTAGCAAGGCAAAGTCTCCAAATTAATCTTTAAGATTGAGTAATTATTTCTTGAAGATTTCGTACTCTGAGTCTTAGTAAAAACTACTTAGCTGTCTACTTCTACTCTCTAACGTACAATACTAACAATATTAGTATATTCTCTATCAAATATCTCTGAGCGTATCTCATTCGTTATTAACACAAAGTTGGGGGAAGTCGATGTATAGTTACGTTCACATTTGGAAGTTTGTAGAAAAAGTTACCATTAGCAAAAGGGTGAAAGTCATTTCATATATTATGGTAATTTTCCTACTAACTCGGAATGAGAGTGTGAGTAGGTAGGTTTTTAGGTACTAATTAGTTTGTAGGTAGTTATATAGTATTTATAGTGCCATTACTGGATTGCTTATTTTTGTAATTTTGTTCACGGGTGGTTTGTTTCGTTAGTATTTTTCCTCTGCGTCCGGTGTTTCTTCTGGTTCTGCGTCTACTGTATCTTCGGTTACCGGGTCTTCAGCATCGGCTTCTTCATCTCTTTCGGCTTTTAAAATTTTGAGGAGAATAAAAACAATCCAAAGCTCGTAGATCATGTAGATGAAGTTGAAAATGGAGACAATGACGTACAATTTTCCATCTTGAGTATAAATAGTTCTTGGGACGAAGAGAATTAGGTCGATTACTATGTAGATCACGGAGAATATAAACCATATACGTATTTGCACATAACTTCGCTGTAATTAAGAACAGAAATCGTTTCATCAAATACTTTGACTATAGGAATGTTTGCAGCTGCCGTTGCTTTTGTTTTGTTCTATTATGTAACATAACATAACACTTGTGTAAATCCTTACGACATTGTAATGCATTGCTCAACGTTCTACATATGCGTTCCTAACTTGTCCACTTTCGAATCAGCTCTTGAACAACCTTTCTTTTTGTTCTCCATTCTGCGCTGCTGAATGTGCCATGTAAGCACTTGCTGCTGTTATGGTACACATACTGACTGAGATTTACTGGTTGCATGACTGCCTACTTTTTTGCTGCTTATACGCAGGTAATTTAGACTCAGGCAGTTGCATAAGTGGTAATTGTTGGAAAATGGCTTACCTTTTGCGCTCCGACAAATAGAAGTATTCCTAACAACCATGACGTACCAGCTCGAAGCCAAGGGATAGCCAGAAATAAGGCTTGCTTTGCTCCTATTTAAAAGAATTATCTGACATGAAACTTTCATCTTTTTAAGTTGTAGAGTTCAGAAGATCCATAATAATTTTTTGTCAATGTGACGTTGTGATTGTGACGTAAAGCAACAGTAATTGTAAAATTACTCTATTGTCAAGTCAAACAATGCTTTAAGTTACACCAGTAAAGGACAAACTTTGTCCTCTACTTAACTTAAGGTATTTCACCGGCATGGCAGTTTTATATAAAATCAAACTTCAGCAGTTTTCATTTTCAGTAAAATTGGCTGTTTAGTTATTTAATCTAAACAGTAATGAATGCCAATGCAACTTTCACTAAAGCGAAAAAAACTTGTAGTTAATTTTTATAATTATCTAGTCCACTTGAATTATTCGTGTATTACTCACATGTACCTACAGCTCCATTTAGTTTGCATAAGGCTACCTACGTTGTACAAGTGGAAAAGTTGAAAATATTACTAAAAATTGACAATAATTTAATAAACTAAATGACAATGAATTGAAACTAATAGAAATAAATAACTAAAAATAAATTGTATCTGTAAATGGCGAAGGAACTTACTTCCATATGCAAGCAATTTAGCCAAATCTTGTCGGTGGTCAGGATCTTCTTCCACAAATTGATTAAGTAAATATGGGTATTCGGAAATGGCATAAGTCAATAGAAATAAGATTATTAAGGCGAAAGAGGACATTATCTGAAAAGTAAATTGTGAGTTAATTATATTCAAAGTACAAAATATTTATTATTTGAAATATTCATTTGATGTGTGTATGCGAGTAGGTACACAAACAAACCATATCGATAGTTGCTAGAAGACGACTCTCGGTTCGTGCAGAGTTGGAACAGAGAAACCATCTTTCTGTCATTTTGAGACAGTTTGTAATGGAATGTAGAAATCGCTTTAATATAGCAAACTGGTTGTTTAAAAACGAGGTATAATAATTGAGAGACGGAGAATGAAAAACAGGCAGTTGCCTGACTAAGCCCAGGTTCTTTGCTCCGTGCAGGCATTGAGACAACTGAGCAAAGCTCAGTCCGTTGGTCGCCGGGTCTGCAGAAATCGGATATGCATGTCAGCCATAAGTTGAGTTGTGAACGCTTTATTTCCACTGCCTGTTTACTCCTTCCACACATGTGCCTATGTAATGTATAATGTCAAAAGTTGGAATGGATAAGATCGCTTTGCTGGGGAGAGAGAAATACTACTCTGCATTAGTCTTTTCACTCCAGTCCATCAAAGTCCAGTTTAGTTATACTTGTCTAAAGTATTGCTATATGTAATTGCAGTTACTGTGCATGCACGATTACAAAATAGCAGACATAAATACAGTAATACGTTATATATACGAGTTCAAATTAGCCAACGAAGACCCACATTTTTCGTATTGATCTCTGCTTCTAAAACTTCTTTCCTTCACGCTTTTACTGAATTTTAGTAAATAAGCAGTTGACTTTAGTGCTATTACGCCACAAAATTGTCACTCCGAATTATGTTTTATAGATTTTACAGCAATGCCTTGCATGTGCCAGAAAAGTTACCAAAATTGTGGAATACTTATACTTACGTTTATGTACATCTTTCTCTATTTATTGCTCAAGTGAAACTGTGGGAAATGATGTTATACTGTATCAACGATAAATGCAATGTCTGTTTATATGTCAGGAGGTTAAGCGTCTGGGAAACTTACGTTTTGCTCTGACCTGATGGTTTCGGTGTTAATAACGGATCACAGAAAGGGCGGTGTAAAGGTTCATTGTGTCCGGTTCCATCTGAGTTATAAATCTGGTCTGCGGTGTTTTGATTTTTAATCCGCCTCTTCGCCTGCTATGACTTGACACAGCAAAATATCGAATGTTATCTTTTTACCTTGACAAAGTCTTGTTAATCGATGTCTACCTAAGGAGCGTATGAACCTTGTGAAATCTCAAATAGACTGGGACCTATTAAATCGTAGCATAAGCTTTTACTTTCAAAATACATTAGTTTCTTTCTGGTACATAAGTATCTGTCTTTTACCGAAAGGAAAGGAGAACCTTTTACCTATTAATAACCCCCTATATTAATAAACCAACTTAAATAACCTTTCAATAGAGCTTTCGGTCCTTTATCCCCCAATCAACCTTTTCGGTACATCAACCCATCTGGTGTGTTTTCCAATATTTGTCGAATCACTTAGTATTTAGACTGGTTTTTCCATTTTTTGTGGAGTCTGGTGATCAATGATTTAATTGTAAATGTCCAAAATCAAAATAGTATTAAATAAATAATTATATTAGTATTACATTGTAAAACAAAATATTAGGTATAATGTAAAAGACATATTTTCTATACAGAATGGAGAAATAGAGACTGTAGTCGAGGCCAAGTGAGTTATCTGAACCTCGCTATCTCAGTTGTGACGAGGTGAAAAATTATAAGCCGCACTTCATATTAGTTATGCATATAACTTTTGAAAACAATATAACTCTTCAGTGGCCTTTCTCTTGAGACTTTCTCTGAACTCAGGGTTCGAAAAGCACAAGTTTGTTGGACGTGACACAATTGTTATTTATTCCTTCTGGTGAAATTACTCTCGTAGGGAATGGCTTTCTGTCATGCTATCTTGCCTCTTTCTAATTCTTTCCTTTTCAGCTCCAATGAAAGTTGACCTGTTTGTGTTTATATTATACTAGTAGCCACCAGTATATGGGACTAAATTTCGAGAGGTAGGCATCCAGCGTAATCATGCGTATTGGATATTGGGGCCAAGCACGTACCCAGAAGAGGGTAGCGCCCACCCCACCCTGTTCAGCTCAGTTTTTGCCATAACTATTTGTTGCGACCCTCCTTACCCCAATTCCTGGATACGTGCCTGAGCACGACCTACCACACATAGTTACATACATATATAGGCAGGTAAATATATTGCTCTATCTAAAACGGTGGTTATAATATAGAGATTAGTAATATAATGTTCTATTTCAATGCAACGCAAACGCAGCTATCCGCTGTTTCTTATTGCATTAACTTATAGGTAGTCAAATAAACAGCCGTTGTAAGGAATAGTGTGGTCTCAAGTTTTACTAAATAAGTAATCATAAATTAGAAATCAGACATGCTTATCAGACAGATGTCATTATGGGAAGCCAAAGACAATTTTTAAGACTGATCGTCAGTTAATAAATAGTATTGACTAAGGATAAGAAGTTCATGCTGTTTATCAAGAGATAGTGTTCATTTGTATATAACCAGAATAACCACTTGATTTCGACTTGGTGAAAGTTTGTGAAGCGCATGTAACTTAGAGAAAGTGGTGATAGTGTTATTAATTAAATAGTAAATTAATTATATAGGTAGATTTTAGTTATTAATTAGATATCACAAGTATTATTATGTAACTTTAAAATACAACTAGACCAAAATAGATATTCGTAATGGTATATACAAATGTTAGAGCATCTATGTACGTCTTATCACAGTCTAGTATTTTTACTTAAAAAATGTCGTTTTCTCTTGCTCTAGCACCATCTACTACTTTTATTTAGAAGAAAAACTCTTGATTGATATCTGGTAATTTGCACGGGTGTATATAGTTATACAGTAGTGCAGTGCTAGCACCACTAATCAATGTGAATTTGTATTTACGTTTTTATTTATAATTTTATTTTAAATTTTAAAGTTTGGGCTTGAAAAGAGAAATAAGTTTAAAATTGTTTTTAATGGAGCTTTTATGAAAATCTTCCCACATAATTGATAAGTAGACATCGTCGACAGTTTATGTTGGGAATATAGAGCATGGAGAAAGTCAGTGCTGTTGGAGATATGTAGAGGTATGTAGGTAGAATCAGTTATGAGAGTCAACTCAGTCAAGTGCTGGGTTCTCATCAAAATAAACGATAGTTTGAATTAGAAAGGTAAACAAAACTGATATAGATATAATGTGAAATCGTTTTGGGTACTTTTCAAAATCATTGTATGAAGTGGCAGTAAGCAACATAAATCAAACCAAACCGCAACTTGATTTTATTGTGCCATCATATACATACGTGCTTGATTTTAATGATTTCGTATAGAAAATGAACCGTGTAAGTGGATACTAGTATAGGTCTTTGTAGAGTATAATATATTCAGCCTTATACTGCTGTTTAAGTCCTATTGCTTACTTATTACGCCTTACCTGAAATGTTCTGTTAGTGAACGTTCAATGAAAGATTTCCTGATTAGGGTTGGCTGCTGAGTTGTTAGAGTAAATTTGGCACAGAGTATTTTTTGATCTTTTATGATTGGTTTAACCTTGTGTATTATGTAGTCCGTTGAGTACAGTCGCATGATTTACTACATTTACTTAAGACTGTTCTACAAAGCTATCTACGAAATCTTATTATTGGAACAACTGGATACTAACTTTCAACGTTGAGACTTTCACCAACTTTATTGGCTTTATGTTATGGCAAAAATTGCAGATGACAATAATACAAATGTAGGCAACTTTGAAAACTACTTTGAAGTAGAAAAATGTAGTAGTTTATTTTATTATATAATAGTAATTGTATGTAGTAGTATATGTACATATATACATAATGCGGTATTAGTGTCGGTATAGATGATATGACATTACACTTTGCACTGTTTGCACTACACTGCAGTTGCATTTAGAGAAGTTAAAAATAATTGTTTGTACATATACTTCATTTCTTTGCGTTAATCACCTGATATTTTACAAATGATTTGAAAAGTGGAAGGATGCTCATTTATTCCATGTCTTTGCTGTAGACTAGAAAGTATATTCGAAGATATTTTATTATACTGCACTCGTAGATAAAAAGATTTAGCTGGTAAACTGAACTCTTCCGTTTTGATTGTTCGGTGAGGGCGTGTGACCTTCTATCGTAAAAACAGACTGGGTGTAACTGTCAGCATCTGCACTTGGGGTAGGCCCATTCACTGTAAATGCGGGATACGGTTTGTTCCCTTCTCTCGCAAATACGGTCGAGGCAGAACGAAGTTCTTTCGTTAGTCTGTAGATGATCCACAATTCGTACCATTTGTAGAGGTAGGCCATCACTGAAAAGAATGTGATAGACGTCTTTCTCTCCAAGTACATTAACGCCAGTACTACTAGAAACAGACTCAGAAGTATCTCCAAGATTGTCAAAGCAAACCAGAGCTTCAGCAACGTTTGATAACTCTAAAAGCCATTTCAAGAAGTATTTATTAAATGGGTAACAATGTTTAATTATTATTTCATGGATGTTACTTTTTCTGCAGCGATAAGTAAAGTTGTCCCAATGGTCATTCCGTAAAGGCACCATATTAACAATCCCGCAAAGAAAAAATTTAGCTCTTGCTCTAGAAATTAAATCGAGGTCAATTTTGGTCTGGTAAAGATTCTAGTAGGTATAGATACACTAGGGCTAGTAATTAGTTAACAAACCAGCCACTAACCTTCTAAGTCGAGGAGAAAACTGAAGTCGGTTGCTAAAGATGCATTTTGGCTCAAAGTCATATTGCGAAATGTCTCTGGATCATTTTTCACAAAGTCTGTTGCCCACGAGCAAAATACTAACGCAAAAAAATATCCAATCTACAACATAACAGAAATGAGACAAATATTATTAGAATTAAATCAATTGTAAGTAATTCTAAGTAATTTAAAGTCAATGGAATGAAAAGGAAACTTACAATATCAAAAAGAGCAATTTTCCTGGCTTCGGATTTTGGCGTGTTTGAGCAGCAGTAGACTTTGTCTTCGTAGTACATTTCTCCCATTTTAAAGGTTGGACTCAGAAAATATCTCTTTCCGTCAGAAAATCAGGAAGATATGTTCAAAAAGCTCACCGAGTAAAAATAACTAGGATTTCTGCTCACTGCAAGAGTTCCATGTCCAACGAGAGTCAGTTTATTAATGTGAGTGAATGTCAAAGAAATAGAAAGAGGATAAGCAGAATCAGAATTCTCTTAGAAATGTATTCGTTAAGTCCATTCATAGCATAGTTGAGGTTTACTTGTAGTAGTCCGACCGAATCTCTAGTGCAGAGATGCAGTAGTACATTTGTGTTGTGTTCCTGTGTGTACAAGTATTTGATTGGAGTATGTTGGAAGGTATTCTGCTAATGTACATACCTATCAAGGTGGTAGATTTATTTCCCATGTGGACTGGTTAACATTAGCTTGACTTTGCTTTTTTGGCGGAGAGAGCCGCAATGGCATAGCTAAACACAACTGTACCACAATCCTCATCGTCAAATAGGGCAAACAGGATCAGTGTTGCCTTGTGTGACGCAAATAATTATGACCAATGCCCATTTGTGGAAATAAAAATGATCGGTCAGGCAACTTGGCCATTCGTCAGAAGGTTTTCTTCCATCAAGATAAGCTGCACGTACAAGAATTACATAATAAGTGCTTTCTCTCTCAATCCTTCCTACCTACCTAATAAATGTGGCTCACAAATACCCAACCAAAGAAACTCGTTAATTCTCTCCTTCGTTCTCTCTCCGGGTCAAAGAATCTTTTCCAGGCTGACAGACGGTGGAGTTAACAGCATCATATTATTAGCCTAGAGTATTTCAGTATAAGCACATATGTTCCTTTTTCGAATGCTATTAAACGTGCCTCTTTCTTCGATTCATTTTTCATATCCGAGTTTCCTTTCAGCTTCGTCGGAGTCAAATAATATTCATAATAATATGATCACACCACCGCTTACTACCACCCGATCCTAAAAGTAGTCTACCTACATTTCTTATTCTTAGCTGTGGTAGCCGGAGAGTGTATGTCAATAGATATTTTACTTACTCCTTTTAGACGCTATTATATTATGTGTATGCAACGTACATTACTCCAACATATCCGCATTCTCTCTACTTCCTCTGTGGTATTAGCAGCGAACTTTATGCTACTGCTTGCTATTACTACTGCACTAACTGGAATCACGAATATTCTGTATCGAAATCTGTACTTTTAATGCCTTAAAAAATCTAAGTTTGAAAAAGGTTAAAAATTGTCCCTCATTTTAAAACTTTTGATTTTTAAGCCACTAAGATATCAATAATACGAATCCATGTCCCATATACTTTTTCTATGGCTCCTTGTACCCGGGACAAAATGACTTCTTTTATGGTCCCATAAACCTTTACCCATTTAAATGATTCCTTCAGGAGGAATTAAGCCAGATGTAAAATATTTTTTAACATGCATTTTGATTCTCCCATGTGGTTGTTATGCAGGCGCATAGTGCAACCTTAAAAATTATTCATTTACATTTCATTAATGCAGTTTCCACACGAATTTGGAGATACCATTGCTTTATTCAATAAAAGTTCACTAGACCATTTTACGTGTTAATGTTATGTATGATTTAGTATTTATGACTTTATAACCAAAAGCTTTGATTAAAAAAATTAGGAAAGTGAAATGAAATAGGAGGATGTGATGACTGATTAGGTTTGATTTTATTTTATTGCAGGCTATGGTGACAACAAAAAATAGGTTATTTTATAGCGGACTGAATCCTGCTACTTTAAGGTCTCTGTTATCTGGATCCAAAAAGAAAGAGAAAGGACCCCCTGATGAGTCTTGGGAAGAAGAGAAGGACTTTTCATTCCCTAGCATGATTGACACTGCACATACAGCTGGAGACATTGTTAAAGTAATTGTTTGACAAAATCTAAACGTGATAATTCTATCGATAACAATAATAATATGTCATGATATAACTTTTAGGTAAATGTAGCAACTACGCATTTAGCTGTGATGACATCCCTTGGTTTTGTTTACACGTGGGGTCTTGGCAAAAGTGGACAGTTAGTACGGCCTGATGATGACAGTAAAACCTTAGAGCTGATTGACTGTGAAGACAAAATGATTATTGCATCTGATTTGGTTTGTGCCGGAGATTGCACTTTTATAATTGAAAAGGACACTGGACGACTATCTGGCTGTGGATTTAATTCCGTTGGGCAGGTAAAGTTCATTTATCTGCAAATCTAATATAGTCTGTGTTTATAATATAAATACCTTCAGAGTCATCCGAGCAAAAAATAATGAGAATTTACATTAGTAATGAGTAGTGATAAAGTAAATAATATAAATAGTATAATATAGTAAATAATGATAACAATAGCTATAAAAATAGAATACTTATAAATACTTAATAGCGATGTGAAAATTAATATTATTGTGCAGATTATGTTTTGTTTAGAAACTTTTTTTAGCGTGTCAAGAAGCTAGGCTGCTAGAGTTTAGCGTTTCTAGTTAACCTTGGTTTTGTTGTTCCTCATTGCATACCGTCCTGCTGCTACTGCTACGTATTATTGATTCAGCTTTGTGTTAGGAGTGGAAATGGTGTGCAGGAATAGGCTAGTGCCAATGTAATGGTGTTGTTGCAGTTGCTAATGTTGGAGCATAGGAACGGTTCTCGGGACCGAACCGTTCGCTACGTTGGTTTTTACAAGCTCAAGTGCATTTGATTCTATCCATGCAAAATGTCATGTCGTTCATGAATAGTGATGTGACAATATGCAAATGCAAAAGTAAATGTAGGAGACACCAAAGCCGGTTTTCCTTCCTATGAAAACTGGTCATTTCACCCTCCTAACAACTAGAAACAAAGTTTTATAAACTATTATATACTTAAATGAAGAGTTAATTATGATTGTATGATTTGCTTTCAATTTAATGAATTTTTCAGCTTGGGCGAATGGAAACTGATGAAGAGCAATCAGTGATGACGATAAGAACGAAGAAACGGGTGGTCAAAGTTCGGCAACCATCCAACATTTATTTTCGTCTCAGGGAGATTCCTGGCCTGCCAAAACAAGTATCTTGGGAAGGGGACAGTAGCATTATGAGCAGTCATAAAATAGCACCTCCTAATATTACTGTAGATCAAGAGTTGTTAGAATGGGCATTGAAGGCCTTCCGAAGAAACTATGAACCGAAAGCAATGACCCAAATTGTAAGTTTTGGATGCTAATATTGTTGGAAAATATTAATGACGTTTTATGTATTTTTAAAATGGGCGATTATCTGGAAATTGACAGTGTATTAAATGGAATAACCATCAAGCCGCATGTCTGTTGGAAACGCTTTCCGAAAATCATGAAGGGGCATTGAAGCACAATTTGAATGCTGCTGGTGGAGACAAAAATAAGACTTTTGGGGCTATCACGAACTATCTAAATTGCATTGAAAAGAAAAAAAATGCTACACTTGAACAGGTAAGGCAGTCAAGTTTTAGTACATCTGATTTTTAGTGTAAAATGCAATATTTGCAATACATTTAGAGTTTTAAGCTATTCAGAAGTAGCAATTTTTATGAAATTTTGAATTGCTCATTCACATTTGTAAAAATAAGCATTAAAATAGTTTGTCTAAACGTTTTACAAAACTATATCTGGAGGTCAAAATAAATGAAATTAATTGCACATCATCAAATCAATGTAACAATAATGTAAAGGCGTGCCGATTTCTGACGATTGTGATCAACCATTGGGCTAAGCATGGCCTGCCTAGTTGTTTTTTGGAAGAGATTCTCGATATACATCGTAGTAAAGCTCCTTGGGATGTCTACCTTAATTGTGCCATTAAGGAAACTATTGCTACATCCGATGACAGGTCTCAATACAATAACAGATTTTCTAAATAACTTCCCATTTCTCATTCATAAGTGGTTTCTTTGTTTGGTGTTGACGGGGTTCTGGTGTTGGTTGACTGTTGTGTTGAGCTGTGAATATTTTTATGCATCAAAGAAATAAGGCTTTTTGTATTAAAAGTGCATTTCTATCGGTGTTTCACTTTCCTTGGGACTGTAGCATGTTTTGTGTCAAAACATTAATTCTTCTGAGTGGACGATTTCCCATTCTCTCTGTTTGATTTTCCAGGTCCATTCAATTTTCCATGTGCTGTGTAAATGTCTTGCTCTTGTTTCTGACGAATACAGTTCATCTCGGATATTTAATGTCCAATGTATTTTACTAACTTTAAAGGGTCATTTCTTTAAAAAATGATTTTTCATTTTGTGCAATTCTTACTTGCCTCCAAATCGTGGGTTTCTGTGCTTCTAAAATTTGCTTACTAATTAGTTGCTGTCCAGTCGATTTTTCCAGAAAAGCTTGATGTGCTTACAGTTCATATTTGCCAATTGTAGTACCAGTTGTAAAAATTAGTGTCATCTTAGTAATTTTCCTTCTGCTTTTAACACCTACGATAGTAGCGATTACTTGTTGGTATTCGTTGAAATTCATGTATGAAATTACTTTGTTTTTCTAAAAGCGCCGAGTGGATCGCTGGAAATTTGACTCCTCTTTTCATCCTGACTGCGATAAGAGATAGTCAAAATTGTGTGCCACTCAAGATGCTGGAGGATGACGGTGATGTTATCGTCAACGCTAACAAGTCAGTTACAAGTCCGGTGAATAATTCCAAAATGGACATTTTCTCTGCTGCCGGTGCTTCTTCTTCTAACAACGCCAGTTCTAAGACTAATGGTGTCTATAAAACTTCCGGAAAGTCTAATGGAAAAGATAATTTATGATTGCCAGTCTTAAATTAATCACGGTTTCTCCAAATATTCAAATTTTAGTAGAATTTCATCTTCATGAATGGCACTCATGAAAGAATAATAGAATTCAGTTAAAATTAGGCTTGGGTAGTTTGAATGACGAAGTCTAACCAAATTAAAGTGGCCAGCAGCAATCTACAAGCTTTCTATTGTCATTGTTGTCAATCATAGCGAAGACTCCCTTCTCCCAATCAGAGTCTGCGTTGTTAACAAAGAGGGTTTTGTCATTTTTTGTTTCGATTGATAAAAATTCGAAGAAACGTTTGAGAAAGTCTTAAATCTCGTTGAAAGCGCATTTTTGTATTCCAATTACACATTGATCTGGTGACATACTTTCAATTTCAGCTAGCTTTATTGTCCATCTCAAAAATACTTTCCAAAGTAGCTTCCATGTTGTTGTTTGGAGCTATAAACATTCATTCTCTATTTTGGACATACTTAATTCAGAAAATCAATTTTTGGAGTTAACTGAAAAATACTCAAAGTAAGTCACAGATCAACCTTTTAATTTATGAACCAAAAGAAATAATAAGTTATTGTGAAATACAAGTTTCAGAAGTGTCAAAACATTAAGTGCACAAATGTAATGTGTTTAGTAGCTTTTCAATTGTAGAAATAGTAAAAGACTAGATATTCATAAACGTTATATTATGCTATATAACGTAATACATTCAGGGTTATATTCTTGTCATGATTTTCTAACCAGTATTTAAATCTTAATATATTGTTTTGTGGATACAGTTCAAATAATTATTCTTGTAGCCCAATAATAGTCATCTCAACACGACATTTTGGTAGTGTGTTTCGTACTGATACATATTCTGAGTTGTAAAGTTAAGGCTGACACTTTTGTTCGGGTTTACATAAGCATGTATGTTGTTTAAATTATCCTGTTGGATAATGGCGAATATAGAAATGTATAAGTTGCAGTTAAATATATGTTAAAAATTGCAGCCGCGCTGACAATAATAATTGATTTATATTTAGCATTGTGTAGGTCGACAAATTACCCAATAGTATCCCATTTTAATATTAAATTTATACTTGTTATTTACCTAAACGGTACTTCTTATTATAATATCAGTAGTAGATTGGCATACATTTTCTTAAAGAAATGTTGAATTCAATAATATATGCCTGTTTAGATACCACCTAGGAGGATGGTAAATGGTACCACTAAAAGAGTTTTATTTCTGTTTATAAGGGGACTGGGGACTTTGAGCTGAACGTGCAATAATAGGATTTTCGGTTTCAGAATCTGGTCGATTCAAGAATAACATCAAAGCCGGTTTTGGAAAAACATTTCTAAGCATCGAAAATTCCGTTTTAAAATTGATTGAGGAAACTACATGAAAAAATTCATTTTGATTTTTTTCACGTTTGCAAAAACAAAGTTAAAAAAATAACCTAGTGCTCGCCCTCATTTTCTTTCCTCTATTTTATTGCATTTTTGTTATATTTGTACGTTTTTCCAAAAATCCGGAATCATATTTTTCGTGTATTGATATTGTGGTGATTTCCGTTGTTGATAACCAAAGTCCTCACACGTCCTTAAGTCTCTATATCTCTAACAATCCCAATAATCGTGAGAAAAATAGTTACTACGAACTAGTCTTAAGCAAGTGCACAGCGCCAAATCTAATTCAACAGGAATGGTAATAACAATAATTTGTACCAATTACTATTATTAACATATTTAATATATAATTACAAATGTAATGTGGAAATCGAAGAGGCTCTATTTATATTTAGTATAAAAAGCATTGCAAAATCACTGCTGAATTGTGATTTAACTTAAAATGTTAATTTAAAGCAATGCAAGACTAAAATTCTTGCTATCCACTGCAAATAAGTAATATTAGTACGATATAGATAGATAGGTACATTGAAAACTGTCTTAGGTGTAAGTGTATGTAAATTCGCAAACTGAATTGAAAAGCCATATTTTAGCAACATGCAATTACTTTGAAAAGTAGCCGAAAATACTCTCAGAGGTTTCACAGACACGTCAAATGCATTTTTATTATCAGTCATTAATTACATATTTTATGAAATACTACATTACAGTCTAATGAAATCAGTCAGTGAACTTCATGATTTTATTATTTGTGGATACAAAGCTGCTTTGATATAGTAGAACTATTTAAAAAGTTTAAACTTATATTACGGTAATACTCTATTTAGATATTAACTTACGTCTTAGGAATGAAACTGCCACCGCTCTAGTTTGACATAGATATTATTTTTGCCATCATTCTATTGAATATTTTGTATAAATATGTAGATGTTTAGCTGATTGTTGTGTTAACAGCTATGATAACGTTCAATTATTATTTATGAAATTATGTATATATTGTAACAGATTACACCAATCATTGAGAAAGTGATATCTTTGGTGTTGTGTCTATATACAGGATAAGTAACACTAAGCATAAAAAATGTAACGTAGATAATAATTTATGGATGCGAATCACGCTGCTTTAAGCTGCATCTAATTAATCTATCCTACCGTAAATTGTGTGTAGTGCATATAAAATAAATCTCATCGACATACGTCTTTATGTAAACGAAACGTTTTTGTAAATTGCTTCCAAATATTGAATAAGTATTAAATTATACTTTGAGAATAAATACGTCTTCTAGTTGCCTTTACAAAACGAGTAAGTAGAAGTAGTAATGAAAACGACCCAAAGTATTCTTACTAATAATATAAATGTAAAGTTAGGTTAGACCGAATTGTTTTTAGTGAAATCGCGATGTCCCTCACACGTATTTATTGTTATATACCTGTTCTGTAGTGTATATTATATATACCTTTCGGATTCGTATCACTTGATGAGTTGCCTGCTAATTCTATGATAGTGTATTTATAATAGACACAAATTGCAAAAGTTGAAATTAAAATGGACTGTTGCTTTAGGTTCTATGAAAAACATTGGTACATTTTGATTTGACTCCATTATTGACATCATTTTGAATTTTAACATTTTTATCTTTGTACATAAAATAATTGTAGATTTAGGTTTTGTCAGAGACATAATATTTGTGAAATCAAGAGGAATGAATTTTTGGAAATCGAACAGAAAGGTGCCTGCGCTGAGTGAGTGAGATACTTAAGACCGCACTTTTTTGCTCTTTTTCACCATTCGTTTCACTTTGGGAGACTTGTTCACTTGTTTCTCGATCTCCGATTCGAATTTGCTTGAGTTTGGCTCCATGCTGCTCCCGTTCTGGAAATCATTCGGGTCGGCAGGGACCATTGAGTCCGTCACTGCCAGATCATGCTCCATGCTCCCAGTGGGTTTTTTGGCGGGGGCCTTCTTCCCACTGCCATTCATGGTGTCTACCAGAGACACTTTTCCTCTGGGCCCAGGAACTCCTTCGAACGAGGCTCCCATCGCCAAAGTTGTTCTGGATGACGAAGCGACCAGAGTAGAGTTTCGCGAGACATTCATATACGTCACGTTCGATGACTCTTTGCTGTTCTTTCCTCTTGTCCTCCCCTCCTCTTTCTCCGTGTCAGAGAATTCCACTGTTTGTTGGATCTGAACCGAGATTTTCTGCTGACTCATCTTTAGTCTTTGATCCGGTGCTTTCGGAGTTGTTGGTCGAACTATAATCCCTTGTTGTTCCATTGTCCTTAAGTCAATATAAAAACGCACAATTAAATGTGTGGCTTTGACTAATAAAGAAACTGAATGTCTTTATTCGCAGTCAGGCATCATAATTTCAGATTTGAAGGGATTTGGACATTAACTCCTTAACTATTAGATACTAACTAATGACCCAGGAGTCAATAATGGTAAGTACATAATATATATGAGCGAACCGTTTCAAATCGGTTTCTGGGCATTATCTACGAAAGGTATAGCTTGTAGAAAGAATTTCTTTGTTTCTAAAACAGTAGTACATTTTAGTGCCTGACTACACATAAGATTAGGTCTTTACTTTGGAGTTAGTTGAGGTATCACTGCCTCTACCGCATCATTCGTGGACATGTACTGTCGCAGCAATAAATCGTCTCCTATCAGAGCGTCTTCGTTTAAAACTGCCGTCCATGACTCATGAAGTTCTAGTTCCGGCTCAAAATCATCAGGGTCCGGCTGTAGTGTTTAATTTATTATGTAATTTTTATTTTTGAAAAATGAGTCAAGTATTTTGGAGAGTAAGAATATTTTACATTTTCGTCGTCATCATAGTCGACTTCGCTTGATGCTGCCAGACGATCTCGGCCTCGAACGTAAAGGATAGCCAACACTTGGTGCAGATGCATAGATATTTCTGAATCAGTCTATAAAAATATATCCACGGATTTTAAGAGTTGACCTATTTCTATGGAGGCATTTGTATTAGGTAGGTACCTGTTGGAGCAAGGAAGAGAAAACAGTCTCTAGTTGCATGCGTTTCGCCATATCGAATATTTGTTCATTTCGTAGGATACTGTATAAAGTACTGATGACATAGGGAGCGACCTGAAAGGACAGAAACACGAAATTAATTCTGCTATACAAATAATTCCTATTTATTTCGAACTATTTCCGTAAATATAATAGCTCACCTCTTTGCTTGGTTGATTCAGAAGTGTCTGGACGATGCAGGTGAGAATATCTGGAGCAATGGATGTGATGTGGCTCATTGACTCGTCGTGCAGACACAAATTCATTAGCAATGCCCACGAATATTCCATGAGGTAGGGATTGAATCGAAATTCCGAACCAGACTGTTCGTTTCCCGTCCCTGGCCGTCCCTCTGCTGACTTTCCTTCTATCTTCTCGGCTGATTCCTTCTGCTGGGCCAGATCGTTCTTCAGCTGAACAATCACCCACTGAATCACTTTCCGATCTATCATTCCTAATCTCATCTTCTTCCTGAAAAATTAGAAAAAGCCTTTTTCGTCAGCTGCAATTGGACTCGTCAGTCCAATTCTTACCGTAAGCTAAGTTTCTGCAGAGTGGCAACGATCATTTGACAGATGAAGGACTCAGATTCGTCCTTATAATTCAGTAACGACTTCACTAGCATCTCTAAGCAGTAGTTTGACAAGGACATGTAACTTCTCCCCGAGCTAGTCGACGCAAATGAATTCAGAAGACGAGAGAAGCACTATGGAAAAAAACCTTTTAGTTTGCGTTGAGTTTTAAAGTCGTAGGTTTGTGAAATATTGGGATTACCTCCTTAATGTACGTAGGATTTGGGGAAAGCATCACGGAAAATATTTTTGAACGGTACCCAAAATTCTTATCACAAAGTCCCAACAAGTCTTTAGCAATAAATGCATCCATTGCGTCTTTTCGGCATTTCGTTGTTGTTTTTGTTAAGAGCTACCGTGTCGGAATAAAAAAAAGAGAGAAAATATGATTAAACTGCAAGTATTAGCATTTCTGGAATAAATTAGTTTACCCATCTTAGCGCCTGGAGGAGAACCAGTTTGTCCATGTAATTCACTTCATCGGACGAAAGCACAGTCTTGATTTTAGGGTAATCCAGTGAGTCAGGATTCATATCCGAGATGCCGAGGAAAAATAGACTAACATCGGAATCCAACATTTTATCGAAACATGGTCCAGTAGCCAATGCTTTGAAATATTCCATGTCCGGTTTCTTCTATTACCACAAATTATTTTTAAAATTACACATCCCACCGACTTTAGTCTCATTTTTTCTATTTACATTAATTGAATCTGTAGGGGTAAATATCTCTGGGAAGATCAAATTGCATTTTTGAAGAATTGGATCCAATGCAATGGCTTGACCATTGACGGACAACTCTAGTGCAGAAATCAGTTCGTTTGCCACTTCTGCAATACATATGAATATCTATCACAATAGGTTGACAAAGATTTGTTTGTACAGATAAAAGGTCAAGAGATTACTCAGTAATTTCCCGTAGCTATCCCGAGTTCCTTTGAGAAGCTTGCGAATTTTTCTGTAGGTCTCGACTAGTTGAAAGAACCGGTCTCGATAAAAGTCCGAATGGATAGAGAGAGCCATTGCTTCTGACTTCTTAGGTGGGCTTAGTGTTGACATCGGGACAGCCAGAGTAGTCCCGCCATTCCCATCGTGGGATTTTAAAACGAGAGAAACCAATTTAGAGTGCTGACTGATATTCTTTTCGAGGAGGTCAAAATATCGTCTGACTGTAATTTCCAGCTGTACTCGTAACTTGACCGTCCAGTCCGGCTGTACCAATAAAATTGTATACTAAAGAATTCTCAATGCAGACAAATAGAAATTGAATTGCTCACGTGAAATAAATCTCGAAATATGGGATGTGATTCCGGGTCGGAGACGTAGGGCAGTGCGAAAAGAGGGAGGACGGAAGTGTCATTCGAGAGTTTCGAAGCGTACTCCTCAAAAAACGTTTTCAACATGTGCATGGATTGCAATTGGATGGGTTCTGGCTCCCGATGGGCCTTCGGCCAAAGTGCAAAGTGCACACGTAGATACACCTCCAATTTCTGCATGTCACTTGTTGCCGACTGAATGTGTGCTTGGAATATCCTCCACATCTGCAAAAATGGAATTCATTTTCATGTGGAAAGAGAAAGGACGTCGTGCATGAACTTACCTTGAAGAAGTTCTCTTGGTCTCCCTCATCGAAAGACTTGAGCATCTTCTCCGAGTCATAGTGACTGAAGGAGGCCTTCGTGTCTTGATCTGTAGGGGCGAAGGGGCAGGGGAGGGCTTTGGCACGACATTCACTCGCAAATGTTGACACAGACTTCTCCAACCCATTCAACTCCAGGTACTCGCAAATCAGGGAATTCACCTCTTGGTACACCACTGGATTTTTACACTCTTGGTTCTTCAGACTCATTACTATTCGTTCCTCTTTAATTCTCACTATCTCTCTCTAATTGGGGACCTAGTAGTTAATTACTACGGATAATTAATACGGTTAACTTTTTATTACTACTCTAATAATAATATAAATGACTATCTATAGCATTTCGTTCGATTTGGAATATTATTCTTTCTCAGGGCACTCACCGCCTTATTTCCATCTACAAAAATATTGGGAGTGTATTTTGTTAGGAACGATTTCAGCACTGACTATTGATTTGTTACCATGTGACCCTTTTTCTTCTAATCAGTATGATATCCACAAGGAGACTGACAAAAGGTTGATAAATGATTCGAAACTCTTCGTTAGAGTCAGAAAGTCAGCTACTTTACACAGAACTAAACTCTAATGACCTTTTCAAAAGTGCCATGATGAACTTTTTATCCAATTTAGGTATATTTAACTACGGTTTTAAATGTTTTGGTCCAGATTTTACTGGATTTTACATTAAAATCTCGATTCGGTGTAACTTAATTGACACTTTTCCGCAACCAAAAATCATTTTATGCAGGTATTTATATCGTGAAGATTTTCTATTGATAATGTTGCTGATGTACTATTTACGTTAAGATGTAATAACCTAGCCTAATGTGGTAGCCTGGGCTGAAATTGTGTAATTGGACTAGGAAGTGTGGATTCTGTGGAGAGCGATATAAGGCATGCATGTGAATTCTGTTAATACGCCTGCCTAGTATATAGATTTGTGTCCAGTGGTAGTGTTTTAATGTGTACACCTGTCCAGGTGTATATTATTAATATGAGAACTTTCTCGAGAGTAGGCGAGCATTTGGCATTTACGGAACGCAGATGTGTGTCACGAAAGTTCAACTTTCTTACTCCTACTGCAGCGGATTTACATGACTGCCGATTACTAATGTCCCTATTCTACCCGGAAAAATCAATGAGAGTTGAGGAAGTGGAAATGAACTGTTATGCTCTCTACTCTATTGCCCATTTTCATCCAGCTCCATTCATCATCATTCCTACAAACATACTAAGAACTCTTCAGACGTGTCTCCGAAACACTAACTACATCAATGTTGGTTAGATAACCATCAATTAATTGTAATTATAAGTAACAGCTCTTGATGCAAGGCTGTTTGTTTAATCACGCATGATTCGTTGATATTATTCAGTATATATCGGTCATTCTTTAATGCATATAAGTGCAGGCACGACATCCCTATGTTTAAGTCTTAAGTTGTAGTAACCTATACAATACTTACAATATATGTATTACTTACACAGTTAATTATTACAATTTACATATTTTTTGTATTTGCATCTACATAGTTTAGTCTTTTAAAGAATATTATAAATGTACTAGCCAGATGCAGGGCCCAAGAGCCCTGTAATAAACAAAGCTATAATATATTGAGTTTACTTGCGATGAACAATAATAGATAAGTGTGCGATAGCACAACATAACCATTTAGGTCGGTGGTTCAAAATTGACGAGAATATCCTCGGATACATACAAACCAACCAGGATACCTACGGAATTATTTATGCGCATGTCGGTTTGTATGTATCAGGGGATCTTCGTGCCAATTTTGCTCACAAGCCAATAACGAACACCGCTTATATGCTTGATGCTCGAAAATAGCAAATAATTATTGTTCTTCGTAAACTCACTATATTGTAGCTTTGTTTATTACAGGGCTTGGGCCCTGCATCTGGCTAGTACTACATAATATTATATATTACTGTCGTAACCATTAGTTCTGACAGTGATTCAAATTCTGACTACATTTTTGCCCCTCTCTGATTGGTCCAAATTTTTTGAAATTAGCCAATGAAATGGCAGATTTCATTTACATAAATCTATATGATTTCCAAAATGCATTTTAAGGGGTAGAATTTAATGAAACAAATGCCGTGAATATCGAATGTTATGCACTCATGATAAAGAAATGGATATTAGGATGAATACTAAATCCGAATCTCATTGCAACCTCATTCACATGAGCATAGTCGAGTTGATGGAAGTTTACCTGTGGATTAAAATTTTGGAATAAGTCTTATGCACATGATATGCATTATCAGAAATTATTTGGAATATTCAGTAAAATAATTATATGTCTAAAAACGTACTCTTTCGTATCTCTGTTTACAAAGACTATACCTTCCAAATAATTTCTGATAATGTATAACAAATAAGATTTATTCCAAAGTTTTAATTCACAAACACTTCCAACAACTCAACTATGTTCATGTGAATGAGATTGTAATGAGATTCGAATTTAGTATTCATCCCAATATTATTTCTTTATCAAGAGTGCATAATATTCGCTATTCACGGTATTTGCTTCATTAAATTCTACCCCTTAAGATTCATTTTGGAAATCATATAGATTTATGTAAATGAAATCTGCAATTTCATTGGCTGATTACAAAAAGTTTGGACCAATCAGAGAGGGGCAAAAATGTAGTCAGAATTTGAATCACTGTCAGAACTAATGGTTACGACCAAGGCTAGTAGAAGTAAAATAGGTTTGGAATTCCCAGGCACTTCTGAATTTTTGTGTATGTTAACCGATTTATGACGTCACACGGCGACTTTCCTATACATTTGCATGGGGCATCACCATGGTGAAAGTGCATGTCAAAAAATTTTTAAAATTTTGTCAAAAATATTTTTCTGCCCCATGGAAATGTATAGGAAATGTCGCCGTGTGACGTCACAAATCGAATGCATTACAAAAAAATCGAATGAAGCCTGGAATGCCGCAGGTTGGGTTACGACAGTATACAATCTATATTATAACCATAATCTCTACAGTACAACGAAACAGTAATATTACAGTAACCTCTACTAAACCAAAATGTTCGAATGGTGTATTTATTCCTTTCTTTCTGTGCCACTTCTGTCGAGAAGGACTCTATAACTATTTTAAAAGCAGTGTTTTGCATTTTTATTTGTTCTAAATCAGGTCACGCTAAAAAGGAACTAACACTTTGCAAAATTCAGGTAAATACTAAGACATAATAAGGTAGGAAATATTTATTAACTTTCAAGAGTAAAATAAATGGTAACAAAAGTTTTGTGATTTAAAATGAGGACATCAGTTGTCCCCACCAACAGGTAATGTTTGTCAACGGCGACTAATTGTACTGCCAACACATTAGTCAGGATTATAGTTCAGGAATAAATAAAGGAAACTTGGAAATTCTGAGAGGTTAGCTGAAATGGTTTGCAGAAATAACAAAATAAATAATAAATTGCAATATGGCCCTGTTTCGTTTTTGCGAAAATTTTCAGGTTGTCATGTCATAGATTACGCAAATTTCTGCACTATTACCTTTCAAAATTTAATACATTTGTAAGCCTATTTTCAAGTTTCCTTTATTTATTTATTCCTGAACATAGTCACTGTAACTACAGCAACTTTGGTTGAATCCTACTCTGATTGATTAACACTTATCAATTTGTGACAACAATGACCATCTGCTAAGCTATTTCATACTTTGGCACCGAATTTTATTCAAAATTCAAACACGAAATTTAAATGAAACTATTTTTTACCATTTTTACCATTTATACCACTTACCACTACTTTGTAGGTAGTGGTATTTAACGTTTAATACCATTAAAAACCACTTACCACTGGTAAGTGGTAAATGGTATTTGGTACACTGAGTATAGATAGATATAAACTGTACTCACACTCTGTCGCACAATATACACTTAAAACACTTATACCATTTATTCTCCATTTGATCACTAGAATTTACTGAATTTATGTTACGGTGATTTTTATGACTCTCAGACTCCATGTTACCAATAAACAGTCTATATTAAGATACAGCGTAAAGTAGATCGAAATAGGAAGACTTTTCCAATAATTAAACCTGCTGTTTGTCAAAACGGTTTTTATAAATATTATATAGCGAGTGATAAATAATTTTGTTACGTTGTTACTGGTCATGCTTCAATAATTTTAAGTGTGGAAACTGAAAAATAAGATTGCATTTCCTCTCAGAATGTATTTAGTATTTTTTTCGAATTCGGCATCAGTCAGTAAAATATTTTGGTGTTGTTTTTATGCAGTATCACAATGCTATAATATAATAATCGATGAAATTCTTTATGTCAATTTGAAACGACAAACTACAATAAGTGTCAAATGGGATGTCGTCATGTCGTAGTATCAAAATTGGTCTTTAACTAATACAAAGATGCCATCCACACATGAAAGCGACTCATGCTTTACAAAGTCAGAGTAATATTATAGGATGAAGGAAGATAGACGTAGAAGTAGGCGAGTACATGGAGTTTCATAGTTTCATAGTCATACCGAATACACAAAGATAGAATGCAAAAACAAATGTTCGAATACCGAATACAAATTAGTAGAATTAATACGATCTAGGCTATGTTGTCTGGGAATGGTAGATGTTTATGGATAGAAAAAATAATCTGTCCACTGGTGTTGCTGAGAATGCAAAAACAAATGTTCGAATACCGAATACAAATTAGTAGAATTAATACGATCTAGGCTATGTTGTCTGGGAATGGTAGATGTTTATGGATAGAAAAAATAATCTGTCCACTGGTGTTGCTGAGAACGATCTTATAATTTAAGTCCTCTTAAAATGGACGTTTATAATATTATATTACCCACAAAGTTTGTAAAATCGCAAAAAGGTAAACATAAATTAGCGCTGTGTAAATGAGGTTAACGTGGGATAGGGTAAAGCCAAAAAGAAAGTAATAATTCTTGGAGGGGTATCATTTACGAGTACATTTCAAAGTGCATCTCACTTTTTTAAAGTTCGTTGACAAATTACGACGCGAAAAATTACGATGGCCCAACGCTTTATAAATTTATATAATTATATACTTTACAAATTTATAGATATTGCTCAGCAATTTCTTACTTGTTAAAAAAGGCTAAGAGCGACTAACATACTGTTGCCTCAGAGCTTCTGTATACTTTTTCAAATTCAGACCACACTCAAAAACGATTCTGATTGGTGTAAATGTTTTTCGATTAGCCATTGAAATTGCAGACATTCATAATAAAATTCTATATGATTTTTACTTACTACCCCAAGGGGTAACATTTCATGAAAATAATAGTGAGTGAATAATATTTCAATAGTGAATAGCCTGTGCACTAGTGGTAACTGGCAACTGGTAAGATAATGCAAACTGAGAGTTTTACATTATCGGAAACTCATTTTCAAACATGTGGTCTGCTCGCACTCTTATTTGTTATTGATCTGATTCATTGTTTGTAATAAAACTATCTGTCATTTCGAATTCGATATTCGAACATTTGGATGTCACATTCTATCATTTAGCATTCGGTATTCGATATTTTGTTTTTGCATTCTATCAATCATTCTACCAAATGACTTTCGATATTTTGGTTCCACACCGGAGTTTAGTAGAAACGATGCCATGAAATCAAACGTGGTAGACTCTAAATAATTATCAGATGGGATTGTCGTGTTTAGAAAATGTCATGTTGGCAAGAACCTCCGAAGGCTGCAACTAAAGTGTTAATCACTAAATGGTGTATCCATTCTAGCTACTTTCTTATATTAAGTGAACGTACTAAAGCTGTAATATCATTAGCTATTGACTGAAAAATATTTACATGCCCTCCACACGTCTATACTTGACCGTTGAATAAGCACTATAAAATGAACACCATAAATAAGTAAATTACAACAGAAATTTCTTCGATGCATTAATTTAAAGTACTAATTTAAAATTTTTTTCGTTAAACTATGGACAGAGACCTTGTTTATCAAATCACATCCAAGTCCCCTCATTTCCTCAATTGTTAGGATTTGTTAGAATTTCCAACCAAGGGATAAAGGAGATTGAAGAGTTGGACTTCTTGTATATTCTCGTGTTCTGTCTCACTAATTGTGGACCAGTGAACTCTGGTAACGCGCTAGCTGCCAGTCAATTGAGTCAATTGATTGGTATACCTGGATAGTTGTTGCATTTAATTGGTACATACTTTGTAAGATGATTGTTCCGGCACCATCGTACAGAATTAGTTCAAATCAAACGATGTTGGCTAAATGTGATATTTATGTTGTTGTCTGTGAGTACAAGGACCTTTTCCTCCTTCCCATATATATTATATACTATTCAATGTGTGCTGGATATGCATTATGCGACAGCTTTGATATCACATTGCATGGGTAACTGTTTCAATTCTAAGAGTAGATTGCTCGCAATTTGTTCTTTGGATGGGTTATCGATTTCCTGAAGTGAACATTGTCCGAGTTGGTATTACAATTTTTGCTGCACTCAGGTGATTGGAAGTTGGCTACAAAATCCTGGGTATGGTTTTTCTGGCACTCACTGACACTCAAAAGTCCATTGGATAACTAACACTAATTAAAAATGATTAGATTAAGGTATAAACAGGTTCAGCGGGTGCCAATGTCTCCATTGTCCCACTCGAGATCTAGGTCAGCCGGCGGCTCGTAGACTTTTCTGTCGTTGTATCCCGCTGAGTTCATTATCTCTATTCTTCGACTGCGACTAGGCTTCGGATGAACTCTGGTGTACTTCGGGATCCCCCCGCTTGCACTCCCACACACGTTAAACTTCTGCAGCCACTCCGGAAGAATCCCCAGTCTTCCTAGAGCGATGATTGTGATGAAAGCAACGAGAACGACACAAAAGACGATGATGCCCACTGTGCCTGCGATCGTCGCTGCTGGTGAGTAACACAGCATAAACTCGGGATCCACCGTCGTAACTGGCATACCCTTCAGAGGACTCGGCTCGTAGCACCTGTTACCCAATATTTTTTATTTGATTTCCCAATGGTAATTTATTTTTAAAGAGATTTAAGGGTGGCTTTACAAATTAGTAAAATAGTAATCATTTCATCTTCGAAAAGAATTTGTTTCAAGTCGAACCCAGAAGACAGTAGTTGAGTTAAAAGTTATCACAGTAGTTAGTGACAGTAGTTAGTAATTCGGAAATTGACTTGCAAATATAAAAGTTTTGAAAACTTTTGGTAATTTAAAATCCATTTTATTTTAGTTACAAGTTCAAAGTTTTGGGTATAGAATTTGGTAAAGGCTAAATCAAAAATGAGCTATAGAAATATTTTTCTCAAAACATCAAAAATGTTTGTGCTTAATGCATTTATATGCTCGTTTTAGGTTATTTTTTTACTCATTTTCGACAAAAGGTCTAGAATACTTGCATTTCGTCAAAATGTGGTAACATATATTTGACGTCTCAGCCTCAGCCCATGCATTTTCAAACGGAAGAAATCTCTATGTGGTGCTGAATGTAGCAACACTTGGTCCTTTATAATGATTTTGAATTTTTGTGGATAGAAAACCCAAGCCACCCTTACTGTATTTGCTTAGAGATGTTTTAGGTTACTCACTCGAAGCTGCCATCTATAAGCATTGCGGCATCTGCGGGTTTGTATCTGGCATACTCGGATACCCATTGCAAATTGCAATCACAAACCCAAGGGTTTCTGTGCAATTCAAGTTGTTCCAAGTCTTTCCAAGACAACAATCCAAATTCCAGATAGTTTATGTTGTTCTCACTCAGTCCGACTACTTTGGGTTTGCATTCTCCTCCCTCTTCATCCGCCTAAATAAAGTTTGAAAATATTAATTTATACTGTGCTGATTGTTTTGGCTGTGACAGAAAAGGTATATTTTCATACTCTGAATGCCAAGGGGTCGATTTGCGTCAAACAAGGATTCCTTCGGCAATGTAGTTCAAACAAGGAGGTTAATCCTGTAAATGCCTGCAAAAAATATATGTTTGAATATTGCCTTCCACAAAAAGTACTATACCCAATATTTCTACATTAAATATTTCTTACATGAGCTTCGATGGTCCTGAGCTGGGACATTCTGCTTAGATGGAGAGATTTAAGGTTTGTCATATGGAGGAAGGCGTGTGCAGGGATGGATTCAAATGGGTTTCCACTGAGGTCCAATTCCTCAAGGTTGACGAGTTCTTCGAAAGCAGCATTAGGAACGTAGGTGATGTTGTTGTTACTCAGCTTGAGCTTTTTTAAGCTCTTCGTGCCGTTGATGAGTTGTAAAGGGAAGTCAAGGATGCTCGTATTTCCCAAATCCAATTTTTCCAAAAGTTTTATTCCAGCGAGGGATAAGATGTAATCCGGAGAATGGAAAAGCTCCTCCCCGATGGGATTGCTGTTTAGAGAGAGGGAGCGCAGACTTTTCAATTGACTGAAGATATCATGGTCGAAGAAAACCAAATTGTTATGACTCAAATCCAAGTGCTGGAGTTTTGGAAGGTTTTTGAAAGAGTCCATAGTCAAGTTGTGCAATCGATTCCAGCTCAAATTCAGACTCTTGAGTCGTGAACAGTTTAAATTGTGCACAATTTCGATCTGATTTCGGTAAAAGCTCATTTCAAAAACGCCGTCGCACATTCCAAAAGTGCGTCCGTCGATTTTCGTGAGGGAGTTTTTAGAAAAGTCCACTTTTCTCACATGACTGGAAATATTTAGATAGGGCGGAAGAGTCAAAGTGTCATTATAGCCTAGCCAATTATCAGCACAGTCGGCAATAAAACTCCCTCGCCACTCTCCACTGGTCATCAAATTGCAGCTACATCCCAGCTCCTGTCCTATTCTATCGTTGTCTGTTTCACAAAGGTATCCCAAATCAGACTCATTTCTTGTTCCCTTTTCATTTTCTCCAGAAACGGTCGTGCTAAATATCACAAACACCAACACACCTGTCCTCAATACCCAATCACGTCTTCTCTTCATTTCTTTGTTGACTTGTCTCATTTTCCTTCGTTGTCCCAAAACGTCTGCAAGTGCACATAATAAATAAATAATTAGTACAGCTCCAAATGCAAAGACTGAAACGTTTTCTCATGTACTAACTAGTAACAATAGAATTAAGTAGGTCAGTTAAACAAACATAAGTTAGATGGGTATGTATAGGGTGATATACAGGTGTTTTGGTATTAGGAGTATAGTAGCAGGTAATATGAATCAGACAGGGCTGATAAAATGTAAATAAGTTACGTGTGAGTGAATGAAGAGGGAAACGTGAGAAATTCTTATTTCTTCCTAGATTTTTATTCACACGCTCCAGTGCTTATGCTCAAGGTGAACTCAGGCAGCCGAAGCATCACTCAATTTACATTTAGTCTTTCCACTCGCACTCAGTGGAAACACGCCTACGACGACAATTAAATTGTCCTCTCTCTAACAGTGGCAGGTTGCAAATTGCACGGTACATTGTATGTAGTAGTGATTTGTTGAAACGTATATAATTACCAGGTCGGTGGTGTTTACCATTTAAGTGACTAAAGTGTGCAGATAATGGAGTTCAACGATTAGCAATTTGCGTAGTACAATCTATACACACCTTTGCAATTACATATTTAGTTCGCTCACAAACAGAATGTATTCACTGGAAATGCATATCCAGATGATTCCTGCATACAGTTTACATCATTATTCCATGAAGGCAATTCAGGATTCACGAATGAGTGAATGCTAAGCCCGATAATTGTCATTCGTGCTTCCTCTACCCAAAAGATATGATGACTAAAGCTGTAATTGGCTTCATATACTTATCACTATGTGAAATGGTGGGGGTTCCTGCTAAATGGAGTCCAAATCTCCGATACATACACAGCAGTCCAATAGATTAGATACAGGACTATGCAATTCCACGATGACCATAACACTATGGTTAACAGTCCTTTAATATGAGTTTGTTTTTATGGTTTATATCTACGTATGACTCTATTGTATTTAGTTATAGTAGGTGCATGGGTCCAATGTGTAAAAGTTGTTCATTTGCAGTTATTCAAGTCGTGAGAAATAAAATGTCATTTTACTCATTTATTTATGCATGCTTGTGGTGGGTCGATAATTGATACCTACAGATACTACGAAACAGAAGATCAAAACAAGCAAACATAAAAGGAGATTAATTCAAATAAATGAAGACTGAGATTGACTTTGGGATTTTGAGTGTGGAAAGCTAAACGTACGAGTGACACATTTAATTCTTGACTGTATTATTTAGTTTCAGGTTATGGGTCACAGAATGCTAAGACTAAAATTTGTTAATTTGTACATTTAGTGTATAACTCTGATTTCGTATAAATGGGATAGTTATAACATTACCTGGACTGTTTGTAAATGTGTCCCTGCTATATAGCATTACTCATCTCTTGTAAATCTCAAGCTATCTCGAGATGACTAATCTGTCTTTTGTTCACTATGGTCGGCAGAGTCAGCATTGAACTTGAGTCCTGTAGATTTGCTAATTCGTTTTTTACAAAAGTGAGTCATTATAGATATTACTCTCCTTAACAATCTTAAATATTGCAACTATTTGGTCATCAAATTGGTTGTATGAGCAGAGTAAGACCATAATATGTGGAAGTTGGAAGCGTGAACTTGTTACTCATTGTTACAAAAAACGATGAAGTTTTGTTATGTAGATCTGTACACTACCCAAGCTGCAAACTATGTTGGGCCAACGAGGTCTAAATTTTCAGTATGTTGGGGATACAAAGGGAAATCGTTGGGGATGACCCCGATACAATTAAGCCGATTACCCAGCAAAGGGCCGATGAGGCCAGCAATGCATAGGGCCGATAATCGCATCCCAATACAGGGCCCATGGCGGCAGCCGTGTATTGGACCTTCGCAGCAACGCCTGTATTGGGCCTACTGAGACCAACCTGCATTGCGCCGTAATAATGGGCCCTCTATGGGCCCTATATTTTCCCAGCTTATTATCATTGATAAGCTAGTTAATTGCAACTCCAATCAATGAAAGATTGATGGAGAGGTGGTAGGGTGCTAGAGTTGGGAAATGGGAGGTTGATATGGTGGGTACGGGCTGGTGCAATTTTTTTGCTTTTGTGAATATTAGAGGCGGCAATGAGTTGGGATACTGTCGGGGGGCAAATAGAAATTACATTGGCCCTTCATGGGGCATATAACGGACCTGCACTTCTGGGCCAGCGCAGTCCCGGCGGACAAAGTTGACACTGGGCCAACATTTTTGTCCGGCTTTGGGCCAAGCTTCTCCCAACACGTTTTGCAGCTTGGGTATATAGACTTCTGGCTATGCACAATAAATAATCTATGGCTGTGCATTAGAATGGGAAATTGAATATACATGACATAAAACGACAGGGCAGGAGAGAATGAGGTCATCATCATTGTCGGCTATAAGTGTTATATCGCTAATATATATTTACTATGTTCCGTGCTACTTATACTTTCATTCTACAGGATACTTCTTCTGTCTATACAATATTGACTGCTTCACGGCCGTGGAGGCCATTAGGTGTATATTATGTAGATGATTTAGTTCAAAGCTGATGACAACTATGAGGTGGTTAAGAAATTGAGGCACGAATGAAAGATCTGTCAAGTAAAGTGCAATACAGAAGGAAGGAATCTTTGTCAATTCAACTACACTTTGCTGGTGCATAAAAGTGTTGTAGAGCTTACGCTTCGGCAGTCAGTAATAAGATTTTGAAGAACATAAGTAAGTATAAGCTATAGAGTTGCAAGTTAGAAAGTAGTAAAAAGAGAGTATAATATAACAAGGACGAGTCAAACTTGTTATATTTACTGCAATATAAATACTGCAATGACTTGTTATATTTACTGTATCATGTAGTCTGTAAATGTTAAGACTACTTTCGGATTATGAATCTAGTCGAATACTACTAAAACCGATACTATATCCATTTAACCCTTTGATCCTCAATGTTCTGGGTTCGTATCCAGAACATTGTGGAGTATCACAGAGATGTGAAAAATAAGCAGAAGGTCGATCGTCTTTTGAAATATTTCAAATTGCATCTGTCGGAATAATTTTATACGTATGTTAATATGTTACTGGGTACTATTTAATGCTATATGTATTGTCCTTTTTCCAAGGTTCTTTTGATGATGTATTAAAAAAGGGCTTATCAATTGAAAATCATTCGAAAATAGGAAACTGTGACAAACTCGCAAAATGTTCCAAATTGGAGTAGTAAAAAATAAAAATGAAATACTACCTGCTAGTTACTAAAATCCACGACTCAGGTGTAAAGACTTTAATGAAATTTAACAATATTGACGTACCGTCGTTTAAATGCAATGTCTCCAAAGGTTTAGAAGGCTTATTCCATTGGTGAAATAAAGTTTAGTTGCTTTGAGTAGTAAAGAATATATCTTTAGTGTAATAATAAACGGGTATGGCAGATCAATGATCTAAATTAAAATGAGTCTCAGTGGTAATTGTGTTCCTAACAGTGCATGTTAATTTGTGGCTTAGACGGATAACCAGCGAATGCGACATATCAGTCCAACTAAATAAATAAGATCTAATCAGTTGTATATAGCCCTGTGTTTCGTGACGACTAATACAAAACAGTGTAATTTGTAATGGAGTACGATACAAATAGGCTTATGCAATGTACATAATTTAGTAGTGCGCGTATGTACGTACAAATGAGCTCATAACTCTAACTCTAGCCTGTTAAATATACTTTATGCAGATAAACGATTCTGTGTGTTTTGCTGGAGATAAGTAGATCTGGTCTGAGCTGAGTCCAACCACAGAGTGGAAATTACAGGTAATGATTATAGGAGAAGAGCTAAAGGACTGACGAGGGAAACATTTTGGTCAACTTTTTCACTTGCTTCGGTAGCTTGAGTTATCTTTCTCAATCAATCAATCATTTTCCAATCCCATAAATGTAAATGTTTCTTATTCTAAATATTAGTTTTATCTGTAATGCTGTCCAAAAAAGTATGTACTCTGAATTACTTGGATTCAAACTATTTAACTTTGCATACGTCAGTCAATAAAGATTATTTTCAGTTGATTTTCATTTCAAATAAATTTTGAGGGTTAATGAAGCGGGTGAAATTGGGTGATGCTATAATTTCTGGAGAAGATTGTTCCAGTGAAATGATTCCCTTGTAAGTAAAGTAGTGCATGATGTTGTTGGTTATGAAATATTATTTATTATTACCTTTATTGGAGACGAGGGAGTAGCTAGAGTGCGGTGTGTGTACAAGTCGAGATTACACACAATAGGCAGATTAGATTGTTTGAAATTGTATCTGAATGACGCGTCTATTTATTATTAGTAACAAACGCTTGTGAATAATCGGCCGGAGCATTAGCTCACTCATTTCGTTTATTGTCGTCCAAATCTTCTGTCAACGTATGCACACTCACACAGGTAATACGCAGATTGTTGTTCATCTCTGCTTATTCTACACACAACCTTTTCTGATGCCAGGTAAATAAAACAGTTTGCTTTGTACTCCGAGTACAGCTGTAGCTGTGCTAAGCAAAGAAGGAAGGAAGAATAAACTGAAAGTCTTCCTGGATGAAATGACTACTTTATGATGTCTGCTAATAATGGTAACGACAAGAGCACACGGAATCCTAGTCCGTCGTTGTTAAACTGACAACTGCTGTAAAACGTTACATAAGCAGATGCACTAACTCCGTCCGTACAAGTCTACTACACGTCATGCTTCGTCTGTGTATTCGTCTTCTTGTGTGGAATAGAAAGGGTTGAAAAAGACAAATTATCTGCAAATAAAATGCTACATATGTCCATGCGTTAAACCAAGCAATGTCTGCATAATAATGTATCTACACAGCCAGGGTTGATAAAACACATTAAAATCCAAAAGGGTTTTTCACTTTTCATGGTTTTATTCTCCATGAGTAATTATTTAGGTAGAAACTTGCGTGTCTTAAAGTTTAAATAACAGCACAAAATCACTTTACTTTTAAATTCGCCAATTTTTTATTGTGATTGTAATGCTAAACTTGTTTCTAGTTATTAAAAACTAAATAACTAATTATTTTATTAAAATGGGATTTTGGGGAAATGCTTTGGGCTTTGAAAAACTCGTGGGGTTTTGCAAACTTGTTTTTATGGGATCTTGAAAAGCCCTGACTTAATTTCTGCAAAACATACGCCGGTTTTAGAAAACAATTTGACTGGGACTAAATAGGTTTTGTATCCCTGTTCTATGCAGAATATGTGCTAAGAGAAGAACTGAATGAGTGAATCTCTGAAGGAGATATCCAAAGCACCTGAGTTACGGTTATAATGGATCATGGGCCTGTTTACATTTTTAGTGTTGGGCATAATAACAGCTCACATGTAAAAGTGTTTTGTGCGAAGAGGGGGAACTCACCTGCTTCATTGTCTCAAATGCAAAAGTTTGCAGTTTGTATTCCTGAGTGAGTGAGTAATCTTGGTTGACTAACGGTGAGTCTCTTTGCCGCTCTTACTCTCATTACATCTATCAAACCGTTGACTTCACTCTTTTTTCCTCTTCCTCACTCACGTACGTTTACGTATAGGTAGGCACTCTGTATCTACCACCCCGACCGACCTTACCCCTCGTACATCAAGCAATAATATTTTGATCCTTTGCCGTATGGTATTGGTATTGGTATTTTTATTCAAGCGTCTCAATTTCATAGAGTTATTAATGTGAATACAGTTATTCATGTTTTAGTTCATTACATTGCATTGTTCTTGTATTATGTAGGCTTGGTTGTAGTCATATTTACATTTAATATTATCTTAAGATTATACTCATGTTAAAGCTAGTTTTCTTTACCTTCATTTACAACACTATCAATGCATGATAAGTTACATACATTTGTATTTATGTTTTCATTGGCTAACATATCTTCACATAACTGTATTCGTAAAAGGTAGGTTTTTATTTCATTTTTAAATATATGTTTGGATTTACACTCTTTTATATATTCAGGTAACTCATTCCAAATTGATTGTGACACATTACAGAGTAATCTATTGCCATATTTATTTTTCAGAGCTACATTACAATGAATATCATTCTTATTCCTAGTATCATATCTGTGTATGCTTGATTTACATTTTAAATGAAGCAAGAAATAATCAGGACAATCATTATTTAAAATATCATTGATAAATTTAGAAATACTACTTATATAAAGTTTGTCAGGAAATAACCATTCTAGATTTTCAGTTATATTTTGTCTAATACTATCATATTTACCTTTGTTTAGAAGCAACCTTCCTGCCCTTCTAATACAATTGTCAATTGGAATTAAATTAGTTTTATTTGCGGAGCCCCATATTTTTACCATGTAATTTAACCTAGGTTGAATATATGCATTGCAAAGTGTAATAAGTATATCTCTTGGTAAAATAGTTCGCAATGGGCTAATGCAACTGAGAACACAATTAACCCCTTTTGTCACTTTATTGATATGTTTGACCCAACTCAGAGTTGAATCAAAAACCATTCGTAAAGTTTCAAGGCTGTCACTGCTAACAATTTCAACCCCATCTACGTGAACAAGGCTGTATTGAGGGGGGGGGCATTGGGGGCAAATGCCCCCCCCGAAATCCAAGAAAAAGGGAAATTTTTTCTCGAAATACCAAAAAATTTCGCGCTTCGCGCAATTTTATGTGATTTTTAGGTTATTTTTGCCTCAATTTAGGCAAAATAAGCCAAAATTTTTCGCGCTTCGCGCGAATATGCCTAATATATTTTGTCATATGATATCATTGCCCCCTCCGAAATCGACTTCTAAATACGGTACTGTACGTGAATACCTACTTGACCAATCTCATTCACATTATGTGCACTCCCAACTAGTAGCATTTTTGTCTTGCTAAGGTTCAATTTCATACCATTTGAGTTTACCCACTCATTAACCCTCTTTAAGTCAGAGACTAAATTATTTTTTATTGCATTTAAATTACTCGGCTTGCCTGATATGATGGTATTAGTATCATCTGCGAACATAATAGCTAAACAATGCTGTAGCACCAAAGGTAGGTCGTTTATGTAAATTGAAAATATAAGTGTTGATAACACGCTGCCTTGTGGAGTGCCTTGCATAGTGAATTCAACCCGAGAATTCCCATTTGGTCCCTTAACGTATTGGCATCTTTCACTTAAATAGGAAATGAACCAATCAGGGTTAATACCATACCATTTTAGCTTTTCGCAAAGAAATGTTCTAATTATGGTGTCGAATGCCTTGCGCAGGTCAAGTGACACAAGAATGCAAATATTTCCCATGTTCAATTCACTATGCATGTGTTCAGTTATGGCTATGATTGCATGTTCTGTTGAGTGTTTTTTAGGAAAACCAAATTGTCCAATGTAAAACAAGTTGTTCATTTCCATGTAGTTACTGAGCTCATTATAAATGCACCTTTCGGTTAATTTGGACAAATGTAATTGGTTTTACACAGGTCTAAAGTGCTCTGGTTCTGTAGGGTTAACTATTTTTGGTATTGGTGTCACCTGGCTTAGTTTAAACTCAGATGGAAAAGTAGAGGTTGAAATACTGGTATTAATAATATTTAATACTGCTTCATAAATGTTAGGACAACTAATAACTTCTTCAAGCATGATTGGAGCAAACCCATGTCGATCAGAAGATTTTTTATTACGATTTTTGAGTTGACTATATGCCTGAAATAATTGCTTTGAATTAATTTTTTTAATGAGAAAGTAGCCTCTAAAGGGTTAAGACCTATGGGCTGCAATGGACATGGCAGATCACATACTTCATTAGAAATAGAACAGAAAAAGTCATTAATACTTTCAGGGTCAAAATCACACAGGTTTCGCTTTCCATTGTTATTAATTAATGAATTTATAACTTCCCATGCGCCGTATTCCTTAATTTTATTTATGATGTCATTTTTTCTGTCAGCAACTAAAAGCCTCCTGAAACGTTTATTAACTAATTTAAAATTTTCATAGTCCGTAGGCAGTTTTGTATTAGTATATATTTTATATAAGTAGTCTTTTTCCTTTTTAGCTTCTAATGTTTTTATAGACAAAGGAAAATTACTCGATTTTGGTAAAATACTTAAACTTTTAATTGGGGCATGATTATTAAATAGAGATGTTATAGAACTAATAAAATTTGATGTCAACAAATCAACATCATAAGAGTTTAGAAAAATTATATTACTTAAGTCTTGTGCAAGGGATAGTTTGTCAATTTTATTGTATGAACGACAGCTTATTTCAATTTTTTTAGGATTACTAACTGACAATGATTTTATGACGTAACATGCATCATGATCAGATGTGTGTGGTGAGATTGTGCCCACTTCAATCACATTCGATATGTCATTGGATAAAATTAAGTCTAATTTTGCATCAAGTCTCGTCGGTTTATTTATGAGCTCATAAACATTATTTCTATCTAACATAGCTTTAAATTTCTGAATTTGCGGTTTATTCTCATGTTCCATGTGTATATTGAAATCCCCGCATACATAAAACGGTTTTCTCGTTTTCATGCATTCGTTTAGAATAGTTTCTATACTGTATATATCATTATTTGTCAAATAAAACTTGGGTCTATAAAGACAGCATATTACTACCGATTTACATTTGTTTAATTGAGCTTTAACGCATATTATTTCAATTTCAGAGTCAGGGGCTATTGCTATGTTATTAGTTGTATAAATATTTACATGTAAATGGCTTTTATATATTATAGCTACACCACCGCCTTTTTCTGTTCTGTCTATTCTTTTAATGTCATATCCCGGTATAGTTAGTAGAACAATTTCAGGCGATAGCTTTGTTTCACTGACACATAAAATGTCAAAGTCATTAGAGGTTAAAAAATGGTACACAAAAGTTGTTTTATGACGTATAGAATTAATATTATGATGTCCTAACTTAAGTCATTTATTTTTGGCTGTTCTAATGGGCTGTAATCTTACATTATGCTGAGAATTAAGATTAGTAGGATTTTTGTTAACAAGCGGCCTGCCTTGTGGGGTTACCGTCCTTATCTTACTAGAATTTGTTTGAATTGTTTTTAGTGCATTTGGCTTTAGTGAATGAGATTGAGAGTACAGTAGTCCATTATTCTGAACAATAGACGCACTTGGCGTTTCATGGATATTAGGAGTATAACTTGGAATTACTGTAGCTTGTTTATGTTGATTATGTAAATCTACATTATTAGTGTGTTCCTTATTACTAAAGTCATGTAATATGTGCTCCATATAATAACCATAATAGTCATATCCACCTACAAGTATTAGGGACCCATTTAAGTAAGCATTTGATTGCTCTAATCTAACCTGTCTTAACTTATCACGTTTTACTTTAGCGAGTGCACTCTCTTTTACTGTTAAGTCTGGAGATATGTATATGTTATTATAATATTGGTTATTAATGAGATTGCCACTATTTAACAAAAGCTTTCGTCTTTCTAGCAAACTGTATAGAGTGACTCGTACTAACAGTGGAGATTTAGAAATGCATTCAACCTCTCTTATCTGACTTATGCTAATACTAAGACATTCAAATTAATCACATACTATACCTCCTAAAATTTTTACATCCAATGACGTAGTGGAAATTCCCCTTATTATTACATTATATTTTCGTTGGTCCACGTTAATTTTTTCAATTAAATTTTCAATTTTTAAATCTTGCTCAACTAATTTTGTACTAATAAGGTCCAATTCGTTTACATGTTCTAATGCATTATCATTTTGTATTGTCTCAAAGTTAGCTATTTTTGATTCTAATGTATTAATTTTTTAACTAGTTCGTCAATAATTTTTTGTTTGGACAATTGCTGCAGTTGGTTTTAGGAGACATAATATGTTCTATTAGTTACAAAAGAATAAATTATCTTAAACTATATTATTAGCTATGATTTAACCTTGTAAGTGTGTATCTGAAGTTTGTTGACGTGATGTACTGTGTGTGTATTTTCAATTAATTCAGCAAAGCGGAAGCAAGCAGATTATCAGCAACAATTTTCACTAGCTAATTTTTAGGTACTAGTACCCTGGCACCTTACAGTTGGGTGGTTTCCGAACTCACCGTGACTATTATTAGGGTCAGGATCCCTGGCAGCAAGTAGAGTAGTTTTTGAAAAGAGGGCTTTTTAAGGTAAGGCAGAGTGTGGAGCAAAAGGCAAGACAACCTTCACTGCGTATGTCTAAACGCGGCTATGGCTCACTTTTAAGTAAGTGCAGATGTTCGTATGCGAATGAGACAAGTTGTCTGTTTAGAAGAAGCTCCCTCCCGTCTGTTCTATATAATATACATGTGCACACTTTGGCGATTGGTCATGCCTTGGAATTCATTTAAGCTCATCTTATGCTAACAAGTAGCACTGTAACATCCGTCGGTAGATATCCACATTTATTCCGTTCGGATTCAATCCATTTACCATGCTCGGATGTACCATAAATGAAAGTAAGGTATACGTTAATCTGCGTGTCTTAGAAGCAATAGTTTGTTCTGCAAATTTGTCCCGTATTACACTTTCTCCCCAATTATATTTGCTATCATTTACACCTGCCCCCTATCGTTTTTACGAGTTTCGCTTTTATTGCAATATCTTTTGATTAAGATGTCCGATCTTAATAAGATTTCAAATCTAGGATAAATAGACTAGTTTTAATCGATGGTGTTAGTATCATCCCTTTAGCTATTACAGTTTGGTAATTATGACCAAAGGTATCCCTCTCAGTCTCCTATCCCTCCCAGTCTACTACATAATGTAGTAGACATATTATGTATGCATTAAGATTCAATACTTTCAATACGAGAAGTAAATTAGAAATATGATGGTAACTAAATTAGCAAGAGCAATTAAGTCCAATTCATTCCAATTCAGTCAAAGTCTGTCCAATTCAATCCGGTCTAATTCAGTCCAATTCGGTCCACTTCAGTCCACATAGGGCCATACCGTCCTTACTTTGAAAAAAGCTCATATTCTACTCATAGCAGCCTATATACTACTACAGATACCTCCTAGGAGGTATCTGTAGTAGCTCCTGTGCAAATTTTCTGCTGTATACTTTCCATGTAATGTATCTTATATACGATAAAACTTATCCTGAAAATACTATATATAGATAGGTAAATTTATTGCTTTATCTCAGTCTGTGGTTATAATACGAAGATTGAATTATCATAAACTGTGATTGTGATCATCACTAGTTTCAAGAAAATATCTTTACGTATGCAGCTGTAATAAATGACACCTGTACATACTATATAGGTATGGTATACTTGTATTATTGGGATTTTAGTGGTTATGTTATGTTAGGAGAAATTTACAATAGCAATATTGTTCCCACAGAGGGTTAGAGACACAAGATACATCTGTGTTAATCTTGCTGGTACGCAGGACATTTGCCTTCGAACTAAACAAATTGGTCTGGGGATAAAAGTCGATGTCGGCCTCGAAAAGGAAATCCCCAGGGTGGGAAGTGAATGTGATGATGTATGTAGTTCTGCTGTTTTCTTTATGGGCAGTTTTGTCCAGCAAGGCTCCTCCAACGACTTTGCCAACTCTGAGGTCAGCACATTTATCGTCGGGTAAAAACGAATTTACATGTGAAATAGCATTAGCTGCTGCCTGTTGCAAATGTTGGTCTACAGAGTCGACTTCCTCCAGGGGGTAACAGGCGCAGAATGTTTCAGGGACACCGACGTCCTCACAAGTCCAATTTTCTGGAACAGGAACGAGTAAACTGTGTTGAAATCTCTTTGGAATTACTTCACCGCTCTTCATGTCTTTTTCATCGGCAAGTGCTTTAGAATCTGTAAACTCATCTAGAATATGGTTGATTGTCCAGTGCAAATGAAACGGAGACGTCAGCCGCCTAAAGAGAAAATATTAGATAAAAATTTTATTTCCCATTTCAAAGAAAAAAGTTACAGTCAGATGATCCCAACATTTCCCTCCAAGGGCAGTATACAAGGCTGTATTGAAGGGGGCATAGATGAATGTCCCCCGACATACATGAAGATTTTTGAAAGCTCCGAAATTCCTAGAATTTAGCGCTATATGACATAAATTTAAATAAATACAGTAGTGGTAGTGTAGAATTTACATAAAAACATTCACGGGCTTTAAGAAACGATAAACTAGTCAATTTCAGGAAATATCGATGTAAATTCAAATTAGGAAAAGTGAAAATTTGTATCGTCTTGGAAAATCAAGAAGCAATTTCACATTTTCTTGGAAGATGTCATAATTATACCTAGAATTGGCGATGAGGGATTCTTCCCATTTTGGATATCTTTCTTTAATGCTAGGTGGAAGATAAATCCACAGGGCTGGAAGCTTTTCTTCGTACCAACCCGACAGTGTTTCTCTAAATCTACCAAATCTGTATCCGTGATCGCTCAGGAAGATGAAGATGGTGTTTGACCTGGTTGGTGTTTGGGTGGACAGAATTAATTTTGCATAGAGATTATCCACCAGCTGACAGTTGTTGACCACGTTGTGAGTCAGCGTCGTACTCCAGCTGAGACTGAAAAGGGGAACTCTGCTGCTGTCAGCCATTTCCCACAGACTGTTGATGTAGTCCACGATCATCTCATCATTTGTTTTGTACCCCACACAGTCCAAGTAGTCATTCTGGCAACAACGAAATAAATAAACCATGTACAAATGGGGGGTGTAACAAAGTGGTGTGTTATGACATTAACGACATGTCTTTGTGACCTTTCGAACGAGTTGTATTGTAATTTATGCGATAAATCGAACCGCAGTTACATGAATATTTAGTCAGTTGTAGTTTTCACCCACCTCCCCAATCAGGGGGTTACTGGGGTTTACTTTTTAATGTCGCTGAACGTTTTTGCTGTCAATCGAGACATTACACGACATTGTAGGACGAATAACACTGAAGTTACATCGAATTTTCAGTTATTTTTATGTATTTTACCCACTTCCCCTGTCAGGGGATGACAATAACCTACTTAATAGTGTCTATTGACATGCCAGCTTTCAATCGAGTCATTACACGACTTTGTAGGACGAATAGAACTGAAGTTACGTCAATTTTTAAGTTTTTACCCCCTTCCCCTGTTAGGGGATGACTGTAACCTACTTAATAGTGTTCCTCAAATCATTTTGATATCGAACAAGGTATTAAACGACTTTTTACGACGCCCAGAACGGAAGTTACGTCAATTTTTAGTTTTCGAACCCCTCCCCCAGTCAGGGGGCGAGACCGATTTTGCCCACAGACAGACAGACAGACAGATCGGTCATTCCTATAAAGTGGTGTACACACCACTTAATAAATAACTAACATTGCCACATCGAGGATTTTCCTTACCCTCACAATGTGGAGTGTGTTGAGGACATCAGGGGAATTTTCGTGAGCTGCCAGAAATAAAGTTCTCAAGTAAAAATCCACTGGTTGCTGCACAAATCCCGTTTTCATGTAGTTGAAACCAGTGAAAGATGGTCGGTCTTCGATTTGAGCCGTGTAATAATTTGCAGCATCCAATCTTTTCCATATAAAAGGACAATCATCTTGCTTCATCTCTATAGACTTGTAGCAAATCTTAACAAGGTCATCCTCACTGTAGCCATTGAATAACGCCGCAAAATTCGGAAAGGTATTTGCGCCAACTGAAATTCATTTCCCCAATTATTAAATAATACAATACAATTTCTATTTTTTATTAGTCCTGTTCAAAATGTCAAAAAATAATTGAAATGTTATTTTTGAGAAGTCATTACAAGACTAAAATAAGATTTTGTGCATTACCTTTAGTGTAACCTAACATTTCAATAGCCCCGATTTCATTCAAGGCTTTCACAGTTTTGAACATGTTCCGATGAACATTAATCCGGGATGTGGAATCCAGACCGACAAGAATTATATTTGGTGGAAGTAGATTAGATTCATTTCGTAAATAACTTTCCCAATACTCCGCTTTGGTCTTTTTAATCTTTCTAATTCCGTCAGCCAAGTCAGTTGTAGTAGGGATTGAGTGGTATTGTGTATAAAGTGTTCGTAACTTTCCTGTCCAGGAATTTGTCCAACACGACACTTTAAAGAATTCACCCTCATGCGGAGTTGTTTTGTTTTGCATGTCAACGCAGTCTTCAGAATACCTGGGCTCATCAATCGTTGGAATTTATCATCATTCTTAGAACAAGAACATTTATAAAATTATTTCGCCAAGTTTGATTCAGGACATACTTAACTAAGTTGTCTGCCTCGCTATCGTAGTCGTTTTCCTCTTGCTCTTCTCTCATTATGACTTCGTAGCAACAACGTATATTCTCCATCAGGTAGCCAGACTCTGCAATGTCGCTTTCATTTATAAAAATTGCCTACAGATAGACAAGATTGTTTGTTAGCGACTACCTACACATAATCTCATGAGCATAAATCCAAATGTAATCTTGAAAATTCTGAGAGGTAATGGGAAAGATTGGGAGATTTGGATTTAGAGTGCGTTTGGCATTTTTAAATGTTAAGTTAGGTATAATTGATTGATTGATTGATTGATCAGCTTTAATGACGAGTTCTGGCCAGCTTATAGCTGTTCTCTCCCAGGTGTTAATATCATAATATATTATATTATCAAATAAATAGGCTTTAAATTCTATTTGATATTCCTACCGAATTGTCATTGTATGTCCAGTGGAAATGAGTCTTTCGACAATTTTCAGGGTACTCTGGAAGTTGCATGAAAGGCATCACCAAAGGGTCCCATGGGTTGATCACCGGGATCTTGCAATTTCTTTGGTTGATTAGCAGTCCCTTACTCGCTAAAGACTTCACATCCAGAAAATCTAAACTTTTAACCACAAATTCTGTACAAATTGCATGAAAACAGGCGATTTTCGTTTATGTCTTCAAAACTCTAAACGTGGAAATGATGAAACTATTACTTATTCAATATCAAGTTGTTGTTATTTAATGTAATGATAGAAAATCGGGGCTCACAGTTTCTAATTGTGTACGTTGTCTTTCCAGCGATAATTTCGGGAATGGGTAAAATGTCTTTGATATTTTTCGGTAGCAAGATGAAAATATTTGTCAGAGAAATTAGTATAGATATGAGAAGAAATAGTGCAAAGAATTTCCTTGTTTTTCCCCTCAGAGCTAGTCTTGGGTTCTCCATGTGGCTGGCTCCTCCTTTTCAACATGCTCTCTAAATAAAAGACTAATCTCAGAATCAAATCATCAGATGGAATAGGAATACGATTTTAATCACAACATTAAATCTGTTCATGCGCGGACAAGAAAAAGTAATATTTGAAAATCTGCAGACTGTAAAATAGGAATCAAGTGGAATATCGGCAAAAAAATACTTCACTTTTTAGATAACAATATGTTCAACATTTTTTGTCTATTTATTTTTTTTCACTTTAACTTCCTATTAGTTTAAATGTCTAAAAGACTTTGCGAATTATAAAATGTAAATTGTAAATGGCTATTAATTTTTAATTTCAACTATTATAGTCAGAGCACTCAACGTCTTCGATGGATTTAATTCCATTTCTTTAAATCTAAATAATTTAATCTGATTTGATTTGATTTTGAGATTGATTAGTTGTAAATCATATATAGCAATCCGAATGAAAGAGTTTACTAAAAGTTTTTGGTTCACATTTCTACGTTGTATTTTCTGACTCACTATTGCTATGTAGAGCATTTATACACTGCAAATAGAATGAGGACTTCGACCACTGTCTGGTCAACCAGTTTCATTATCGGAAAGTGTATCAATATATTTCTGGGATTATGGGTATATGTGTCGTGTGGCTGATAATAAATAACGATAAGGGAGATAAGAAAGAGACTTCTATAATGTATTGCGGGCATTGAGTGAGAATTTGACACACTTACTTGTCAATAATACACACCTTCATCTTCATTAGTAATACAGGTTCCGACTAAAGTTTGTACACACGTTTTAGGCTATCTAGCTTCCAAACGAAGGGTGCTACGAAAATGAGGTGAACACCATTCACCATTGGAAAGGGGCCAAATTTGCAGCAACATTTTTATAAACCCATTTTATAAATTTGAGAATTTTATGAAAGTGTGCTCGAAGATCAATGCAATCATATGTATTTCGGACTGAGGGTATTAGGCCATAATTTTTATTGGTGCTAGTTTAAAAGCGTAGCACACGAACATTTTAAAGACGACTTTCTTAGGTTGAATTGTGCAAAGAAAACAATAATCTGAACTAATTTATCCGCTGTCAGCTCCATATTCAATCCAGCCTGAACACAGAATAGGTACTTTTCGCATATTTGATATCAAAGTCTGCTTTCCTAAAAAGCTAATTATAAATTTTAATATTCAAATTATATATTTACGTAAATAACAAATGTGTAATTCTGAGTGTGTAATTTTAATTTAGAATTCGTAGTTGAGAATATTGTGCTCTTCAAGCACGTATGCAGAACTGAGTCTCGGAGGGGGCTAGATTTCCACTGAAAATTTTGGCATTTTTTGAATGAAATGGGTCAAAAACTGTAACTATACTTTTTGTATTTATAGTCACTTGGTTGTATTGTACCCAATTTTAGAACTAAGAAATACCTCAACGAAATGCAATCCATGCTTCGTAAAATCATTAGTCTTAAGGCTACCTCGATGATACGGTTGCTTAGCGGCTAGCAGAAATGAGTATTTTTTACTGCTACTGCTAGATGATAAATAAACTCAGTCCGTAGAATGTGACGTAATTTTAAATTGGCGCCCTTCCTCCCCGTAGTAAAAATTGGCACAGTCTAGGGGTACCGTAAGGAAAGGTGTTGGAAAGACGCAAAACTTTGACACACCCAATTTGGGGCAACCGATTTCAAGATGTAGTAACTCAAAAACTAGGGCACAAAATTCTGCAGTGGGCATTGTCTCCGAATTTTTTAATCTTTTCATAGAACAGAGAACGAGACGAGTTTGTCAAACTCCAATGTATTTCTCCCACTCCAAAAGCTAATAAATTTTGAAAAATGTAGGGACTTTTTGGGAAAAAGGGCCACAATGCCCCCTTCGAAAATATGTGGTACATGTTTTAAAAAATATGACAAATTTTTATTCCCCACTGGGGGTGTGTTATCAAAGTTTTGCGCATCGTCGAGTCAGCCTTAATACATTTGGAATAAGTTTATCACTGATCATCTAAAATTGTGACTCGATCCAACTATTCCTACTTAGCGACATCGACATCCATTTATAAATTATATTTTATGACATTAAAATTTAAAATTTAATGTCATAAAATAGAGGAAAAAATTTTTGAACCACTTTTACTATTTTTAATTACTAAAACGATGAAAATTCATTATTATACTTCACATTTTGCGCGGCAATTCTCGACGCTCTAACCTCGCAAGCGGCGGTGTGTGGAAAATGCTCGTATAATTACGATTATCAGGCATAATCCCTGGTCGCTGTGATGGCAGGCTATCGCCTGCCCTCAAATCAGCGCCCAGACATTGTGCCAGATAATCATTCAATTGCTTTACTATGTTAGTGATGAGTACTAATGCTTAGTAATATGAAAGCTTAAAGCGAGGCGCCTTGTATTGGCTTTTCCCGCGTTAGAAAGTTGATGTCGTCAGGAGGTTTTTGTCAGATCGCGTAACAAAGGGGCGCGGTAGTGGTAGGCTTTCCATGTATTTTCCTACTCAAGGAAATCATGGATAAGTCACCTAATTTTCAATCAATCTGGGGATAGTTAGTCTCAAAATTTAGCTTGAAGACCCTGCGGAGGGTCACAAGTTTCAGACATGTTATAATTTTGACCTACAAAGGTCACAGTAGCCATTCTACCAAAAAGTTTTTTATTTTTTTGGCGGGATAGGTTTATAATCTTTTTAGAAATAACTAAAAGACTTTTTGAACAAAAAGGAAACTTGTGACCCATCAGGACCCTGTACGAATATTAGGTAAAAAAATCAAGATTGAAAACCGAAGCGCTTTTGAGTTTTCTTTGATTTCCTAAAAAAGTAAAATTTGAATGTTTTTGTACTCAACTCAATGTAAATACATCGAGTTCATGCCAAATTCCGCTAGATTCCCCGACGGAGGGGTGCGCCCCCTTAAACAGTAGTGGACTACCCGCGTTACTTCGTAGATGAGCGTATGTGAGTCGATTCGTAAAATTTGGAAAAATACGCAAAACTACATCAAAATTAAAACCCCGAGCTGAGTACTTTTCTTTCTGTAGAACTTAACCAGGACTGGTGGATATAGTTAGCGCTGACGAAAATTGAAAAAATTCTCTATAAACTCAAACTGGTCGTTTACAGTCGAATCTACGCAAATCTACGAAGGTAGCGGGTATACCCCTAGTGTTCCATTTTTCTGTGTATTAGTATTGGCCAATGTAGTGTTTGCGACACCCTACTATACTACGCACAGAAGATATTAACTCACGGACTTGACATTTTGACATATGTCTAAGTTGACGCTGTTATATAATAATTGTGTTTCTGTACTTTTGCAGGATTGCTCTTGCGGTGATTGTTCTAGTTGCTCAATAACATAATTCCGTTGAATCCTATCGCCAAGTGTACTACTACATGATGCAACATAAGAAATAGTAACAAGGAATAAACAATAATAACATGATCTCAAAGCTAACGTTTTGGTGCTGAATTGTCATTTGTAAATGTCGGATAATAGGACAAGTTCAATTACATTTTTATTAAATGCCTAAAGCTAACGTTATTTTACAACACAACAGGGAACACCTTTTGTGCCCTTTTTATAACAATGATAGGAGTAAAGTTTTTAAACCTACAGCAAGCCGTAACAGAAGCTCGCCTTAGTAAAAAGGGACCGTGTGCACATTTTGGTTGTGATAATAATAGAAATAAATTTATTTTGATTATTAAAGTAAGCACTAATTCAAACTAGATTTATATAATTCATAATTCAATATAAAAACCAACAGCTAATCAAAGTTGAATATTGTTGACTATCAAAATCAACAGCAATTCAAAATAGATTGATGTTGACTATCAAAATAAACAGCAAATCAAATTCGATTTCAATCAAAATTGATTGATATCGATTATCATAATCACCAGAAAATCAAAACTGATTAATGTTGACTATGAAAATCAACAGAAAATCAAAATTGATTAATGTTGACTATTAAAATCAACAGAAAATCAAAACTGATTAATGTTGACTAAGAAAATCAACAGAAAACCAAAATTGATTAATTTTGACCATGAAAATCAACAGATATTCAATCGGGAAAATAGGAATTTGTATGGCACACACAGGAATCTTTGTATGGCAAGAAATTTCATCGAATAGTCGTACATTTGTATGGTACGTTATAAAAAACCGAGGGGTATTGTATGGTAAGTAAAGGACCTATGTATGGTACTAAGCCAAAGTTGTTCCTTCAAACATGTTACACTGTTGCGTCTAGATACCCACCCATCACCCCAAAAGTGTTAGTAAAATATTCCTCGGTAGACAAAACAAAAAACTGGCTCTTCTATAACGATTACTTACTGTTTGAGCAAACAAGGAAGATAATATGCAACCCGACTATTCCCTGTCAATTTGTACTTGCCCATATTTCCTGAAACAAAAATATTTGCATGCATGTTATTGGAATTTGGAATCGCCAGGTTGAAAGGTAACATAGAAATATCAGAGGCAGCCAAAGCCATACCTATCGGACCAGCGAATAAAACCAGGTCAGTCCAAAGAAACTGACACAAGCTCTAAAACGACAATAACTTTTTGTTGCAATAACATATAGCAAATCGTCAAAAAAACCGCAGTCAAAGTCTCTTCTCATTGGTGGATGGATTTGCATTCAGCCTATAGGATTACATATTTCTGTGACAAAATTTTATATGATTTCTATGAAGCACCCCAAGGGGGTATATTTATTTATTCATTGGTACAATGCTGCTCATTATACTCCGAATAGCTAAATACTCATTGCACCCCATTTTAATAGATGCACTTTATCTCATGTATTTAAGACTAGTTTAAGACCATAACATACAAGTAGTTCACACCATAAAAGAATATAAAATGACGAAATATTGCTAGCAATTTGTTCCTGTTAATTTCTAAATCACACAAATAAAAATGATGTACTTGCAATGACTAAATATTTACATTACACAATTTTGGGGTGATGGGTGGGTATCTAGACGCAGCAGTGTAACATGTTTGAATGAACAATTTTGGCTTAGTACCATACATAGGTCCTTTACTTACCATACAATACCCCTCGGTTTTCTATAACGTACCATACAAATGTACGACTATTCGATGAAATTTCTTGCCATACAAATATTCCTGTGTGTGCCATACACGTTAATTCGCAGCCATATTCAATCTTGATTGATTATGAGTATTAAAATCTACTGAAAATTAAAATCGGTTAGTAAAGATTATCAAAATTTAGAGGAAATCAAAAAATGGAAATTTGACTATAAAATTTAATAAAAATCCAAAATAGATTTTTTTCAATCGTATAATAGTTATTTTCCGGTTTAATTTGCTTTATTATAAAATCTCAAATTTGGTAGAAGCGGATTGAAATGTTTTATACTATCCCGCTAACAATTTATAGGAAACGCCATTGAACTTTTTAATGTCCATTTAATGCCAAATTTTCACTTTGACTATCAAAATGAAGACAAAGTGAGCGCGCGTTATCTCAGCAACCAATGGACCGATTTACCCCCAATTCAATAGGGATCGTCAGTGGTCCATAGGCATTGTTTTTGCCAAGTTTGGTCAATATCCGTCATTGCTTTCGAAAGTTATCGTGGCGACGGACGTACGGACAGACTGTGCGGTTCTATAAGCTCGCTTTCTCAGGCGAGCTAAAAAGCCATCCTTTTTTCCCTTTTTTGATGTAGCAATTTTCCCCCATTTACTTTAATTTACATGTAATAAAATCAAAAAAGGTAAAAAAGGGGTAAAGGTTTATGGGTAAATAGAAAAAGGTTTTTAGTCAATAAAAAAAGGCTTTTAGTAAATAGTCCATTGGTCCATAGTCCATACCAGCAAAAAAGGACTGCTTTTTAAAATAAAAGTAGTACTTTTTATGCTTTTGCTCGTAATACATCTATTTATATTATGTACTATTATAAACTAACACGTACATGTTGTAAATAACTATATTCCGTAGACATTTTTGTTGCCTTTATTATTATAATAACAAACTACTAATAATAAATATAAATTGCTCTCAGAACTTATTTTGGTTTGGCGCATTCAGCGCATTGCATAATTTTTTGGCATAAATAATTGCGTTCAGTATCAAAAAGTTTTTTTAAAATATAATTTAGAAATACTAGATTATATTATGATCCTTAATATGTATTGAAAGAAGGATATTTTGTGGAGGTTTTATCTTTGGATATCATTGCATGACTCCCCGCGTCATCCATCCAACAAATTCTTTCGTAATTATTTTATCGTCGATTTAATTGATGTAATAAAACTGTAATTGCTATAAATCATGTCAGGAAAGAACAAATCAAATGAAATAATGGGGGGGGGGGAATTATATGGTAGGTCAGAGGGGTGGGGAATGGGAAGAAAACATTTCAAAAGTGATGGACGTGTTCTTAGTTATCTCATGTATAATTGTAAGCTAAACTGCAAATAACAAGCAAATAACTCAGCTACTCAGCTAAAATAAAAAACAAGCTACTCAGCATACTCAGTGATTGCGGACACTACATTTATTAGTGCCGATAGACATTTACTGTCATCATCCCACTAATTAGGATGGAATGCGGAATGCCACGGGTTCTACACCTATTGCTTTGCATGGACGATTGTGGAAATAAGATAGAGCAGAAACAGAGTGTTGGGTTTTGATGAGCTTTCGCTCTTTTATTCAAGCAGCTAAGTACAGATTGAGAGAGAGAGAGAGAGATTTAGGAATGGGAATTTGGAGAGCCAAATGGAGAGAACTTCGGTGTAGGATAAGGCTGGAAAGTCAGAGGTGAAATTCGAGTTGAAATGAGGCTGCAGCCCTCTTTTATTAACAAATCTCGGATTCGTTCGGTTGCCTTTTCTCTCTTGGAATAGGAAATGGGAATACAATACACACGACATGTTACACACTCATTCAATGCATTAACTTTGCACAGACTCACAATGCTTTACAAAGCTTCTTATATTTATAGTTACACATTTATGCTTCATATAAACCTTATAATAATACCTACAATGATGTGCATTTAGCCACATTACCCTCTCTCCTCTTAAGCGAGGCCTCACGAGCTATAAAGTACAAATAGGGTCTAGCATATAATTTAAGGTTTGAAGCACTAAATGACTAATGTCACACTACTTGAATCTTTTTGGATTTTATTTGACTTAACCTAAAGAACACTTAAATTTTTTGACGCACAGGAAGTCAAATGTTGTGTCACTCGCAGATTTAAGATGTAATTTTGGCCAGAACCGCAGGCGGCATCAGTTGTTGAAAATTGATGGATGTGGTCATCTTTCCTGGTTGTCCACACGTCACAAGTCACAAACACATTTACATACATTGTTATTAGATATTTACACAATTCAGCTATACAATTACATTGTATTACATGAATAAATACCCTAACATTGTCCACGCAAATGTACCTTTATGTACATAATTTTACTTTAAATTGCAATAAATTTATTATAGATTATATTTATTTATTATTTTAATTACATAGAATTCATTAATTACATCATACTTACTTAATACTTTAATTATTATATTAATTAACTATATTATGTAATTTTATATGGTATACATGTAGATTTGTGTGGGTTGAGGATTGTTGATTTGTTTCCCTGAATTTGGAGTGTCCAAAACTGGGGAAGATGAATGAGCCTCTGCTAGGTGTGTGTGTGTAAAATTGGTATTTATGTACCTATTTTTGCCTATTATCTTTGGTTATTTAATAGAACAGATGAAACTTTATGCAGTAAGTAATTGTCGTAAACACTGGCAAATTACTACTGCAAAATAACTGAAAATTAATTTATATTTTCGACAGCAAATATTGACACACAACACATAGACAATTTATAGCAGAACTGATTTTCCAAAGGATTTTCCTTTGACATTATGATCTAACAGTCTTAAGCTCTCCTGTATAATATAAGAATTCGATAGTACATAGTAGATATACAACTAGAGATGTGACAGGAAATGTGTATGTATACACCAACGTAAATAAGAGTATCACGTTGCTGAATAGAGTGGAGAAAGCAATACACTAGTGTATCGTAGCTCCAAAATTATACATTGAATTGCCCTAGTAGATCCTTTTGATGTTGAGCGTTTTGCCTTTCGAGGATGGTCAGGATGCACTACAATGTAATCCTATTCACTCGTAAAATAGAAAAATCAGTTCCAACACTACAACAAAGTAATGAATGGCACAAGTCATTCACAAAGTGAGTGACTCCAGTTCCATTGATACAAAATGCAACAACACAATGCAACGGTCAGCGTACATAAAGTACCTATTCACTCGCGTGTTGCATTGTGGAATGTACTAAATGCATGTAAAAGGTCCAGGTACAACCAAGAGCATGACCCTAAATTTTCTTCCTGGGTTATTTTTACTTGCTTATTACACGCTTGGAATGTTTATTTACCTGTATTACGCATTGCGTGTCCAGCTCCGTTACAGTGTACGTCTATCGTCTGTCAAAGTTCAACAACAACAACCACTATCTACATAGTACAATTATCATCGTAATTTAACTATTGATCATTAATTATCACCGTACGTGTGTCAACTATTCTGCAATTCGTCCGTGTTTTTGTCCTACATAAACCAACAAGGTAAGTAATCATATATATTTTCTATAAATAGACAAAGAGTGTCTTAATTGTAAGTATTGTCGAAGCAGAAATTGCGGTTGGTGATGCATAACATATTGCATATAACGCATAAATACTCAGTATGCATAGGTTTTTATGTAATCGATATAAATGGAAATTAAGTTCATTGTTTATCATAAGTTGCAACCAATTCCAAAAGTCATGATGCATTGAAAACGTACTGCATAATATATTTACGTACAAATATGCATTAGTAATTCATAAATGAATGAAATATCATCGGTTGAAGTGTGTAAGCAACCAACTTCACTATTACTGTATGCAATTTTATGCACAGGCGAAACATTGCAATTTAACTCAAAATTAAGCCAAAAGTAAGTAGGAAGCTATTAATTCGACTTCTGATTTAGAAGAATTGTATATTATTGTATATAGATAATAGTTTTTCAGTTTCCAGATTTTATGTAGTGTCCTATCATAAAATATAGAGACAGATGATAATTCCATATGTGTATCTGTTTCGGTACTCGTGTAGGTTATATGTATCAAGAGATTTCCGTGCTACTGGAAAAGAAGTAGACAATAAACAGTAAAAGTTTTACTTGCACGGAGACCAATTCCGTTTGTATGTGGTCATTCTGTGTACTGTCATTTAAGTCCCCTAATACTTACAACAAGGCACGATATATTTCATAACAGAATTAGTGTCGGCACTCTGTTTGCAAATGGATCCAGCTCTCAATGCTGAGTGCTCTCAGGAACTATTACACGTGCGGAAAAATTTATAATTGATCAATTTACAATAAATTAGCATATTTCCCAATTTCGAAACCAATAGGTTAATTGAAAAAAGAAAGAGACAAACTGTGATCTAGATGTTTGAAGAAAACTCTAAAATTAGAACCAAGTGGAATATTGTTTGACAATCTTTCATTTTTATAATATGGGCAACAGCTTTTGTCGCCTTTGTTCAGCAGAATGGACTGAAACAGTTTACACAAGTTGGCAGCGGAACCTTATGAACATTAATGGGTTTATAGGTACGAATTTGGTAATCATGTATCTTTCTGTGTCTCTGACGACAGAAATGGTAACGTTGTAGAACTCATGAACCACAATAACCACAGTCTGTGTATACCTATTAACTGTCCACGTTGCCTTGAACAATCCGTTCACAGTAATCTAAAGCTCTAAGCTTTTTCATGAATAGTTATTCACGCCACTTGTACTCAAAAAACTGTCTTTCAACTGACTTTAACTGGCTGTTAACGTCGTTAATGTTACTTGCGACTGTAGAGGCGACGAGGCGAGTAGTTGCATTTATTTTAATGGCAAATAACTCGCTGTAGAATTATACGAATGGACGATTCAACCCTACTGAGCGATCAATTTCTCAAATCATCAGAAATCAGCATAGTATTATGGACACTCATACCAGTTGGTTGCTAACAAAATAAACATAAATTCCAAAATGAATTGCCGAAGTATGCCTTAATCGTTGTATACCAACTCCATGTTAACCTGCCCGGCTACTTCATTACATCAGCGTAAGAAATTTGGCAGCGCACTAAATAAAAAGATAGTTCTAATTTACGTTGTGTTCACCTCCGCGCTCAAATACTTCATGATAAACATTTCGGGTCAACTTCCATTGAATTTAAAGATTGTTCTACATCCGGTTTAATAGTTCCCCGCTTGGTGTTTGATTTTTATGGAGATTACAATTTTGGAATTGTGGACTATCCAAAAACAAAATTGGGTGATTGGAATTTTGATATCTCTAATTTAAGGGTCCTAAAAAGTATTTTAGAAATAAAATGAGTCCGTTTTCGTTTCTGTAAAACAGCAGAGCACTAAGAAAGGAATGAAACTCAATAATAAACTTATTAGCTAGAAAAAGTCCCACTGAGTCTTCACGATAATTCAACTATCCAAACTGTAAATATGTAAATATGCAAATACTCAACATTTCAACAAACAAACAAAGTTTTTACAAAGTCAACTCTTCATTTCGTCAATCGTCAAGTGTCTATTACTTCTGAAATATAATGCTGAGGGTTGAAAGTGCGTGGTCTTATTTGCCAAACTCTTTCGTTAAAAACCAAACCCTATGAAGCTTATATTTGGCAAATAAGGCCAGAGTTTTCTGAACGAATTGCTGGACTCGTGTACACGCAACAGTCATTCGTATCTTTTCTTATTTTTACGCTGTGTATTTATGTGCACTGGGTCAGAACTGATTCTTCTTTTACTTATGATATTCTTAATTATATTTATTCCTTTTGTTTTATATATATTTGTCTTGGGATAATATTCCTGTCTCTCCCGTGGAGGACAATACTATTCTTTCATTTATTTATTCTTGGGAAATATTCCTGTCTCTCCCGCGGAGGACAATAATATTCATGTTCTTTTAATTATTTTATATATTTTATCATTTTTATATTGTCTCTATGCTATTTATGGATCTTTCAACTACGTATTTACGCGTGCCTGCAGGGCTTGTTACTATCAATTTGTCGAGGATTGATCGCCTTTCTTGGATATAATTATATGTAATCCGTTACTTTCGCTGCCAAAGCGAACCCTATTTTTCGCCACTTTGAGTAAGATGCTGATGGAAATTTGATGTATTTATTATGCTCAACGGAGCAGCAAAGAATGAATTCCTTGGAGGAATTCCACCTATGACTCGCAGATTAACCTTACGTCTACTTTCTCCAACTAAATAATGCAAAATAACGTATGAATCGTCTAATTTATGCACAGGAAATGAGCTCTATGGAAAAATGAAATTTATAAATGAAATTATGCCAGTGAAACGACGAATTGAAGAGTAGATCTAATCCGAATGGGGGAATCTGTACAAACGCAATAATATGCTTGATACAGAAACCAACTAAACTTTTCGTGCACTTTTGATACTTATTAGAATTTTTTTTGGAAAATAGGAAATAATTTTTTAGGAAGGAAAGAATTTCTCAATCTGCTTCACAAGTAACTACTTAATTTTCACAATTATCCACACAAATAGACAAAGCCTCGTCGGGTCACCAATTTATGTCATCATCCCACTAATTAGGATGGAATGCGGAATGCCACGGGTTCTACACCTATTGCTTTGCATGGACGATTGTGGAAATAAGATAGAGCAGAAACAGAGTGTTGGGTTTTGATGAGCTTTCGCTCTTTTATTCAAGCAGCTAAGTACAGATTGAGAGAGAGAGAGAGAGATTTAGGAATGGGAATTTGGAGAGCCAAATGGAGAGAACTTCGGTGTAGGATAAGGCTGGAAAGTCAGAGGTGAAATTCGAGTTGAAATGAGGCTGCAGCCCTCTTTTATTAACAAATCTCGGATTCGTTCGGTTGCCTTTTCTCTCTTGGAATAGGAAATGGGAATTCAATACACACGACATGTTACACACTCATTCAATGCATTAACTTTGCACAGACTCACAATGCTTTACAAAGCTTCTTATATTTATAGTTACACATTTATGCTTCATATAAACCTTATAATAATACCTACAATGATGTGCATTTAGCCACATTACTACAAAATCAAGGCTGCAGCCAGAAAAAAAATTGGTAAAATTTAATTGATATAAGTATTTAGGCCATCTGGTGTATTATAAGTAAAGATAAATAGTTATTTGATGGTCAATCCAGGAATCGAATCTGAGTGCTTTCGATTTCCGGTCTACTCATATCACCAAGTCGCCATCCGACCATACTAATGCATGACCTATTGTTTAATTTACTTAAGTAATTCTGTTGGTCGCGGAATTCGGAAATGGAAAATACTAATGTTCGATTCCTGAATTTACCATCAAATAACTATTTGACTCATTCCCTAGTAAAAGGGGCTTATATGATTTTGCAAATGAAATACCGTAGTAACCCAGTAGTAACCATAATTTTAAAGTCACTAAAGCCCGCCCAACTCTTTTTAAAATTTACTCTCAAGTTTCATTCATTTCTTTCAAATTGAGCTCGAAGTTTTACTCTAGGGTGAACTGAATCTGCGGTCCTTGTGTTTTCTGAGTTGCATTTTCCACAAAAAATGAGTAAAAAGGTGGCAAAGGTTTCTTCGAAGCTGCTGGAAAACCTAAATTCTGGAAAGAAGAGAAAATTGAATATTCTAAGCTGGAAAGATCAAGTGGCCCAGTCCAGCAGAAATGAAGGAGAACCATATCAAGGAAGAAATGGAATGCTAAACCCTCCAAGAATACCTCCCCAACTAGACGTAATTCTTGAATAATAATTAAGAAATTGTCATTCTTTGTATTATTTAATATATTAAAAGTAACTAGAGGAAACGTTTCTTGGCCCAGATCTGCTCTCAAGGGTGTCAAAAGGAAGGATGTCATTCTATCAATGTAGAGAGAAAAGTAGAACTATTCCAACAATTTTGGAGTACTGGAAATTATGATTCGCAGACAAGTATCCTATCTCGGTACATTCGAAAAATGTCTAAAGCAGATGAAAATAATCGTTTACGTCAATTTTACTGTTATTTCCTCCCGGATACTTCTGGATTTCAGATGACGGTATGCAAAAAAACGTTTTTGCGAGTTTTCGGAATAGGCAAAAAGCGAGTAGAAGTTTTACAGAAAAAGATCTCGTCTGGAATCCTAAATTTTGCTGATAAAAGGGGCAGCCATGAAAACTACAGACGGTTTCCGGAAAATGGTTGGAATCTAATACATGCACATATTCAAAGTTATGAGACTTCCTGTAGCCACTATTCCAGAAGCAATGGTGACCCTACTCGACAATACCTAGCGAGGGACTTGTCCATATCACGAATGTTCCGCGACTTTGTTGAATTGTATGATGAAGCTGCGGACTGGGAGTGGGCCTACCGAACATGCTTCAAGGAATTAGGACTCAAGTTTGCTGCTCTCAAGTCTGACACATGTGGAAGATGTGATCTCTATGAGTCTCAAATCCGTAATCATGATGGTTCCGAAGCTGAGCTAGAAGAATTTTGGACTACAAAAATGGAACATCATCTACTAGCTGAAAATGCTTATCAATGTCTCCGTGATGATACAGAGCAGAGCAGAATAGATCCTGATTTTGTAACTATTTGTGTTGATTTGCAAGGTGTTTTACTTTGTCCCCGTTTAACGAATTCAGAATACTATTACCAAAGAAAGTATACGTGCTACAATTTAGCGATTAACAACCCCGCAGAAGATCAAACTACGATGGCTTTTTGGCACCAAGCAGAAGCAAGTCGTGGATCTTCGGAAGTCGCTTCGTGCGTATATAGGTATCTCATTGAAAATTATCGAATCTTAGAGGAAGGAGATAAGCGTATTTTGACCATATACTCTGATCGCTGCGTTGGTCAAAACAATAACTTTATTGTTTTAGTCATGTACATGTTGCTAATTCGTCAAAATCGTTTCTCCGAAATACGGCAAAAGTTTATGACTACAGGCCACAGCTTTTTACCTTGCGACAGACTGTTTTCCTTGATTGAGAAGAAGATGATGAAGGCTACCATCCATAAACCTGATGATTATATCAGTGTTATTCAAGAGTCCAGAGTAGAGAAGCCTTATACTGTACAAAGAATGCTACAAGACGACTTTTTAGATTTTATGAATCTTTCTAATCAAGTGGTTCGTCCAGGAACCCTGAAAGTTACGCAAATCATGTATGGTCTACTTACATCAGCCAATATTAATTTGCTCCAAACAAAATCTCACCTGTGGGATGAGGAGTGGCAACATCACGTGTTGCAATTCAATGCAAATTTTGGTCTGCAGCCAGTACAAAGACTTTACCATTTCCCACTTCCTATTGCCGCAGCCTTGCAAAAGGATTTAAAGGATATGATCCCTTTTCTAAATTCGGAATCTCAAGTGTTTTGGAGAAATTTCTGGGAAACTTATAATCAACAGGCTTGAAATATCCTATTTAAAGAAAACCTTCAGTTCGTCTTCAGTTCCCATGTTAATATTGCATTGTATAGTATTATCTAAGAATCTAAGGTTCATTCGTCATTATTGTTTTATTTAACAGATTGATTCGTTTTTCATAAGCTTACCCCGTCTGGTCACTATAAAATAAATTATTTGTTTACAAATATCTAAGCCCCTTTTACTATTGAATGAGTCATTTATCTTTACTTAATACACCCGATGGCTTAAATGGTATTGGGAATTTTCACATCTAAAGTTTTACATCCTGGGGTAGTGAAGTTTTACAACCAGCCACTGCAGTTTTACAACCATGCACTGCAGTTTTACAACCGGCTACTGAAGTTTTACAACCAGCCACTGCAGTTTTACAACCACAAACGGCAGTTTTACAACCTTTCAAATGTAATGAACTCAAAGTTTGGTAAAACCTAAATAAATGCTTAATAATTATATTAAGACGAAGTTTGGTTTTTAACCGACGGAATTGTGCATTATTGCTAAATTCTCGTACGTAAATGCTCCATTCAAATCCAAAAGGATGGTAGAGATTATGGTTGTATTTACATACTCTGATATCATGTTAGTTTGGATTTTTAACTTTTCTGGATTTTGGTTAGAAACAATATCTTAATATTATACATTTTTGCACACTTTTTTCCTTTTTCAAACTAGGCTATGACTATGTGGAATTTTAGTACCACAGAGCCACAGAATATATCTTGTAAGTCCAGTAAAACTGTCCAATCCAAAATTTTGATTTCCTGAAAGGTATTTTTTCGCCCATTCACTGCATTCTATCCTATCATCTCAAATTGAATAGGACTGGGTTTAGAAGGCCGAAAAAAACGCCTAGCTAAAAATAGGCAGGAAAGCAATGTGTAATATGCATTTCATAAGCGCCTGCGTATTTCGTTTTGAGAACACACTACCACACGTTCATACATAGATAGAAATATACGACAGGTAAAATTATTGCTTTATCAAGTGTACAAGTCTACAATATAGAGAGAAATTACATTTTTTCAATATTTCCAATAAGGATCTTTTGAAATTACTGCGACGAATTTGACAGGCTTCTATACGGCTTCGAAGGAAATCTCTCATTCAGCAGAGCTCCTTGTTGTCTAAAAACTGCACTTCTCACCAACTTTTGCACGAATTACAAAATCTATTGTTATAAAATAATGCTATTAGTCACTGTCAACCGTGATGCTATTGGACACGAGCTATGTAAGCTGGTTTTCCTCACGGCAACAGTAGTATTTAGCACTCTTTGATATAAACTTTTGAAGGGCTGCACAAGGTTATGGTAATTTTCACATTAGGGCGGGCTTAAAATACTTTTATTTTCGGCTACAAAAACATGACTACGTTCTAATTCTAATCTATCTTTAGGGCCCATTAAATATGTAATATGATGTGTTTGCACAGCGTTATAATAATTTTCCCTTCAGGGTGAGCTTTAGAAGCTGGCAAAATTACAGTTGCTAAGGTATTTATTTTATGAAAATATCTAACCCCCTTATTGTATTAAAGCAGTCATTGATGCAAGCGGTAGCAGTTTTGTAAAATAGCAGCATGGCTAGTTTTGTAAAATCAGTTAGAGGAAAAGAAAAATTAGTGTGAATTATTCGCAAGGAGGTGGAATAGAAGAATCGTACAATTTTTTAAACGCAAACATTCCAATCTAAAATTAACACAATTAATTAATTTACAAATATAAAAATATTTACGTGCTGCCAGTGTCAGTAATGACAAGCTGACAAATGCATTTAATAAAAATCATCATATATACGATATATATATATTACTTCAATATTCATACAAATGATGCATAATTAATTTTTCTCACCTTGCAGGCTCCTCCGGAATGTGTTCGTGTTCCTTGATTTTTTCTATTCCACCTCCTTGCGAATAATTGACTTTTCCCTTACAATTAGGTCTTCTCTTGCAAACCCAATAAGAACCACCATGCTTATAATCCTTCACATGACAATAAACGAAACCACTGAAAGCTAATTTTTCTTTTCCTCTAACTGATTTTACAATACTAATCATGCTGCTATTTTACAAAACTGCTAAACTGTATTGTACTTCAGTTCTGATTTCTCGTCTACAAGTTTACTTTCATTGTATGTAAATACAACCATAATCTCTACCTACCTTTTGGATTTGATTGGAGCATTTACCATAATGCACCATTCCGTCGGTTAAAAACCAAACTTCGTCTTAATATAATTATAAGCATTTATTTAGGTTTTAACAAACTTTGAGTTCATTACATTTGAAAGGTTGTAAAACTGTCGTTTGTGGTTGTAAAACTGCAATGGCTGGTTGTAAAACTTCAGTAGCCGGTTGTAAAACTGCAGTGCATGGTTGTAAAACTGCAGTGGCTGGTTGTAAAACTTCACTACCCCAGGATGTAAAACTTTAAATGTGAAAATTCCTGGATCCGGCTTAAATACTTATTTATTACAAACAGAAGTACTTTAATTCCAAAATTTATTTGTTTTTCGTGCCCGCTCTCTTAGGACTTGGCCATCTAATCCTTTCGATAATAATGTCATAAAATACTCAGGGAACAAAAAAGTACCATTAAAAAGGTATAGGAGTAAGTTTTAAAACAGCAGTCCTTTTTTGTCTTTTTACCTTTTTTGTATCAGCGTGCCCCAATTACATCCACTTTACATGTAAATAAGGTAAAAAAAATAAGCGTATTTTAAGAATAGGTGGAGGAGTATCGGTATACGTTCGTGACAGACTACCTAGTAGGTGTTTGACTGACATTGAAATACCAGAAAACGTTGAGGCAGTCTGGATCTATGTAAGACCTACTAAAGGACCAGGCACTATCCTTATGGGAAACGTGAACCGACGGATGGGGCCCATTTCGATATATGTTTTTGACACTTATATAGTGGTCAAAAGTGAAGAAGGAAAAACTCTGAATGTTGACACTTCGGGAGATAATGGGGGTCAAAGGTCAGCATTCCATTCCCTTATGACGTCCGTCGTGCCGTACGTCATTCGAAAGGCCTCACTTTCCTGAGTCCAAAAATACCACACACTTGACCTCTGTGACCGATAGGTCAAAAGCTATTAGCGAAAGAGTAGACATAGTTTAGTATTTATTGTATACTAGTATATTACCCGTCCTACGGACGGGGCAAAAATGAGTGGGTTTATAATAATATACTCAGTGTTTGGTGCTTAATGTCACCGAAATGGCGAATGTTGCCGGTGGTACCCCGTCGGAATGTAACATTCAGTGAGCGCAAAGCATATGCATTACAAAACATGAAGTTAGTTGATAATCAACCAAGTGAAAAGTGCCAAGAGAGTGCAATTGGTCTAAAGAATCCTATTGATTCAATGACCTATGCGGGTTTTCATTTAAAACGACAAACTGCTTTGCAGCTTTTATTATCATTATTCAATTATCGTCATTTATGTACGGACTCAGACAAACACACTAGGAAAATATCTTTAATGACAAGCCTTCAAATACGAAGACGTCGGCTGGACATTTGCCACCCAGGGCAGGGGGAACGTGGACCCCTCTTCGCTTGCTGCCCCACAGGGGTTGCTACAACCCACGGGCAGTACATTTGGTAAGTAAGTATAATAAGTATGACTAGATTGGGATGTATGGCTAACCTAACCTAACCTAACCTAACCTAACCTAACCTAACCTATAACTAGATTGGGATGTATAACTAGATGGGGATGTATGACTAGATGGAAATGTATGACTAGATGGGGATGAATGACTAGATGGGGATGTATGACTAGATGGGGATGTATGACTAGATTGGGATGTATGACTAACCTAACCTAACCTAACCTAACCTATGACTAGATTGGGATGTATAACTAGATGGGGATGTATGACTAGATGGGGATGTATGACTAGATGGGGATGTATGACTAGATGGGGATGTATGACTAGATGGGGATGTATGACTAGATGGGGATGTATGACTAGATGGGAATGTATGACTAGATGGGGATGTATGACTAGATGGGAATGTATGACTAGATGGGGATGTATGACTAGATGGGGATGTATGACTAGATTGGGATGTATGACTAGATGGGGATGTATGACTAGATGGGGATGTATGACTAGATGGGGATGAATGACTAGATGGGGATGAATGACTAGATGGGGATGTATGACTAGATGGGGATGTATGACTAGATGGGGATGTATGACTAGATGGGGATGTATGACTAGATGGGGATGTATGAGTAGATGGGGATGAATGACTAGATAGGGATGTATGACTAGATGGGGATGTATGACTAAATGGGGATGTATGACTAGATGGACAAGTGTATTGGATATCTTCGGCCTTATATTTCGTAATGCATATGCTTTGCGCTCACTGAATGTTACATTCCGACGGTGTACCACTGGCAACATTCGCCATTTCGGTGACATTAAGCACCAAACACTGAGTATATTATTATAAACCCACCTACCTTTTGCCCCGTCCGTAGGACGGGTAATATACTAGTATACAATAAATACTAAACTATGTCTACTCTTTCGCTAATAGCTTTTGACCTATCGGTCACAGAGGTCAAGTGTGTGGTATTTTTGGACTCAGGAAAGTGAGGCCTTTCGAATGACGTACGGCACGATGGACGTCATAAGGGAATGGAATGCTGACCTTTGACCCCCATTATCTCCCGAAGTGTCAACATTCAGAGTTTTTCCTTCTTCACTTTTGACCACTATATAAGTGTCAAAAACATATATCGAAATGGGCCCCATCCGTCGGTTCACGTTTCCCATAAGGATAGTGCCTGGTCCTTACCTTATAGTGTATCAGGAATCGCAGTATGTGGAATCTACTACCCCACTCCTAACAAAAGTGTCAAAAATGTAAATGGTGATAGGGCTACATTTACGGAAATTCGTAATTTTCTCCAATGCTCTATAGATCTCATAAGACTAAGAAACCGAAGTACTGGAATAATAATAGCCGGAGATTTTAATGACTACGATACCGCAAATGTAAGTAGAAATTCTGGTCTTGTACAAATAGTCAAATTTCCCACATTCCACAAGAATGACGGTACAATGTCTAGTCTTGATAAAATACTCACCAACCTATCACACTATTATGAAAGCCCACAAATACTACCACCGTTAGGAAATTCCAAACACCTATCTATAGTATGTAGGCCAAAAGAGACCCGGAGTACATCTAAAAGTAAAATTAAGAAATTTTCCAGGCCCCTTACTGAGTTAGGAAAGGCAACCTTCAATGATTTCTTAAGAATTGAAACCTGGGAAGAAGTCCTTAATTCAGAAAACGTAAATAAAAAAGCAGAGGTATTTACCAACAAAATACAAAAGTATTACGAGCAAAGTTTTCCACTCAAAATCAAAATAGTTGATAATAAAAATAAAATCTGGATGACACCCCGTATAAAACAACTTGTGGCAAAAAAGAACAGGTTATACCGAAAACGAAATTCAAAATGGAAATCTGTTCGAAATTTAATTAATCGCGAAATAAAGATAGCTAAGTCTTTAGTTCGTAAGAACAATTCCGAATTAATAAGCAAATATAATAAATCTTGGCATAACTTAATCAAAAAACTGTGCAATACAGACAACGATCCAAGCTCACTATTCAATACTATATCCCTGATTGTAGACAGTGAATCCCCTCCAACACTACAGGAGGCCTTGGACATTGTTAACAGTCAATTTACCAAAAATGCCACTACTTATAAGGGGTTACCAGACAATTATTTACCCAAAGTAAGAATTGAGTCGAGCGTACCGTCCAAGCTATCGGAATACGACGTACATGCTATTATATGTAAAATGAAGACAGATAAAGCGGTACCATTAAATACAATACCAATTACACTAATCAAAGAATTTGCTATAGAATTAAGTTACGTACTATCACACATAATGAATAATAGTTTTAATGACTGTATCTTCCCCGAGGTATGGAAAACAGCAACGGTTACAGCCCTACCAAAAGTAAATAAAATACAATCATTAAATGATCTCCGACCAATCTCAATTACTAGTCCCTTTTCTCACATGCTTGAATCTGTGATGTATGAAAGACTAAACAATCAAATAGGTACGTGTATTAGCAAAAACCAATTTGGTTCCCAGAAAAAATGTAGTACTGTGCACTATCTTGTACAGATAATGGATTTCGTTCTTTCTGGCCTAGAAAAATCGGGTACCATAATTATAGTATACGTATTTGATGTTACCAAAGCATTTGAGTTCTTGGACCACCCTTTACTAATAGATTACCTATACCACGAATGTAAAGCTGATTTGCACACTATATTATGGCTCGCAAGTTTCCTGAGCAAAAGAAAACAGAATGTAAAGTGTGGGAATCAGTTATCTAATACACAAGAATGTAGCTGTGGTTGTCCACAAGGCACAAAGACAGGAGGTTTGTGCTTTTTGGCCCAAATTAATCCTGTATTGTCTAAATTTGAAAAAAATATAGCGGAGAATTTTTCTCGTTAGCCGGTTTCGTTGACGATACGGTAGTGGCAGAGAAAGTTGTAGATAAAACTCCCCAAGGACAACAAATGCTAGATGACTTTTCTAAATGGGTAAAGGAAAGAAAAATGAGTTTCAATCCTAAAAAGTGTGGGTATTTGGTACTAGATTTTAGTAAAAACAAATCTGTAAGTAATGAATGGAAATTTTTAATTGAAGGAGTGGAAATACCAAGGTTAGAAAACACCAAATTATTAGGGGTCACCATAACGGTAGAACTTAAATGGGACTGTCACGTTAATAACATAATCGAACAGGCATCCTCTAAAATGTTCATCATCCATAACTTAAAAAGGTATGGATTTCACAAAGACGAACTACTACAAGCGTACATATGCTATATAAGACCAATTCTAGAGTATGCCTGTGTTGTTTGGGGTCCCGGTTTAACGAACAAATTAAGCTTAGAAATAGAGAATGTACAAAAACGCGTAATTTCTATTGCGCTAGGGTTAAAAATAAGCGAATCGGAATACGATAATCGGTGTGAACAACTAGGGATTCAAAGACTTGACCAACGAAGACAATATTTATTACAAAGATTTGGACTACAAGTCATAAATTCCGACCGATTTCGAAATATGTTACCTACGTACCACACCACAAAGGAAACTAGAACCAGACAGGCTAAAAAATTTCTGTTAAAACCCTTAGGAGCAAAAATTAAAAAAAGATATGAGAACTCAACTATACCGACTATCACTAAAATGATAAATGAATTATATGTACAAGATAAGATTTGTTTTAGTAATGATATTGTATTCAGAAAATAATCTTAAATTAAATTATAATAATAATTAAGTTATCTGTCCTATTAATGTTATGTAACAGGAGTACTAATCCAACTGTATGTTGCCAGTCTTCTTTTCTGAATAAAACCACATACATACATACATACATACATACATACAAAAAGGACTGCTTTCTTTAAAAAAGAAAAGTAGTAATTTTTTACTTTGTAAAAAAGGAGTTTTTGTTCTCTGAAAATACTGCTGTTGGGGACCGACTTCTACGCGGACATCACTCGGATTATTGAAATACTGTATTCTTAAAAGACTCCTAAAAAGTACTTTCTCTCCAATGATTATGGCAGACATTAACTTTTTATTATTTTAGATTTTCCCTTCTAAGAACTTCTATTGGCGACTCTTGTGCTAAGTTCACAAATCAGTTTAATTTTCAAAATTTTTAATATTAGTTATCTGCAAAGCAATCTTAAGATTATATTGCATGAACAAGCTACACTGCAAATTGTATTAGCTATGGCATTAGGAGTCCTTTAGAGGAGTAAATTGTTTTAGGAGTGTTAGGAGTCGATCCATGTAACCAAAATACTTCTATTCACCATATTATAGGCTATTCACTATATACAGGTAATGTAGTTAGGGTCACAAGGTTAAAGGTTGTAGAGATTTTTTAATCAAATCAGCTCTTTTTGTAATCACATGCAGACTTTCCTTTCAAAAGTGTCTCCGATGTCTCTCGTTCAGCCCGACTTTTGGTTAAACCAAATTGTGTAGTAATAAGTTATTTATTGGCGTACGGGGTTTTGACTGACAGAATAAATGCCTACATGTCCATAATTAAACATCATCCGATCCCCATGCAGTACAACATCAACTATACTACTATTATATTATTAGTCCTTCATTCCTCAAGTTCATGTTTGTATAGGCCTACACTATCCACACTCTTCACACGCGAGAAGCATGAAAAGGGCTTTTGATTTCGAAAAGAGCGTTGAAACATTTTGGACTTTTTGTGAATCTATTGGCATTTTTAAAAGTTTCTCCGTTCTACTGGGACAGGGCCGCAGCCAGAAAAAAATTTCGGGAGGGGCACCAAGAAAAAATTCGCGCGAAAATTTTAGCCACTTTTTGCGATTTTAGACAAAATTTTCTTTATTTTTCTCGATTTCGGGGGGGGGGGGCACGTGCCCCGGTGCCCCCCCCTCGCTGCGGCCCTGTACTGGGATGACCTAGCCCAAAGACTAAATGTCACAAAAAATCGGTTTCAGATCATTAGTTGGAAATACGGCGTCTTCAATGTATTTGCCTATTCTTTCTATCAGTCTTGCTTCAGAAATCAAAAGAGGGTCAAAAGATTATCCTGAGATGACGCTCATATTTCTTTTCGGAATTGTTTATCTTTGGTCTTCAGCTGCTCTTTATAATGCCAGTAAAAAACTGAATGAATTTGTTGATTTTTTTGAAAAACTGATTCTGACGGATTCTACATTGGAAAGTAAGGACAAAACATTACCATATCTGCTCCTACAGAGTTGAAAAATTGTGAATTGTTTTGAATTTAAAAAAAGTACTTTAAAAAAACTAGAACAAACCTATTCTTGATATTCTAGAATATAGTTACTTTGAATTTGTGATTGTCTCTTTGGACGCTCTTGCTAAAATTTTCTGGATTTAAAGAGTGTTAACAGTATTTTTCTTGGTAGCTGTTTCTCCACAAACAGTCTACCGCCTGTGCCCCGCCCGTCCTTATACTTGATAATTCACAATTTTGTACTCCTTTTTTAAATACTAAGTGTCTGTCTCTGTCTAATTTTTAGAAGAATCCAATGAAGCGGCATCATTGTCAACTAATCTATCCACGTTGATTGAATTCGTTATTTTCATGGCTTCGATGACGATAATTGAATTTGGAGTAATTCTTGTAGGGATGTTTGTAATAACCTACAAATCCAAGTGTTACATTTACATCATTTCGCTTCTTCCTCCATCTCGAGTGACAGTTTTCTCAATGCTCCTATTTATGCCATTGGAAATCGTTTCAAATCTTAATTTGAATTGCAGCCTCTTTTTCTATTTAATCTATTCATTATGATCTACATGATTTGTGGGTCTTATTGGATTCGTATCTTGAAAAGGTGATTTTTACTAAAGTTTCTGAGCACAATCATTTTCAACTTAACCCCTCAAAATATTTTCGGATCCTGTACATTTTGAATACGCAGTACAACAAAATATACGGAACCTACTTCGCCTACCAAATGATCTGCTATTTAATTTTTATAACTTTCTGTTTCTTTGCATCAATTCGATTTTATGACCGAGTTCCGTGGGTTTTGTATATCGCTTACCCTTTAGCTGCATCCTTATGCTGTGGCTTTTCAGCTGTCATTTTTATTTTGGCGTCCATGCTATTTGAGAATTCCAACCGGTACATAAACCAGTTGAAAGCATCGCATAACTTCAACAAACTAATTCGCAAACAAATTCGAAGCATGAAACCGTTCGGTATAAAACTCGGTGTCTTACGAACTGTGCGCTATTTGTATGTATTCGCCTTTTTTGCATCTATCTCTAATTATGCTGTATCTTTATTAATTGCCTTTCCAGAGAGCCTTTTCTAGGTTTTATTAATAGTACTATCCAGTAAATAAACTATAAAAATTAATCTTAAAGAATGGTTTTTGTCAAACTAACCTTCAAACACATTTATTTACACAGCTGTACCAATGTTTCCTTCACAATTATCCGTTCGTGGACAAAAATGATTATAAATCATGCTTTTCATACACATATTATCAAAATTCATGCAGTATTAGTAAGACAGTGTGTGCGTAGTAAGGTTGGCTCACTTGGGTGTTTGGGAAAATAAAATTCAATTTTTTGTCTATACTCAAAGCTATGACGCACCAAGACATACGTATCCAATGGCAACCATCATTGGTCATTGAAAGACAGATTTGGCTGTGGATCCAAATTGTCCAATTTGGATCCACAAATGAAAAAACTGAATTTTCATTTTCCAAACACCCAAGTGAGCCAACCTAATACGCAATCACTATGACTACAGCCAATCTTGACATATTATGCATATACACCATACAACTTACATGGGCATGTGTTGACAAAAAGCTTACTATGTGTTGACAAAAAGTGATTTCTAAAAAAAATTTGTCAAAAAGGTGTTGACAAAAGGGGGTAGGCCCTAATACTAATCTTCATTATATTCGATTTTTAATTGAAGTAGTTGAGTTGTAGAACCATCAATGTAACATTCAAAAATTCAGAAGCCTACTATGTAGTAGTGTGTATACATGACTGTACTAGTGATAATAATTGCAACTATTCCTGTATTGAAGATGTAACGTCGGCACTAATTTAAACGTGAAAGCAAAATATCAATGAAATTATCTTATGTTTTATGTATATACTCTGATATTTGTAATGACCTCTGATGAGGGTGATATCTCAGCAATAAATTCAAAGTAGGTATAGTATTGATTGATTGATTGATTGGTTTTTTATTTTGAAACGTTACTGGCAACTTTGCAGTTGAAATAGTAATCAATGACAATTTAAAGGATAGAATTAACGTACTTAAGTATGCCTATTTTCTAAATACAATATTATTATTAAAACTAATTACGTTTTCGTCATACATTTTGTTAATTAAGGTTACAGTTGTTGGAATGGTAGAGTTCTCATATCTTTTCTTAATTTTAGCACTGTGAGGCTGTAATAGGTACTTCGTGACATTTCTTGTTTTACTGCTATTGATATAATAAGGGGGTAACATAGAACGAAACCTTTCTGAATTTAATGTTTTTATCCCAAACCTTTGTAACAAAAATTCCCTACGACTATTTAGTCTTTCGACATTTAGACTAGAGCACCATAAGTTATATTCGGATTCGATAATTTTGAATCCTTGTATTATTGACAGGGCCCGTTTCTGTACACTTTCTATTTCGTCATTTAATTTTATTGTTAATCCTGGGCCCCATACAACACACGCGTATTCAAGAATTGGCCTTACATAACATTTGTAAGCTGGTACAAGTTCAATTTTGTCAAAACCATATTTTTTTAAATTCTGTAGAATGAACAATTTAGGAGATGCTTGTTCTATTCTATTTCCGACATGTACATCCCATTTTAGATTGTTTGTAAATGTTACTCCTAATAATTTAGTTTGGTCTAGTCTAGGAATATCCTCACCATTAATTGAAAACTTCCAACTTTGACTAGCTGATTTATCTTTAGTAAAATCTATCACTAGAAAGCCACATTTTTTGGGTTGAAATGCATTTTTCTTTCCTTAACCCAAATTGAAAAATCAGCTAGCATTGCTGCCCGTTGGGAGTTTTACTGACAACTTTCTCAGCAACCAGTGTCATCCACGAACCCTGCTAGTGAGAAAAAGAAGAATTCTCCACCATATTTTTCTTCTAACTTTATTAAAATGGGGTTAATTTGGGCTAAAAAGCATAATCCTCCTGTCTTCGTGCCTTGGGGACAGCCACAGCTACATTCTAAAGTGTTGGATAGTAGATTTCCACACTTTACATTTTGCTTTCTATTGCTCAGAAAACTTGCGAGCCATAGCGTAGTGTGCAAATCTACTTTACAATCGTTGTAAATGTAATTTATTAGCAAAGGGTGATCTAATAATTCGAAAGTTTTGGTGATATCGAATATATACAGGATAATTACGATACCAGCTTTTTCCAAAGCTGATATCGGATAAAGGATAAAATCGATCATTTGTACTAAATAGTGGATAGTACTGCACCCCTTTTGAGAGCCTAATTGATTTCTGCTTACATATGTACTCCTCTGTATTTGCAGTTTGCTATACATTATGTTTTCCAGCATGTGAGAAAAGGGACTGGTTATCGAAATTGGTCTTAAGTCATTTAATGTCTGTACTCCTAATACTTTTGGCAATGCTGTGACAGTAGCAGTTTTCCATACTTCAGGGAATTTGCAATTGCTAAAACTATCATTCATGATATGGGATATTATATAACATAACTCCATTGAGAATTCTTTTAGTATTGTTATTGGTACAGTATTTATAGGGACGGCTTTGTTTGTCTTTAATTTATTTATAATATTATACACTTCATACTCGTTTACAACTGCAGGTTTACTACTCTCGATTCTAATAACAGGTAAGTAATTTTCAGGCAATCCATCATACATGGTTGCATTTTTTGTGAATTGGCAATTTACTAGATCCAAAGTCTCTTTTAGTGTTGGAAGATTTTCTGGGTCTACAATCAGTGCAATTGTGAGCTAGGATCGCTATCTGTATTACAAATTTTTTTGAATTAAATGGGCCATGATTTATGGTACTTGTTTTTGAGATCTGTATTTTTCTTTCGAACCTGAGACTTCGCAATAACTATTACACGATTAATTAAATTACGAACAACTTCCAATTTTCACAATCATTTTTATGCAAACGATTCTTTTTTACTAGAAGCTGTTTTAATCTTGGAGTAATCCACAATCTATTTTTGGTATCAATTACCTTTGTTTTTAAGGGAAAACTTTGTTCATAGTACATTTGTAATGTTTGTAATTTGTTTGCGAAAATTAGAGCTTTGTCATTTGTATTTTCTGAATTTATAACTTCCTCCCATGTTTCTTCTTTTAGATAGATGTTATTTTACCGTGGTCAGTTAAAGGTCTAAAAGTTTTTATAATCTTACTTTTTTTACTTGGGGACTGACTTAATAACGCAGCTTTGGTTTGCATATAATTGAAAGATGTCTGGAGTTACCTATAAAGGTGGTAGGGTTTCTGGTATATTATAATAGTTTGCTAAATTAGTTAGTATTTTATCTAGGTTAGACATCGTACCATCATTTTTATAAAAAGTAGGAAACTTAACAATTTGTGAAAGACTACAATTTTTACTTACACTCGTGGTGTTGTAATCATTGAAATCGCCGGCTATAATTATTCCAGTATTTGAGTTACGCATCCTAATCAGGTCAATGGAGCACTGCAGAAAATTTGATACTTCGATATATGTGCCTCTATTCAATTTAGTATGTTATACACCACACTAAATTATACAAAAGCAGCAATGTATTATTTAGTCAAAGCAGTTTATCTGCTTTGTATATGTATGATAATAATCTCTGTCCGTCTGTCCGGCAATCCCTGTGCTCGATAACTGTTGAACGGTTTGAGCTAGGCAGTTCAAATTTTCAGGGTAGCTTCTTGAGGTAAAAAGTAAGACCAAGTTCGTAAATGAGCAAGATCGGTCACCCTCTCTTGCCGGGGGAGGTGTTCAAAATCAAAAATAAATAAAAATCGACGTAATTTCATTTCTATTTATCCTACAAGGTCAAGTAAAAGTTTGTTCGACAGTTGACATGTTTTTCCACACTATCGAACAGGTTACAAACACCCCCTGATAGGGGAAGTTGGTGGAAAATGGAAAGTAACTTAAAATCGACTTAACATCCTTTCTATTCATCGTACAAGGTCGTATAATCTTGTTCGACAAGTTGTGTTACACTTCTAAACTAACTTTGGTTAGGAGGATCCAAATAAACTGCTCTGTGTTATATTTCCGTTTTGCAACAATGGTTTATTGAGGTAGTTTCTCGTCGGTGAAAAGGATCTATAGGCCAAATTTATGCTGTACATCAAGGATAAGAGGATAACTGATAATCAAGTACGGGTTGCTAGTTACGGACAGATTAATCCGACTATCAAACTTCCCAATTAACTTTATTAGGAGAATCCCTATAAGGTTCTGAGTCTGAGACCAATGGTCCTAAAAAACGCAGTCATTATTCATCAACCCTATTCTACACAGGACATTTTGAACATTTCTAATTTTTATCTTCTACTTCAAGCAATCATGCCAATTCTACAGATATGCAAATTAAGGTTTAACCGCACAAAGTTTTATAATTAATTATTTTAAATCTTAGCAATAAAATAGTTTACTTTTCCTTATTAAAAATTTAAGTACATGAAGCACAAAAGTCAAAAACAAAAAAAAAACCCGACTACATGAAAGGGCACGATAATTTCTTCTATCTTCATAAGGTTGAAATAAATTAAATGCTTTACACCTATAAATTCATTGTGATATTGGCAAAGAGTTCCAGAAATCCGGTCGGTCAGTGAAATCTGAAGAAACCATTTGAAATGTTTCATCAATGAGAAACCACTTTAAACTCTGATCATTAGGACTCAATGGTGTCCAGATTGTTCCCGTCTCCATGAAGCCATTTGGATCACTGAGAAAGGTGATCGCAAATTGACATTATTAATTGCAGGTGAAACAAAAATGCTGCCCCAAATAAAAGCAAAGAAACCCAATATACAAAGCTGGCTGGTACATGTTGACTTTTAACTATTATTTGCATACTATTTGCAGATGTCAATATATTTTGGTAGGCCATGGACAACGTACCTGGAATTGGCAAAATTAATTAAAAATTTGATGTATATCTTGGATATATTGTAATGTTCCGACCGCCGATCAATTTCAGGGAGGTCTGGGGATTTAAAAATCAGCTGCATATCATCCCCATGAGTAATACCTAAAGGGAAACCATTTTTTAGTTAACTTTTTGCCCAAAGCCTATGGTTATTACCCAGCTATGGGATAATGACATAAAAATGAACAAATAACGAATAATGTTAACAATGAATCCATTGCCTTAACTTAAGTTCAAATGTTGTGATGAATAAACTACCTATTTTTTCTGTCGTATTAAAGGTCGGATCAACCTCTAGTCCTGGGAGTTTGTTGTAAGTTGTCATAAAATTAAACACGGAGATGTTTGGATTACTTTGAGCATACGAAACAGCAAAGTCTTTAACTCCCTTCAAGAACCACCGATCGGTGTATACGTGTGCAAGTTTATCCTTAGTATCCCAACCAATTGAGTCGTTAGAACTGAAATAGAAACTTCTAATTTTTCTCTAGATATCTTCCCCAGCACTAGAATTGGATTCTTGAACGTCCTCATAGAAGAATGTTATCGGAGCCACATAATTCCAATTCCAGTCCATAAATTGAGACAAGGATGCATCATGAGCCACATCTGTGCAAATTATTGGGATTAATAGATTGCATTAGAGTTATCTTGACATAGCAATTAAGTTGTAAATTGACATCGAATGTGTTTTCTCACAAGCTCCATGTAGTAAAAGGCCATCTTCTTTAACACAACCTGTCATCAGTGGTGCTTTATTGCTGGTGAAATTTTGGGCGTTGATAATTTGCCTCGGAGTTTGGGTTAAAAAGTTCTCGCTGCCGTCTCCGATCTTTTTCTCTACGGAGGGCACGAAAACGTAAAGCGGGTCAACGAACCATTTGACAAACGGTTGTCGCTGTAATTTCACAATTTCTTTGGCGTCTTTATTTTGGAGGCAGGAGACGATGGCCTTGGTGTCGTTAAACAAACATCCCAGTTCCTTGGCGAGAATTTGAGTATTTCTGAGAGGCGTTGGTGCAAATGCCCACGGATTGAGGGAAGACCCGCCTAGGGCTATCGCCCTGTGGTATAACCCTCGACTCATCCAAGAGAGCATGTGGTATGTTACAGAGGCTCCCCCGGCACTGTATCCCATGATGGTAACTTCCTTCGGATCACCATTGAAAAATTGAATATTTCGCTGGACCCACTCCAGAGCTTTGACTTGGTCCTTTAATCCCATATTTCCAGGCGCTTCTTCGTCTTCAGTACTCAGAAACCCTAATCATCAACATATCTATTGTCAGGCTTCGAATATGCAACTTTTTGGGTTAATGATTTTGTGGCTGTAGAAGAAGTAACTTTGGCAGTAAAATAAAGTCTTTATAAAGAAATAATAAGGTAATTATTTCGTTGGAGTTGTGGTCAGAAGGTCAGAATAGACACAGACGTGGACTCGATTCTTTTATTTAGAAGACTCGGTTTTAGTAAAAAATGGCTTCCCAACTTGTTTATTCTTCCAATTCTGACACAGATTCAGAAATTGAAAATAGTATCAATAATACCCCGAAAAATACTAAAATCAACTGGAAACTTGTAAAAAAAATATAATACTCAAGAAGAAGCCTCTGAAGACATTATAAGTGACTGGTATTTCAATACAAAAACCACAATCAAGATAGCGAAGTGATATATTATTTTTCCAAAGACAATAAAAAGTGTCCATGTAAGCGATTTTTTGACCTCAGAGACCACAATGTGCCACGTCATCTACTCCCAAGAAAACTATAAAACCTCATCAGGTACTTGCCCAATTTACCAAAAAAACTACATGTGTAAGCATATATTATCATAGGTATGGCCAGCATAAAGCATGAATAAATTGCCAACAATTCTCCCCAGCGCTAAACAGGTACCAATCGCTATAAAAAGCAAAGCGGGAAGACCTCGAGGTGTATCTAAAGCCCTAGTAAGACCATAAATTCTGAAATATGACACTGATTTGCCAGTTGACTTAATTTTGATTTAATTTTGAACTAATTTTGATTTAATTTTGAACTAATTTTGATTTAATTTTGAACTAATTTTGATTTAATTTTGAACTAATTTTGATTTAATTTTGAACTAATTTTGATTTAATTTTGAACTAATTTTGATTTAATTTTGAACTAACTTTGATTTAATTTTGAACTAATTTTGATTTAATTTTGAACTAATTTTGATTTAATTTTTGAACTAACTTTGATTTAATTTTGAACTAATTTTGATTTAATTTTGAACTAATTTTGATTTAATTTTGAACTAATTTTGATTTAATTTTGAACTAATTTTGATTTAATTTTGAACTAATTTTGATTTAATTTTGAACTAATTTTGATTTAATTTTTGAACTAATTTTGATTTAATTTTTGAACTAATTTTGATTTAATTTTGAACTAATTTTGATTTAATTTTGAACTAACTTTGATTTAATTTTGAACTAATTTTGATTTAATTTTGAACTAATTTTGATTTAATTTTGAACTAATTTTGATTTAATTTTTGAACTAACTTTGATTTAATTTTGAACTAATTTTGATTTAATTTTGAACTAATTTTGATTTAATTTTGAACTAATTTTGATTTAATTTTGAACTAATTTTGATTTAATTTTGAACTAATTTTGATTTAATTTTGAACTAACTTTGATTTAATTTTGAACTAATTTTGATTTAATTTTGAACTAATTGTGATTTAATTTTGACTAAATACAAATCATTTTTGTTACAGCCATTCCTACTCGTATTACTGCCTTTTGTACTTTATTTTACAGCCCTGAAAAATTAGACGTACTGCCTATAGTACCCTTGCCCCAAAGACTTTATTTTACTGCCAAAGTTACTTCTTTTACAGCCCCGTAAATCTCGACCCCAACTTTTTGGTGCTTAAATATTAAATATATGTATATGTGCCGAATAAATTATTTATACAACCAAAAATATATTGTGAGATTGTGACAGAGTATTTATGAATTTTAGAAAATATCTTAGAGTTTAAACATTTACTAAATTATTCTATCGAATCGCAGGTGTGGAACCAAAATATCGAAAGTCATTTGGTAGAATTATTGGTAGAATGCAAAAACAAAAGGTATTCGGTATTCGAACATTTGTTTTTGCATTCTATCATTTGGTATTCGATATTTTGTTTTTGCATTCTATCTTTATGTATTCTATCTTATTTTGCCCATAAAACGTCATTCGAACAAATGACTTTCGATGTTTTAACCTACAACCGAATCGCAGGTGGTTTAATCTTAGTATGTTTTTGGTTGTTTTTATAAATCTTTTGAAAATTTTGACAAAGAAACAAATTATTATTTATCCAAAACTTTTCTTTACTTCTAAACCTTTCTACTCTGCCTCTGTAAACGTTTGTAGAGAAAGGTGGTGGACGTTGAATTTACCTAATGCACTGAGACGATAATTAATTGTGACAATTACAACATTCTCGTCCATTAAATATTTTACATTGTAATTGTTTCCAGTTCCGTATAAAAATCCTCCTTCATGGAAGAATACTATAACTGGAAATAAATGAGGAGGATCTTCATCAGGTATCTATGCAAAGAAAAATTTAAGTGATCAAGTTAATTTATGCTAACTTAATTTATAAAAAGATGTAATTTTGAACCTTGGGTGTATAAACGTTAGCAAAGAGGCAGTCTTCTTCTCCAGAATATATATCTCCATTCTCTTGGTCGTAATAATAATTCAGACAACTGGAGCCAAATGCTGTAGCATTGCGTATACCATCCCAAGGTAGAGGATCACAAGCAACCTTTCATAAAGTCAGTTATTTTATAAATTCCTTTACTCAGACTGGGTCATTAATCATGAATAAAATTTCTTTCTTACTCGCCTTTCAGGCAAGCTTTCAGCTAACAAATAAATACATATATTTAGAATTAGTGGAGCGCCCCACCCACTCCATCCGGATCACACTCCTCCAAATCTCGGTTCTTTTAGGCTACGACTATGCCTTTCAATGTGCAATGAGTTATAATAATACTAGCTGGTTAGCCCGTCCTACGACAGTGCTCTATTTCACATAAAGTAAAATTCAAGACTCAAATATGACTAATCCCAAGCTCAAGTGCCCTGATATTTCATACCACAGTTTCCTTTGCAACCTCGGCCAATCCGTACAAATTTAATAGTCTCACCTCCTCGGCCCCTTCCCAAATAACAATTGTTTCAGCGACATGAAATTTCTACCTCCTCCCCCTTTCCCAAATAAGAAGTTCTCACCGACGTGTAGCCTCCTCCTCCCCAGCCCTAAATAACAATTGTTTCATCGAGATGTGGTCTCCACCTTAGAGAAATAAGGCAAGCATATCCAGGTGCATATAATTCAGGCAGGTACATTATAATTAGTGGGTATAATGAGAGGAACGAATATAACGAACATAATATAATTCATGACTTTGAGAAAATAGCAACTATAGAAGACACCACTAATAACACTCTGGAAAACAAAGCACTCCCAGCCATAAATGAGCATACAAATACTCCGCTTCACATTATAGACTGCAGCCTACAGAGTTGTAGTAATACGAATGCATTTAATCATAATATTCCAAAAAATGAAAATTCAGTTGCAGGTATACTAAACTCAAAAACAGCCAAAAACTCTCAATCACAACAAAGCGTAAATAAAAATAGACCAAATGTAAATCCGAGTCATCTAAATAGTGGTAGTAAGCGCATAACACCATTAGCTAGACCAGCCAGAACACGTACACAAATAAAACTTAATGACGGCCGTTTTTTAGAAAATCCAAACCAGAAAACAAGCATACGTTAAAAATTGGACAATACAATGTAAACTCTCTGCGTAACAAAATGACAGGTATACATGAATTTTTAACTACAAATGAATATGACATACTCTGTTTAAATGAAACTAAACTTAATAGCTCTATTTCCTTATGCAATTTGTCTGGCTACGTAATAAAAAGAGTAGATAGGTCAGAAAATGGAGGTGGTGTAGCTATAATCATAAGAAATACACTAGAAATCAAACAAATACATTTAGAATCTTTTAAAGAATCTCCTAACATTGTAGAACACATAAGCATACAAATACAGCTTGGTAGACACAAGTCTGTCATCGTTTGCTGCATATATAGGCCTGAATTTTACCTTGCAAATGCTGATATACTCTTCATTGAAAAAATAGTACAAGAATGTTTACAAAAGCAAAAACCGTTCTTCCTTTGTGGAGACTTTAACATTCACTTAGAAAAATCCACTGACTCACAAGTCAAAAAATTCAATCACATGCTTGAAAGAAACTCAGATGATGAGACAGATGAGCTAATTAACAAACCTACAAGAAATGAGGCAAGGCTTGATTTAATATTGTCAAATGTGAAAAATAAAATAGCCAAATCTGATGTTGAAAACCCACATCTTTCAGATCATTCGGCATACTACGTTGTATATAACTGTAAAAATATTAAAATCAAAAAGATTGAAATTCAACTACGACAGTACAAAAACTTAGATACAGAATTGCTAGCACAAGACGTACAGATGTTAGAAATTCAGATCCAACGGAATCATCTCTTGATCAGAAAATACTGCGATTTACTAAATCCCATATTGATCTTTTCGATAAACATGCTCCAATTAAAACTTGTAGGTTTGTTCCTAAAGGTTATCCAATGCATATATCGCAGAAGACACATGAATTAAAGAATATGAGAGACAAATTGTATAATACTTATTGTACTACTTCTGACAACGAAGATTACAAACGATACAAATCAGCTAAAAAGGATTTTAAACATAGCCTGGAAAGTGATAAAAAATCTAGTCTCGACAGTCATATCAAAGAAATTGGTACTTGGTCAGCACTAAATTCATTCATAAAAAAGTCAGATGACCTAACATATGAAGATATAGATCTAAATGTGATGAATAGCTATTTTTCCAGTGTTTCTAATGTACAATGTACACTGAAACCTCCTAAAAAACCATCACAATTGAAAACTGCTGAAAATAGCTTTGAATTAAAAGAAATAAACAGTTATCAGTTCTTTTCTTCGTATAAAAGTATTAAAAAGGGATGCTATTTAATGGGTAAATGAAATAATTTAAATAGTCAATGAATAATGATTTAATCGGTAAATGCTGAAGATTTAAATGGAGATAATTTGAAAAAGTCAATACGTAATTATTTAAAAAGTCAATGCAAACGCTGAATTGGTAAATTGTGTTAATTATTAAATGATAGTCATTAAATTAGCAGTCATATACATAAATTACCATTAAATAGTACTCATTAAATAGTAGTCTTAGTAATTAGGTTGTAATCATAGTCATTAAATAGCAAAAAGGCATAAAAATAAGCAGACAGCCAGTAGTATATAATCATTGTCGAATCAATGCTTTTGTAGCCCCCTTTGGTCTTCCTCGCCGTCTTTTTGCGTTGAGGGGTATGCGTTTAACAGCTGGAGAAAACCGAAATTGTTTGTGCATCGACGCAATTGCAACTATGTGCTTGCACATGTAATTCTTTTGATAATAGGGACATGTACAGTTAGACTTTTTCCAATCGTTTACTATAAACATAGTGTGCCACATGGTAAATTCAGAATTTAGAAAGTGATCAAATTTAGTCCATTTGGCGAAACGGTTAGGTAGCAAATATTTTTTAATCATCTCTGTCGATGTCACTTGTGTAAACTATATTGTCGTTATTTGTTCGCTTATGATATACCAAAAAATTTCTCAACTGCACTGTAGTTGGAACAGATTCCACAGATCCTTGTAGTTTTCTCAAAATTTCTTTAGGTTTACTTATGTTATTGTGAAGTAGTCTTTTAATTTTCTCTTTTGCTTCAATGGTTAATTTTTTTTCAAAATGGAAATGAGCTTTGCCGTTTGTCCACAGAGTAATTGCACCATTATCGATCACCAGTTTCTGTCTACACGGACACTTTTTATTTTCTTTACAATAAAAGTATACAACTTTTCCTCCACTAGTACAATTCACGGATAATTTAGTCCATGCAGTAAGGACTTCAGCCCTAGCTACCTCTTCGTCTGAGTAATTCTTTTGTAAACCCCAATCTGGCTTTTCAGTAGCAGGTTTTTGAATTTTCTTGGGGGGACTGTTTTCGGTTTCTGAATTGGAACTATAAATTAATTGTGAAGCCATTGGAAGACAGTGTGGTTACTGGCCCAGGGAGTGGAAAATAGTGGAAAATAGTGTCGTTTACTTCCCTTCACTTTAACACCTAACCTTAACTTTGCTCTTATCGGTCAACAAATTAACATAATTAACATGCTATCTCAAACTCTCAGACGGCCGTCTCTTACTGTTTTCTGGGTATGTTCTACGGTTTCTATGTAAAAGACACTGCCATTTACCCATTCAGCGTTTGCATTGACTTTTTAAATAATTACGTATTGACTTTTTCAAATTATCTCCATTTAAATCTTCAGCATTTACCGATTAAATCATTATTCATTGACTATTTAAATTATTTCATTTACCCGTTAAATATATTCCATTAAAAAGAAAGCAAAGAAGGGTCCCGATCAATTAGGCTTAAATCCAATCATGCTCACCTATACAATAGACTCCCCAAATGTGACGGACGCAATGGTGGATCTAATAAACCATAGCATTAGAGATTCAACATACTCAGATTTACTTAAAGTTAGTGCAATTGTGCCTGTCCCAAAAATAGGAAATCCTATAAATCCTGAAGACGTCAGGCCCATCTCATTGCAAGCACACTTAGCTAAAATCACAGAAAGATGTGTATACGATCAACTTACACAGTACATAGCCGACAACAATGTACTCTACAAAGCACAATTCGGGTTCCGTAAGAAACACTCCACTGAGCACGCACTAGTAGCATTGAATGAGTACTTCTGTGATAATATTGACAAAGGGTTAATTTGCATATTGGTGGCCCTTGACCTCCGGAAGGCCTTCGACACCCTAGTGAGAGAATTCCTAATAGAAAAATTAAAATGGTACGGAATATATGATGGGTGGTTTGAAAATTACTTAAAATACAGGTGTCAATATGTTAAAGGCAAAGAAGGGGAACAATCTAAAATAGAATACACTATCTTAGGCACGGCACAGGGAAGTGTACTAGGACCTCTATTGTTCTCATTTTACATAAATGATCTTCCTCTGGTCCTTCAAAACTGCATTGCAATCCTATTTGCAGATGATTCCAATATATGTATTAGTGGTAAACCAGATAATGTTGGATACATTATAAAAAAGCTTGAAAGTGACTTAGTAAATATTATACAGTGGATTAAGGATGATGGGATGTCTCTTAATGTTGCAAATACGCAAATACTGGTCATAGGTAGTCCAAATCATATAAAAAATGTTGGGGTGATAGAAGTCGAAATAGAGGGTGTTCGTCTCAAAAGTACTGATAGGTTAAAAACTTTAGGTTTAACTATTGACAGTTGCTTAACTTGGAAGGAAAACATAAACAAAATATCTCAAAACTGTCATGCTATAATAAAATCTCTATACACAATAAAACCTTACCTAACTAGGGAAAACCTGGTACTCTTGTGCAATGCACTGGTTTTATCTCATACTCAATATCTCTGCATAATCTGGGGGAGTGCTGGTAAAAGTCATTTAAAGCAGATCGAAAAAGTGATTAGAAAGGCAGGCAGGCTTGTACTTGGTAAACGTATACACGATAGAGTTAAACTAGAAATCACAAAAGAATTAGAGTGGCTCTTTCCTAGGAATATGCATAAAAAGCTGTGCTAATGTTCGCACACTCTGTGGTGCATAATACATGTCCAGAATATTTCAATAACATGCTAATAAAGAATAGTCAATTGCACACACACGACACAAGGAATAAAGGTAATTTGCAAAGTATAATACCACCTACCATTATGTGGAATGATCTGTGTAAGTTTCAAAATTATGCGAGTCAAAAGAAGTGTTTTCTAAACTATTAAAATATGATTTACTGGAAACTCAAATTTGTGAAGCAATTATTAACACTGAAAATAGTAACAGAAATGTATGTAACCTATCATGTATTGAATCAGCGATTCTTGTAACTGAGTAGAATAAACCATAGTAACTGGTGTAAAAAACGTAGCAAGGACAGGAATTATACTGATTAATAGTATACAATATTCCCTGTCTCATATATCTTACGAATATTCAAAAAAGCTAAAGTACCAAACATACAGAGATGTGCAAAAGTCACTCGGCCATTGGGTTTATGCATAGCACTGTCCAGAAATAGTAAAAATTCAGTAAAATACAATCCCAAGTCAACGATATGTGATTTTCGAATCAATCTATTGGCAGTTATCTGTGCACCATTAAATGCTACGGGGAAAATAATGTCTTGATCAAAACTCCAATTCATTGACCGTTATACAATTCTTCAAAATTCAGCCACAGTATATGAACGTCGACAGAAACCTTTGTCGTTTATCTGTATACTGCTGTAGGCCACGCGGAATAAATGCTTATTGATATCAGTAGACCAAACAGCAGTATTCGGAAAGAAAGTATAGTCGTTAATATATCAATTGTAATAGTGTAATTAGTATTTACTGTCCACGTACTCAAACATTATGTACAATTCCTCCAAAACTCAATCACCGTATATGATCTTCGAATAAATCTATTTTCGATTTTCTTTGTACTATTAAATGCCACGTGGAAGTCAATGTCTTGATCAAAACTCCAATTCATTGACCGTTATCTCCAATTCATTGACCGTTATCTCCAATTCATTGACCGTTATCTCCAATTCATTTACCGTTATCTCCAATTCATTGACCGTTATACAATTCTTCAAAATTCAACCACTGTATATGAGCGTCGACAGAATCCTTTATCGTTTATCTGTATACTGCTGTAGGCCGCATGGAAGTAATGCTTAAAGATATCAGCAGACCAAACTGCAATAATGAAAGTATTTATATTAGTCGTCAAAATATCAATTTGTAATACTGCATTCAGTATTTACTGTCCACGTGTACTCAAAAATTATGCACAATTCCTTCAAAATTCACTCACCGTGTATGATCCTCAACCCAGTCCTTTTTTGGTTATCAGTACACTGCTGCAGGCGATGTAAAAGTAATTCAAAATCAAAAGGTCAAAATAACCTTTGTCTTTTGACCTAATTCTTCAACATTCACTCGAATTTCTAAAAAGTTAAAGCTACTCTAGAACCAACGCCTCTCCTGAGGAAAACTCCCGCACTTCAATGCAGTGCAGACTTGTTTGTATATTGGCCCACTCTAGAAATCAACAGTACTGGGCTTGTTTGCGTATATCCTTCACTCCCCATTCCCCATCTAGCCCAGCTGTGCTTGTGTGTATTACCTTGACTCCGCTCACTCATGTACATTACAATGATATTGTTCACATGATACATTGTACATGAGAAGTGAAAAAGCTGTCCGCGCTAACAGACGGACAGACAGACAGACAGACAGATTGGTCATGGCTATAAAGTAACTACGTTACTTAATAAGTAATTTTATCTAATGATAATCTATTGTAATTGAAATTACCTGTATCACGAAGAAACATGAATCTGTGCACAACATATTACTTGTCAACTTAATGATTCTTGCCAAAGAGGTGTTGTCAATAAAATACATACATACATACATACATACATACATACATACATACATACATACATACATACATACATACATACATACATATACATACATACCTCCCCGCCACTACCCAAATAATATATTTTTTCAAAAACATGTATAGTCTCAACCTCACCGCCCCATCCCAATTAACACAACATAGAGTTTTTACTTTCTACTGTTTCCAGAAGTTACAAAATATGGTTCTATTATTTCTGGAAGTGTCAACATAATATGGACTTACTACTTCTGGAAGTGTCAACATATAGTTTTATTGCTTCTAGAAGTGTCAACATATGGATTTACTGCTTCTAGAAGTGTCAAAACAGGGTTTTACTGCTTCTATAAGTGTCAACAATTGAGTTTTACTGCTTCTAGAATCGTCAACATAGGGTTTTACTGCTTACTGCTTCTAGAAGTGTCAACATAGGTATTTATTACTATTAGAAATGTCAACATAGGGTTTTAATGCTTCTAGAAGTGTTGACAAGTTGACATAGGGTTTTACGGCTTCTAGAAGTGTCAAAATAGGGTTTTACTGCTTCTAGAAGTGTCAACATAGGGTTTTACTGCTTCTAGAAGTGTCAACATAGGGTTTTACAAGTGTCAACATAGGGTTTTACTGCTTCTAGAAGTGTCAACATAGGATTTTACTGCTTCTAGAAGTGTCAACATAGGATTTTACTGCTTCTAGAAGTGTCAACATAGGGTTTTACTGCTTCTAGAAGTGTCCACATAGGGTTTTACTGCTTCTAGAAGTGTCAACATAGGGTTTTACAAGTGTCAACATAGGGTTTTATTGCTTCTAGAAGTGTCAACATAGGATTTTACTGCTTCTAGAAGTGTCAACATAGGATTTTACTGCTTCTAGAAGTGTCAACATAGGGTTTTACTGCTTCTAGAAGTGTCCACATAGGGTTTTACTGCTTCTAGAAGTGTCAACATAGGGTTTTACTGCTTCTAGAAGTGTCAACATAGGGTTTTACTGCTTCTAGAAGTGTCAACATAGGGTTTTACTGCTTCTATTAGTGTCCACATAGGGTTTTACTGCTTCTAGAAGTATGTGTCAACATAGGGTTTTACTGCTTCCAGAAGTGTCAACATAGGATTTTACTGCTTCTAGAAGTGTCAACATAGGGTTTTACTGCTTCTAGAAGTAAGTGTCAACATAGGGTTTTACTGCTTCTAGAAGTGTCAACATAGGGTTTTACTGCTTCTAGAAGTGTCAACATAGGGTTTTACTGCTTCTAGAAGTGTCAACATAGGGTTTTACTGCTTCTAGAAGTGTCAACATAGGGTTTTACTGCTTCTAGAAGTGTCAACATAGGGTTTACTGCTTCTAGAAGTGTCAACATAGGTTTTTACTGCTTCTAGAAGTGTCAACATAGGGTTTTACTGCTTCTAGAAGTGTCAACATAGGGAAACTCGGGGCGGACACACATACATACATACATACATACATACATAGAATAGTATTTCAAGTAACTACTTTCCGACTCCTTTTAAATGCAGTACCGTGACACCAATACCTAAAGTAGCTGATCCTACTTTACCTGAGCATTTTCGCCCTATCTCAGTCCAACCTTTTCTATCCAAATTCATAGAAAAGACTGTTTTCATCCAATTAACAAATTACTTTGAAAATGAAAACCTACTATTACAAAGCCCAATTTGGATTTAGGAAACGTCATTCCACAAAGCACGCAATTTTGGCATTAACTGACATAATTCACAAACAACTAGCAATTGGAAACATCTGCATAATAGTAGCACTAGATATGAGGAAAGCATATGACACTATTGTCAGAGAATTCTTCATCGAAAAACTGAAATGGTACGGTGTGGACACTAAATGATTTGAGTCTGCAAGGTGCCAATTTGTTAAGGGGGAAAATGGAAACTCTAAGGTCATTTTCACTGCTCGTGGCTGTCCCCAAGGTGGAATTTGTTCTACACTTATCTTTGCTATTTACATCAATGATTTACCACTGGTATTACAGAAATGCATAGCTATTTTATTTGCAGACGATTCAAATCTTTGTATATCAGGCAAACCTAAAGACTTGGAAAAAACTAAAGCCAATCTAATAGATGACTTACAATTAGTAAACAAATGGATGATAGAAAATGGCATGTCACTAAATCTCTCTAAAACTCAAATGATGGTTATTGGTAACCCTGAGCAAGTGTCTACCATTGGTGAATTTTTCATTGAAGTAGACGGCATAACTATTAAAAATAGCGACCGGTTTGAAACGTTAGTTATAGTTCTCGATCCAGTACTTTCCTGGAGAGCTGAAATAAATAAAATATCTTTTAGGTGTCATTCAATAATCAAATCATTGTACCCAATGAGAGATCTATTTCCTAAAAATATTATCATTCTTATGTGTAATGCATATCTTATCCCAGTTATAAACTGCATGGCACCCTAAGGAAGCTAGTGACTACAGACCTATATCAATACAAACAGTCTTTGGTAAGCTTGCAGAAAAATGTGTCTTTAATCAATTAGCATCATTTGTAACTGAGAACCATGTTTTAACAAAATATCAATTTGGATTTCGTAAAAAACATTCTACAATTCACGCGCAGGTAGCACTTACAGACTATTTATACAAGGAAATAGCAAATAATAATGTTTGTATATTAATCTCACTAGACATAAGGAAATGTTTTGATAGGATTTCTCGAAAAACTTTATTACATAAACTGTCATGGTATAATATATCTGAAAAATGGTTTAAATCTTATTTGGAAAATCGTGGGCAATATGTCTACATTAAAGAAAATAATGTCTCCGACGTAAAGTATACTACCCTAGGTACTCCACAGGGAGGTGTGATCTCTTGTTTATTATTCAATCTATTAATTAATGATATTCCACTTTGTATAAAAAATAGTCTAATGATATTATTTGCGGATGATACCGGGCTAACTATATAAGGACCGCCTGAGTATATAAGTATAATACTAAGTAAGCTGCAGAGTGATCTAGAAGCGGTAAATAATTGGATGTCGAACAATAGGATGGAATTAAACATCGATAAGACGTTAATGATGGTACTAGGAAAGCCAAATACATTAAAAAGCATTGGTGATATCTCTTTACTATTTAATAATGTAATAATAAAACCAGTAAGGAAATTGAAACTATTAGGATTAACTATAGATGAAGGTTTGACATGGGAAGATCATATAAATGAAATTGTAAATAAAAGTGGTAGGACACTATGGTCTTTAAATTATGTACAGACATTGCTAAGTGAGAAAAATTGAATATTATTAATTAACTCTTATATAATGCCAAATATAAATTATATGTCCATTATATGTGGGATTGCAAATAAAACTTGTCTAAATAAAATATATGGTATCATGAGACGCGCAGCAAGATATATTTTTGCTAAAGGTAAATACGAGAGTGTAACAGAAGATATTTTGTGTAAATTAAACTGGCTGACACCAAAATATCTTATCAGATATGAAATTCTTTTAATGACGTTCACCATTGTAAATAATACTAGTCCTGATTATTTTAAAGATTATGTTAAGATTAAGTAGTAACAATGTAAACACCATATCTACCAGAACTAGAACTTATAACTATCATGTTATGAATTTCAATGTACCGAGTTTTAAGCAAAAATCTTTTTCGTATGCTAGCATGACTGAATGGATTGCGTTGCCTGAAGAGATTAAAAAGATTAATAGGCTAAATAACTTTAAGAAAAATTTAAAATCGTATTTACTAAACCTACAATCAAAAGAACTTACTATAAACAGTAATAGTATATACTATGACTTACAGGTAGAAAGTGATGACTCTGAATGATAAGTTTACATGCATAATTATTTCTTCTTGGTGATACACTAAATTGATAAGTCCATTTACTAAGTAATTGTAAATCAACGATAATTGTAACAGTAACTATGTTTAAAACTAATTGGCAGTCTAATTACCTATGTACATATGGAAACTGACAATAAATACAATACAATACATGGCTATAGTGTGGGGTTCGGCAAACAAAAAAGAGTTAAAAATAGTTGGTAACGTGCTTAGGAGGGCTGGCCGTATGATCTACAAAGGTTATGGTATGAGAATATTAAAGAGATAATCTCAACTAAATTAAATTGGTTATTTCCACATGAAATGTTCACAAAAAATTTACTCATGCTTGGACATTCTGTTATTTACAACACTTGTCCTCCTTATTTCGAGAATTATTTTGTTAAAAAGAGTACAATTGAGCATGGCAATTGAAAAAGTAACAGTTTCGATGGATTGCTAAAATTGGTTTATATAGATTTGCGAGGGAAACTGCAAATACCACGAATTTAAAAAATATGACTATTCATAATAAAATATATTAGAGAAAATCATTCGAAGATTGACTAGCTATAATCTGGTCTTCGGTAATCTAGATTTTGCATTAGTAGCATAAAATTCTAGGGTTTTACCCAGCAGAAAGCATTTTAGTGGTATATTTGTAACCAAAAATGGAACCATTAGCTGACCCAATACCTGAACTAAACCGACCAAAAAAACGTTCAAGGCATCCAGAGCTATGGAGGCACAACGCTATTAAAATCCTAAAAACCAGAGGTAAACAAAAATAGTCTTATATTAACCATTAATATTTCGAAATTAGAAAGTGTTTCAAATATAACCCATAATAAATTCTTACAGGCTTAGAGCATCGAAGTCATACCTGGAGAAATGTTATACATCCTGCCCGTCATATAGTAGAAGAACCATGTAGAGACAACTGTCATTTAAGAGTCGTCCGGGAAGAAAAAGAATGGTTACTACAAAAATTCAATAATTTACCCAGTCACGAGGCACAAAACGTTTATCTACAATCTTGTACAGTGCCAAAAGAAAATCGAAGATTTGACTACCTTCTTCAACTTCCCGAAAGACTGGAAATAGTCTGTCAAAAAACGTTTTTAAATGTTCACGGTAATAGAAGATCGCGTCTTCAACGCAAGGTATATATCATCTTTAAGAGCAATAACATTTTGATTTCTAAATCTAAACCAAACTTTCTTGAGACAATGAAAGACTATTTAAACTTGATCTTCACTTCAGGTTTTACAACGACAACTCCCGATTAACGATGGTCGCGGAAAACACGGAAATCATAAAACCCTTGACGCAGTTAACATCCAAATTGTTAGAAATTTCATACAAAATCTGAATACGAGGGAAAGTCACTATTCGCGGAATGGCAACATGAACAAAACTTACTTAGATTCGAATACAACACTAACGTCAATCTACAACTCTCTGCTAACAGAAAATCCTGGATTAAATCCGAATATTTATGAAAATGGAATAAGCAAATCGAAGTTTGTTCAAATATTTAATTATGAATTCAACGTTGGTTTAGGGTACCCTCGAAGTGATATCTGCGATTTTTGTGAAAAGATTCAAGCAAACATTAAAAGTGCTACAATGGATAACAACGAAGAAAAACTATGGAACTTAACGTTAGAACAGCAAGAGCATTGGAGTGAAGCTGAGATATTTTACCAAAAAATGTCGAAAGAAGTCATTAATCAAACAGATAATACACATATTTATTTATGTTTCGATTATCAGAAGAACCTCCCGTATCCCGTAACCAATATCTCTAAAGAATTTTTCCTCGGACAGATGTGGTTATATAATTTTGGTGTTCGAAATCTTGGGAGTGGAGAAACATATATGTTTTGTTATAGTGAAACTTTTGCGCACAAAGGCTCTACTGAAGTCATTAGCTTCATCAAATATTACATTGAACGATTCGTACCCCAAAATATCACTCATTTGCATTTATTTTGTGATAATAGTTTTGGGCAAAACAAGAACCGATTTTTAATGGCATACCTTCTATCAATCTGCCCGGAAAGATTTGAAACAATTAGCTTTGACTTTCCTCTTCCTGGTCACAGTATGATGCTCATAGATTCAGATTTTGCCCACATAGAGAAAAAAAAGAGGAAAGAAGATAAAGTTCTATACCCTTCACAATGGGTAGAAATGATAAGAAATGCCCGACCGGTGAGACCTTTCAATGTATTATATGTCAACCATCCGCTTACTAACGACTTGTGTGATGACGGGACTCCTATATGTAACGTTTTTAACTTCAAAACTACAATGAACCCACTACTAAGACCGTCTGGAGGACTAATTGCAGAAATTCGGGGTCTCCTATATTCACAAAATGGAGTTTTGGTCAGAAATACTCTTTCAGGGAATTGCACTACCCGCTTCAACTTATTGCGGCGTGGAGTAACTAAAGCAAACCTTCAGAATGTAATACAAGAAACCCCTTTAGCATATAACGCATTTATTCCTGTTGCACCAGAAAAAATTGAAAACCTCAAGGTGTTGCTGACTGCATTTTATCGACCAGGAGAAACTGATTTTTATGATGCTATTTTAAACATGCCATTCGAAGAGAATGACACAAGACTTGATGTAATAAATGAATTTATGGATGAGGGCTTCGATATTAGCTTCTTAGCATGAAGTAAAAACAAATTAAAATTTACAGAATATTTAGTTGAATTTGGTTACTACATTTACGATTATCTTCAGGTATTTAGCAAAATTTCGTGTGATTACTTAGTTAATTTGGGCTTTAAGTTTTTTAAACTTTTCGGTTAACGTAGTAATAAAGTCTAATATTATGTATAGTATTAACCAAGCTTGCTTATGGATACTCATTTCTCTTCGCAATTTATAAAAATCTCCTAGTTACATTGTTTATTACCTAAGTAAATACGACAGTAAACGCCGGTTTTTGAAACTGTTACTTTTTCAATTGCCATGCTCAATTCATAATTATGATACTAGAAATAAAGATGAGATTTTTTGTAAAGGTGTACAAAAAATTAAGTATAGTGAAAGGGTCTTAGAGAGTATTGTTTCGCGAACTTGGAATTGTCTCCCATCTTCTCTTCAAGAGAACGATAATGTTATTTCATTCAGTAAACAACTAAAAATGTGCTTACTGCAGCAACAGATTTGCGAAACACAACTCTCAACTGATAACCAAAACTCGAAAAAGAAGTGTAACTTGTCATGCATTGATTTTAACATAAGTGATCTAAGTCCTATTCATTAAGTGTAATTTATATCATTAGTATTGTTATTGATACAACGAAATGTACCTAAGTATAGCAGATAAAATTAATGTCTTAAATAAGTTGAGATTTACCATGTATATGCCATAAATGAAAAACCAATGTTATTTCTACCTATGTAAACCTGTGACTTTTCAACTTAAGTGCTCATGTACACTGTAATGAGAAGTTGATCATAATAAATACATACATACATACATACTCCCGGAAATTATAATATAGTATAGATGTAATACCCAAGGTAAGTAAAAAGGTAATTTCATGCTCCCCGTTGCCAATGGCTACGGAAACCAGGTAACTGCAGGGGTCAAAGCGGAATGTCGCCTCTTATGTGGTTGCAAAAAAAATCAAGTTTTTCGAGCAGGAAATTACCTTATGCCATATCACCTTGACAATCTAAAATTTTACCTATACCTTGGTAATACTCCTATTTGCATTTCGAAAAAACGTCCACCAATGAAAACCATAATAATTTATTGTGAGCGTGGTCTGATTGGATTAACACCGTTTCTCTGGGGAAACCAAGGTAGGTAAAATTTTAGGTTGTCAAGGTGATATGGCATAAGGTAATTTCCTGCTTGAAAAACTTGATTTTTTTTGCAACCACATAAGAGGCGACATTCCTCTTTGACCTCTGCAGTTACCAGGTTTCCGTTGCCATTGGCAACGGGGAGCATTAAATTACCTTATGTCGCGTCCCTTTCAATCTAAAATTTTACTTACCTTGGGGGAAACAATAGGGTGGGGCACCCTATCCTAAGATGGGGCCTTTTAGTCGGGCCGGAAACAAACCCACCTTTTGGTGAGCCTAGTGTGAATCGAACGTTATAGGGTGAAGACAATAGAATGTTTTGCTCTTTTTCTGCAGCCAGTTTAGATAGGAAAACTGGGTGCAGGCCTCGGGGGCATCAGTGGCTCTTGACCACGGGATTTTTCACAGCTAAAAGTCAACTGAATGCACCCAAACTTCTAACTGGCTGCAGAAAGAGAGCAAAATATTCTATTATCTTCACCTTATAACGTTCGATTCACACTGGGTGAGCCTGTATTGTATTGTCCTTGTTATCTGATGAGGTGGCAAATTATTAGGGATGGGGATAAGGCAACCAGGCGATTGAGAAATTCCTATTCCTGGAAGATTTAAATATACAAAAACCAAGACAACAAAATTCAAGATTCGCATGTAAAATCAAACAATTGAGGATTTGTTCGGTGATAATTTTCTGCAGGTGATGGATTTGCAGTCAGATTTGCAGTCATTCTAAAAATATTTTTCAATTCGGCTAGGGATATTTTTGTGCTCTTCAGAATTTCGAACTTTGTGATCGAGTATGACTGCGTACAGAGATATTTGTTGTGATGGTTTGTACTACGAACCAGATGTCCGTTGCGAGAGAGCGACTTTCGGAATGAATTGCTTCTGGGCCCCCGAAGCGATTTTTGGATGTACGGGAGGAGTGCTCCGAACTCGGGTGGGATACGCTGGAGGAACGATCCTCAATCCGACTTACGACAGAATCTACGACTACACGGAAACCGTGGACATTGAGTTCGACCCGATGGCAACAAACTACTCGAAACTGCTGGCTATCTTCTGGAAGAACCACGATCCGACCTCTCCCTGCACTCGTCAGTACCAATCAGTCATTTTCTACCACTCCCCGGAGCAGAGGGAATTGGCAGAGAAAACTCTGAGAGCGGAAGTTGCCAACCGAAGTCGTCCCATCAAAACCCGCATTTTCCCAGCTAAAGAATTCTACGAGGCTGAAGAATACCATCAAAAGTATTTTCTTCAGAAATACCCATGGCTTCTGGAGATGCTGGATATTAAAGTTGGATTGCCCATCATTCGTTCAAAAGTCGCGGCTCGTCTGAATGGATACGTTGCTGGGTTTGCATCCCCGCAATGTTTTGAGATGGAATGGCGAAAACTTGGACTTTGTTGCGAAGTCGTCGAGTACGTCCGCAAAACCATCGCACTCAACTACAAAAAGCCTATTGGGTGCCCGCCTCATTAATCCTTCATTTACCTGGAATGAGCTTATTTCAAAATCAAAATTATTATTCATGATTACATTTTTTCTGTGATCCTTCACTTATTTTAATCTATAAACCAATGTATAACGTAATAATGATAACTTTCTGTCGGGGTGGATAATTATTATTAAAAACTAATTTACTTGCTCAGTGACGAACGTATAAAAATTATGATGGTCAATTACTATTTCTTCTCTGAGCTACACCAAAGATTTAGATAACTATTTTTTAATTGTTCCTCCTAATCGTAATCACACAACTCACTTATTTGCGGGTGTTAAAAATTGTCAGTAACCAGATAGTAAACAATGCACTCTACCTGGAACCGGCGTGTCAGTTCTGCGTATCGAATTCCCAGAAAATTATAGTATTCCCTTCCATCTCGAGAATTGTTGGAACTTCCTGTCAACTGTCCTTCGTGAGTTGTCACAATAGGATTTAATATCTTAGCCGATGAAGTTATTAACAAACAAAGGAGAAAGAAAAAACAGAAGTTTAACAGGCCTGACATGTTGAACAGTAACTGATCTCGGTTCGTTTGAATCGTTCTCATTTATATAAGATTTCTGTACCAAAGGGAGACGTTAATGACGTTATTATGATTCTTCCCTTGTATCATAGTATCACTTTGATGGTTTAGTTGAGTACATTCAGGGTATCTTATCTTATCTATTATCATACAGTGATAGCCAACACACACACTCCAGACACACAGCACAGACACTTCACTGCAAGAATCTGCACCCAGGTTTCAGTCGGCTACATTTTTAGCGAAGCTCTGGGTTTCTAGGAGAAAGCCAGGCCCACGACGACTGTGTTTATATATATACTAGTGAACCCAGCTGAGGAGCGAACCTGGCACTCAAGAGAAATTAAGCAGGCCACCCATCACAGTAATAAAAACAATTCCGGTTCAAATGGAAAAGTTCCTAAACCAAAATAATAACTGTAGATCGTAGTGTTCAATACAGGGAATAACAAAAGACTATTTTTATTAAATACCCCAGAATGTTCCCCTTTAAAATCAGAAAACTATGATTCCGGGATTTTGGAAAACGAATTGTCTTCTTTAGCTTATTACCGTATTAATCGATTTAGTTACCCAAGGGAACTCCCATTTGGAGATCATTTTTTGGTCAAAAATATTCTTATAGTTCCCCACGTGGGGAATTATTGTGATATGGGGAACTATATTTCGAATGGCAAATTAAAAATTACCAATGTCAAATTTTTGTATTATTTCAAAGCAAAATTAAATTGTAAATATAGTGAATGAGCATATTAGGAATTTAGATTTCAGCGTCGTCGTCAGAGGATATAGATACGTCCATAGATCAAAATCCATTTCTTCGTCATCCTCGTCATTCTACTTTACAAACTTTACCACATTTTAGCCTTTTTTACCATCACAGTGGTAAAAATGCATTTAATGGTAAAATTGGTAAATATAGTGAATACTTAGCAGAAATACAAAAACGACAAATTAAAATAAGTTTTCATGTTCTACTTTCTCTAAAATAATTCTAATTAAGATTTATATTTGAATGTTCACTGAAGTAGTGAAACAGTCATTTAAACGACATTATTCGCTTGGTATACAGCCAACTTTCATTTAATTAGAGAAAGTACTCATTTAATTAAAATTAAGTATTCAATAAGTTGGTAAAGATGATTTTGTCCCAATTAGTTGATCCCTTTCTTGGTTTAATTAACACACATTAAGTTGGACAGTCAATTTAGTACAACAATCGTGAGCTGCAACGGTATTTTATGTATTGATATCGAATTTTATTCAAAACTCTGTACGTAATTTAAATAAAACTATTTTTATCTTTTCTTACCAATTATATCATTTACCACCAATGTTTAGGTGGTGGTAATAACATTAAATACCATTAAAAATCACTTATTAATTATAAGTGGTAAATAGTATTTTGTACACAAGTTGGCACATATGCACGGACAGGATACACACTGGCGAAGTCCAGATTCACTGATTTGATTAGTATAATAATATGGTTCTTCTTAAAATTAAGATTGTAGGGTGGGGAACTATTTCGATATGGGGAACTAAACATTTGGAGAGCCATATTTTCCCTTTATTCATTTAGTTCCCCAACTGGGGAATTATTGCGATATGGGGAACTAAATCGATTAATACGGTATTTCCATTCATATATATATATTTATTATATATATATATATTTATTATATATATATATATATTTATTATATATATATTACATATATATATATATTACATATATATATATTACATATATATATATTACATATATATATATTACATATATATATATATTACATATATATATATATTACATATATATATATTTTATATATATATATATATATATATATTACATATATATAGATTTACATAATATATATATATAAATAAGAAAAAGGGAATTTTTTTCTCAAAATAGCAAAATTTCACGCTCTGCGCGATTATTTGCCTTTTTAGGCTCTTTTTGACTCATTTCCGTAAAAATATGCCAAAGTTTTCGCTTTGAAATATCTATTGGAAACTTTAGCCCCCTCCGAAACTCAGTTTTGTATACATGCTTGTCTGTGACTCTCTCCTCCATCATGTAAATCGCATAATCTTTCCATTCCAGTATACTGTATTTTAGACACCCTGAGCATTGTGTACAGTATATATTATACTTTCACAGATTCATAAACAACAAGATTTCATAAACAACTTTTTTGCTTCGCGTAGCTGGCCTTCATGAGGAGCTGGCATCAAACTGTTCTAACGAAGTGTACCTACTCGAATTGTCTTAATAATTCCATAGAAATCATGGTTATTGGCATTCTTGTTTTGCATTACCATCCTGATAACTTGGTTTTGTCTATTATGGATGATTTTTAAGAACCACCTACTACTTACGTACCATATATACATATCTACTATTACTTCGTACTAGTTATATAGTCGTCGGAATTCTGAATCTCGGAAGATGAGGCATTCACTATAATTCAGCTGCTCTTGGTAATCCAACCCAAATCGATTCTGAGTATTAATTACCATGCAATGAATCACTCTCGTTACGATTACCTTCTAGTCATTTTATTTTATTTCTCAAGTCTAGTATCGTATTGCATATGATTCCCCGTCATAAGCACACAGATACTCGTTATTTGCACCAATTATGCATGCAATTTCATAGTTTCCAGCTTGCACCTGCATAATATTATCTGCAGAATAATGTCCGCAGAATCATGTTACTGACTTAAGTATATATACGACTGAATGTATATAATATAGTTAACAGACTGTCTAATATAGGGGTTCATTGCAAAACATATCATTGCTAATTAAAATTTAGATTAGAGCATACATGGAGTGAATGATCATTATAATATTTGTATTGTAGCAAAAACAGCAACGTCCTTGGCATAAAACATATGCGACATAGGAACAAATTATTTGTATATACCTATAAGTAATTAAAATGATCACAGGTGTTCCTACTCTTAGGAACAGCAAAAAGATGTATTATTTCGTGTGGATGCTAAATAGGATATTATGAATGACAAATTATTAAAGAATAAAAATATTTATTTGACGTATTCAAATGACATTTAAGTGAGTCAATGGTCGGAGCCAAATTACAGTAGATTTCGAGTGCACATCTATTGCTAGCCGTTACTGTATATTTTGGTCGTCGGTGATTAAGCTCTGTATATCTCTGTAGAAGTTGGAGCATGGTAGACTTTGGTCACGCTGCACTCTGCATAGAAGGACATACCGTATTTTCCGAATTAATTCACCCTGTTCAAAATAGTTGACCCCCTCCGGGTCAACTATTATATTTTCAGGTTTACAAGTGCCTTCAAATATTAGTTGACCCTCCTCGAAATATTTGACCCCCCTATTTTTTATAGTTGGAAATGATTTGACATACTCATACTAGTACACATGTAGTTGAGTATTTGCATGGAAAATGTGATGAATTGGAAATTAGGATTTACTTATGATTATTATAAGGTCGATCTAAACTACCCCTAAACGCCTAGTAAAATACAATTTTCTCATTCGGGATAAATAAGATAAGTGATTATACAATACAATTTAGCGAGCTAAACGGTATTTACATAACGTAGCAGCAGCATAATTTCAACATTTCGCAAAGTCTAGACTTTGAGAACCAAATTGGTGAGGGTAAATCGATTTTTGCCTAAGAGAGTGCAACTGTAACGATTCGTTTTTCAAACGACTAATGAAAATAGACTACTTATAACTGAATATATTCTTAATATCTTTCAGTTTACTTATATTTCCCTCATTTGACCTTGCCCTTTTTATTTATTTAAAAAAAGTTAAGTGAAATAAGTAAGAAAAAATTTAGCACTCGCCTTGAAAAAATAATTGATCAATTTTTCGTATGAATGGCATGCTTGAAACAATGGTTGACCCTGGTCAATTAATTCGGAAAATACGGTATGTCTTTGTTCAATATATACGAAGGGAAACTATTTTAGGCCTTAGAATATGTTCATTCTCTAGGCATGTAAAGTGCAAAATAAAATAATTTTATTGTAGGTAATAAGTAATATCGTAAAATCTTAGACACCAAGATTTTTCCGTTTACACAACCAAATTCCATCGAAAATTGATTTTATTGAGCAACATTTAAAACCTAAGAGCATATTTGACTTATGAGTCTTTTAACAAGCAGCAACATAATTCACAAATCGGGTCTTTGGCTGGTTAACATTACAGCAAACGTTTGTATTACTAATTCGTGAAAGATATACAACTAACGATTTTTTGGAAAACTTTAGTTATATTTTTAAAGCACCATAAATTATGCACATAAGTTACAGTAACTTCTACTTGACCTATAACAGATTTTTACATCGAGGATTTCTTAAATCCGTAAACAAAATATAAATTCCTTCTGAAGTTTTCACGATTAGAACATATTTTCTACCAAGGGTGCCGAAGGCGAGTAGTCACCTGCACGGTTAGCAGGGCAGGGAATCACAGAAATAACATCTATGAACTGAGCTTCGTCAATTGCAATGGCCTCGTCGTACGTCGGTGGTGCTGCAAACAATTCAATAATGTTACAAAATTAAACTACGATAATCAGTCGCTATTAATTGATTTAAAAAATAAATCTATTTGCAGAATCATAACTTACGTCCCATACTCTCGTTGATATTTTGCACTTGGTCTTCTTCTGAATCTAATAAATCACAGAATGTTATTGAACTCTGTAAACCTTCGTTCTCAGCGGGAATTGAACCGATTATCATCTCAAATTTTTCATAGATTCTTGAACGATTATTCGGAGATGGCTGGACTAATATCTGGAAAATCATGTCATATTTTCATTTATTTCTCCTTTCATTCATTGGAAGACTAAAAGTCCTAAACTCAATCATTTTTACTAAATTAGGTAGTTTAATATAATATTTTAAAATACCATTTGACATAGATTATTTTAGACATTATTTAACCAACGTAGACATGAAAGAATTTAATAAAAATATTGGAAACAGAAATGTTTTTATTGCACATAAGGTATGTCTACATACATATGTGGACACAGACGACACAGTATTGCCAGCATTACGAAATTTATTGGCTAATACCGTAAATATCGATATTATTATGTGACGAAAGCTCGATGACTAAGGTCAGCAAACAGTTAAATGTTCATCGAAAAACTCTAAGTGAATGGAAAAGGCTGGAGTTTGAAACTTTAGCTGAAGATGGTAACAGTTTATAATAATAAATTTATAATAAATTTATATTTGAAAATGTCATTTCTATATCATTTTGTGGAGGATATTTTTGTACGCGCAGAAGCAAGTGAGAGAAAAGTACTAAAAGGAGGAGGACGAAAATTAAAAATTCCTGCAATGGAAGAAACTTTACATGAATGGATGAAATATAAATCCATTTATTATTAATCTTTTTTTTGTTTTTAACTTTTGCATTGAAAATTAAATAAAAATTGACTATGAAAAATAATCCCGCGTATCGAAATAATTCCGCAGCTGCGGAATTATTTCGACTATTCACCCTTTTTTTTGAGCCTTTGAAACAATAATTCCGCGCGGAATTATATCGATATTTACGGTAATAGCCTCTAAGCGTTACCCTCTGCAGGCTCAAGACTGACCAATGAATATTACAGGATCGGTAGACTTGCTATTCGCAAACGTCGGTAAAATATGTATCATAGGGTTAAATACAATACTTGCCTTAAGGATGTAATTTATTTCAAAAATTTCGCGACAGTTGACACTGGTCTTAGGAATATTAGGTATTTTCAAAATGTCCCCTGACCACACCAGACTTTCTCCAAAAGGAACCACGGGACCCAAAACATCGCAGACGTCTTCTTTAATTCGAACATCTAGAAATTTAAATTCCTAAAAACAAAAAAGTAGCATCATTTTAGCTATAAAATTTCAGTATTAAAAAAATTTTCAACACCAGTGATCGACTAATTGCCAACGAAATCGTGCTAGCTTTTTACTGATTTCAAAATTCAATTGTAAACTAAAATGTTTATACCATAAATTATAAAATAAATAGTAAAATAATATAACAAAAGCGTTATTCTAGACAGTATTTGACTTACCCTGCTGATGACAATTTTTATGTACGCCAAGTCTACGTTAGTGTCATTGTGGATCTCGGCAGTGAATTTAAGATATTGGTCAGGGACGTAAGCTGTCTTGTCAATTTTAAGTTTAATTCCAAATGGTCCGCTTTTACAGCAAAGTAGGCCAACGTATGCATTTTTTGTGAATTCAACAGGAGAGTGGAAATCCAGATAATTCTTCAAATCTACAATTTCTTGTACAAAGAATCGTGTCTGATAAACTTTGTACGAATCTCTTGGTCTTTTCAGTGTGCATATGAACTCGTAGTCCAGTCGACCACCTTTAATTTCAAACGAGGATGGCACGTTTTGTGGCAAGTTGTAGCTGAAAACAAATTCGTGTCTGCCAGGCTTCAACACTTTCCCTGTACAAACAACAAAAAAAACATTTTTAAAAAGTTAAAAGTGCTTTTTGGTATTTTTCTATTCTGAGTGAATGAAATACTATTTTTAATCTTACAGTTATCAAGCACAATGATTGTTTCGTCTAAAATACAATGGGAGTTTCCTTCACTCAATTCTGGCACTACTGGAATGTATCGCTTATTTCCAGGCTGAATTTTCCCATATATTCGTAATTTTAATCCTTCGTAAATTAAGCAGATTAACAATCGTTAGATTACATTGAAACAGATTCCATAGGTTTTAAAAATGTCTCACCTTCTACTTTATTCCATATTGGTTTAGTGAGCACAATTTTCCCAGAAATAGTTTGTCCCGGAGAATACACCCAAATATTATTTTCAAGCTCAATGCACAATACCATTTATACAACCTTTAGTAATCACCTGTTTACTAGAGTTTAGCTTTTTATTTTGGTACTACTACATGATTTTATATACCATTTAATTTATTTTACTAATCTAATCGAGGAATCCAGTTTTCAGAATTCAATACAAACCTTCAATTAAGTGTTGGAAGTTGAAACAGCTGTGTTACAGCTGTGAGTGTATTTCCAATTTGCAAGTATGTTTAGGGACTTGTTTTTTTTTATCTTGTGCTATAACTGTAATACAATTTAGCAACTACATCTCACATGTAGTCCTGCTGATGAGTATCAACCGAGTATAAAAGGGAAGAATAATGTACCTAGGTATATTATATTATTTTGTATTTGAAGAATAAACGTAGTAAGTAACATTTAACATAGTACATGATGAACACATGTATTTTGTTTGTGAATTTGCGATTCACTTCTTGCGCCGCAATAATTTACTTAAATCTCTTGACTCTTTTTATATGCAAAACATTATTACAAATGTAACATTTTGTTTGTTTTGTTAATGCTCTCCATGCTCTAATTTTCTATTTATTACTAACGAGTATAATATTATGTGTTTATTAACCGATACATAATGCAATCATGCAGCGAAAATTTTTAGTGTTTGGAATAGAATTGCACAGTTCGTTCACGAACACGAAGCCCTTGTCACTTAGTACACCTTTATGATTAGAAGAAAGGCTTTCTTATCTTTTTGTGTGCAGATTTATAAATGGACTAGTTAGTACCTATATAATATTAGCACAAATATTTTGAGTTAAAGTTAGTGAGTAAAATATGTAAAAAGTTATATTATTCTACTCGAGGATCGACTATAAAAGTTTGCTTTGATCAACATTTCTTTTCTGCTATATTTTCTACTAAACATTATTATTGTGTTTAAAAATTATTTCTTGTGAAAAAAGTCTTTTAGATATTTGTTCGTTAAAATAGGTTGATTATTGATCTTTCTCTGCATGTAGAAGAAATGTTATATACAGACAGTCATGTGCTTGCATTCTTTTCTGCCCCTTATGACTCATTCATGATAATGTAAAAGCTGAAGCTATTTATATTCGATAATATTTACGTCATCAGGACTCAGTTGAAATTCTGATAAAAGTCGAGTTTCGAGATAGTTTGCACATCTGTCATTTATAAAGACCATTTTATCTCCAAAACTGTTAAGCCATTTTGGCCAATATTTTATTTTCTGATACAAAAAGCAAACGTAATGGTAAAGTAAATGGGAAAATTTCAAGCAGTGGGAGTGAGACGAGGGCTATAAAAGTCCGATTTGCGTCATAGTCATAGTGCAGCGGGCAGTTGCACAATGCTCCCATTCCGAGCTTGCAATGTTTCATCATCAGTTATATTTACATGAAATTTATAAAAGTGCAAAGGCTTCCGTTTGACGTGCATGCAGCAGGTAATTGAATCATCCCAATTATTACACATTCCGATTCATCTACGTTTCGCCATTCCCTGTTCAACATTCGTTTTCATCAGAATTTAATCAGTTTGCAGATAACCTTGCTTGCGTACGTTTTGGAAAACAAGATTATCTAATTTTAAATACAATAAATATTCAAAGATTTCATTTAGAGAATTCATTCTTTCACACAATTCCAGCTACCAGCTAGTGGGCTAGTATTTTATTTCCATCCACCCAACTCAATTGCAAAAAGATCTAATGTAAGCAAAAAAAACAGGACTTGGAAATAAATAAATAATAGTTGTACTGAATTTGTTTTTTGGAACAGTTTAATTACATGGACAATAATGCTATTGTTCTCATTTGCAGAATCACCATGAACATTTCAGTGACAGATGTAGCTAAATGGGTTTTCTTTCCAATTGGCTACAGTCTGTACATGATCAAACAGTGTTTTATCGAATCCGTTCTCCAAGTGAGAAATAGAATTAACTACATGCGGTACAATTGCGACAAAACCAGGAAGACATATAATGGCTGACCCTGACTTGGCCTACTTTTCCATTTAACAGCACCAGGCTAAAGTGCCCTTAACCGGTAAGAATGAAAGAAAATTGTATAGAGGTAATTGAATATATAATGGTCTTTATTAACCCTAGCCTGCTTATAAAACCCACATATTACTATGTAGGCAAAAAATTTGATGCTGTGCTCTTAAGAAACTATCCGCCAAAATAACCTTAGAATTTTATTTATCCCTCTGCCATTAATCCTGTTTCTAATGAGTTATAAGGTATAGATCGTTCCACCCAAGGAGCTTTAACTGGTTTAGGTATCCCTTGGTTTCTCTTTGGCTGTTTTTTCATAAGGAGGGTTCAGTTAGGCACTTTGCGTGAATATCTATAAGGGACGTTTTTCGTCCCTTATCCGATTGTTGCCAATGACAACTGGTAGGATTTGTCCCTTATAGATATTCACGCAAAGTGTCTTGCTGAACCGTCCTGTTGAAACTGTTGACACTCCTTGGTTCCACCTAAACTTTGCAGTTTATGAATATACTTACTATCACAATATTATAGTAGATACCTGATCAACAGTTAGATTAAACTTTCACAAGCAAGAAAAAACAACGTTTACTTAAGGTTGGTTCTACGGATTTCCATTACGTTTCGCAAAATCCTCCTACCTCCATTACCACAAGGCGTACGAACCCAAATTTGAAATTGAAGATTCTTTGACTTATTATCTAGTGAATCTAGTCCTTAGAATTTTTTTAAACTGAAATAAAATAGTATTTTTTGATTTTTGAAAATAAAAAGTTGAGTCATTGTCTGCAAAAAAGTTAATAAGTGCAAAAGAGCCTGTGAGACAGATACATTACATCGGTAGTCGTTACTAATGGTGTAATTGAGAAAAGTAAACTCTAGGTTCACTAGATATGTTTCTTCTCTTTCTTTTTGGTATCTTTACAAAATCCCCAAAAGTGACCCCAAAAGGTCAAATCACAATTTTCAGTTATTAGATGAGAGGATTGATATCATTGAGTAGGATGTCACTCTATTACCAACAGCAAATAGGAAAACCTGAAATGAAAAGTTTTGCGGCTGATTTGTGATTTCGCTTGCCAGTTATAATACCCATAATGTACCAATATGCTTAGCAGAATGTGTACGCAATAAATAATGATCATAATGATTTTGTAACAGGGTGGTTTTAAATTTTCAATATTCTGTGGTATAAAAAATTGATTCATTTTGTGACACGGAACAAAACAGAGTAAGTATTTACAATACACTACCTACTATAACAAGAAATTATGGGGAGGAGTTCATGTTTTATGTTGCTCTACGGCGCGAGAGTGGGCAGTATTTAGTAAACGGTGAAAACCCATAGAGCTAGCCTTAAGATGTACAAAAACCATATTATACTAAAAGGGGTCCGGTGGGTTGTGGTTTCGTAAACATGCGGCGAAGGCCTAAGCTCCTCCCTTCATCCAATGACATGTGATACAGGGCACCGCGGAAGCCAATCAAAACAGATACGGGGCAAAAATTTGACTACCTTGTTATTACATTGTTCTGTACATCTTATATGGATATTTTTCCATATGTTTAGTGTATGTCAACAACACAACTCACGTGAGTGCAATTGACCAATTGGGGTTACGAAATAGTAGGTGCATACAAATGTAGACATGTTACAAGGAATAATGGAAAAGTATCCCCTAAGTAAGCAGGCAAGGGTTAACGAACATACATAGTGGTATTATCTGAAATTAATGTATATCTACATTTCGCTACAGTATGCACTATCCCTTAAAAAGAATTTATATTTTAGGCAATGCTCTGCTAATATGGGCGTGGACGACCTTTCTGTCAATGTCAAGCACTAACTACAAAATTGCTTTCAAGCGTAACTGAAGACATTCTCTGAAATTAGATTCCTAAAATAATTAACTGTGTTAAATACCTAGTTTTTATTATTTGGATTTGTAAATACCCTAAGCATTTTTACGCATTACACGAAAGTTTGGATTTTTGGATCAGACGTTTCGACCAACTTTTGTTAATGACCTGTCACCTTTTGAATAAACAACAATGATGATTATTGTATTGTAATACTATTCCACAGTTGTAGTTAATTTCTACGACCCTATACATTTTTAACTCAAAGCAGCCTGAATACAATTTTGTTATAAATAGTCCCATAGTAAAAACTATGTTTTGGGAAATTGCTGCCAGAGTTCTACAACCATAAAATTAATATCTTTACCAATTTATAGAGATTTTATAAGCAAAATACCACCTAGTAAAAATAATGGTACAAAATAATGAGTGAAAAGAGGCACTTAGTATATTATATTATTCTCTGTCTTACACGGGGGCCTCGCGAACCACAGGACCGCCGCCGTCTGCCGAAATTCATTCATTTATTTGTGATTGCAGTTGTGTTTAGTTGAACATGTACAAATGACCTCGTTATTGTGACCTCCTTCACTGTCTAACATTCTCTCTCCATAACATGGTGCATTAACAACATATTCATAATATTCATAAGCTTCAATGCTGTGTAATATTTTAATTGGCAATAGTCAATATTTATTATTTAATCAAATTATTTGTAATGTTTATTGTTTACAATATCATTTTGTTGTATAATGTCTTTTGCTCAAGTTGCAGAAGAGCAGTGGTGACGTAATTTTACGGGTAACATCCTTTCTTTTCAGATTTTATATTATCTAAATGGAATACTTAAATGGTTTGGATGTTTCTCCGTTCAACCCAATTAAAAATCCAGAAACATTAAAACAGATCCTATATCGCAGACTTCCACGATCCGCCAATGTAAATCAAAGGAATATCTGTATGTCCAAACAATTCAAGCAACTGAGCTGAGCCATATTCATAATATTCATAATATTTTCCTACCTATACAGGTGTATGCCATGGCTCTTCTAAGTAATAGATTCAATGTACCTAGCGAAATGGCATTTTTTGCCCTTGATATCGACTCCAATCCTGAAAATTGGTGGATTGTAGCTACCTATTTTAGAGAAGTAATATTATATTAAAACTAATACAATTAGTATTTCGGACGCCTATAATAAAAATTCCTTTTGCATGTTTTTAGGACCAAGGAGTTCATTACAATATATCAGCACCACAAAACGCCGTTGCAACCGACCAGGTTAAAAATGCATTTTGTAAAACAAAATTAATAGATTGGACGCAAAGATGCAATTTCTCGGCAATTGATAGGAACATTTCACGTTTTCTTTGGGATATAATTGTATGTCAAAAGAATAATGTAGCAACCATTACTCCAACATTCATGTACATTATGGACAATGCTGTAGCGAAAGAAATTGATTTAGAAAACAGATGAGGTTATTATTCCTGACAATTTTCGATTAAAAATTTATCAATATAATTTAAACGTTATTATTGCCCCAAAAGCTTAAATGCCCTGCTTGGATGTGAATATTATGAACTGAAAAAACTGGAGCCAGAAGCAGGATCCAAATTCGTAAGCAAGACTTGGAAATATTCTCAAGACAATTCTGAAATTGCAATTCAGAAAATGTTAGAAAGAAATGACTCGGCGGGAGTTCACATAAATGGCGAGATAGTCTGCGGTGTAACTGTAAATGGAAGTGGATTGATGGGAATGCTCCATACTTTGCAGAATTACAGAAATAAAGGTTTCGCAACTTTAGTGATGAAATCCCTGATGAGGACACTGGCTCTTGATGGTTTAGTTCCCTGTTGCGCAATTGACATGAACAACCCGAAGTCCAAGATTTTTCACGAAAGTTTAGGAATGACATTTTCTCACGTTGTGGATTTCATTAGAAGTACAACTTAAACATTATTATTAGTTTATGGATTTAAATATAGTATCATTATAATAATAGCATACGTCTAAATACCGTCTCTGAAATTTTTACTGCATATGCACCTCATAGTCAGAAACTCAAATGTTAATTTTCATAAGCCTCGGTTTCATAGAAATCGTTTTATGATTTTTTGAAAGTCAGATTTTTACCTGTAAAGAGGGCGGCTTTGGAAATTATGTTCACTATCTCCTCCTAAATTTTGCCACCGATATTTATGAAACTTTTGGAGGAGTTGCTAAAGACACAAACTTAGAGCCTCCTGGGCTTCCTTTTTCAATTTTTGGCGAAGAAGTAAGCTATGAAGAATGGTGAGTGGAAATCAATAGACCACCCACTAGGAGTGATTATAAAACAATAATAGCAAAATTTTGTTTTAAAAAATTAGCAAAAATTGGCAAACAAATGTTCTATATTTCATTATTATTGTTCAAATACATTGTTCGTATTAATAAATTAATTTGGTACTTATTGCTAACCGATTTTGAATTACAAACAATGGAAGATTATTTTTGTGTTAGAGTCACAGCAAAAATGACTCAAGGGATTCATTAGCCTTATTATTAGCCTGCTCCAGCAGCAAGGGCAACGGGTAATATAGCTGCACCGGACTGTTCCATACTACTAACCACCGTTTTCCCGAAATCCAAGATATGTTCATACCATGGTTTCCTGTTAGCAGCTCTCGCATTTTCAGCAATGATGAGCTGCATAAAACTCTCTTGCTCTTGTTGTCTTTGTTGTTGAGCGAGGACTTCTGCCTCTCTCTCCATTTTCATCCTTTCTAAAAGCATTTCTGAGTCAAATTTAGCTTTCAAAATCTCCCTTTCCGACTCTATTCTTTGTAGCTGAATTTCCATATCTCTTTTGTGCTTCACTTCCTCCGCTTCGATTCTTAATTTTTCCATTTCCAAGATTATGTTTTGCCTTTTTTCTTCCTTGGCCTCTTCAGCCAGTCGCTCCGCATCCTTTTGTTGTTGCACCATCAATGCCAGGAAGTTTTCATTTGCTCTTCGTGACTGATCAGCCAAATTTTTAAAGACGGACGCAAATTCTTTTATCATTGTATAGTCCCCAGTCATTCCTTGTGCATTATTAGTATTTTCCCTGGACAAAGGAGCCTTTGGCTTGACATCCTGTACTGGAGGATTATATACCAGTGAAGCGTTGAAAAGAGCCAGCGCTGCTTTTTCCAATTCCACCCCAACTTCCTCGTCAATTTTCATAACTAATTCCCTAATGGGAATAAGAGTCACATCAGTTTGAAGCATAACCGGTTCGAATGCAATTGACTCTCTCCAGTTTTCAAGAACTTGAATTGCATCGCTTTGGGTCAGGTTTTTAAGAAAATACTTATCATCACCTCCATTAAATTTAATTGAGTATTTTGTGGTAAGGTCTAGAGCAGATGTTTTCCGTATGAGCGAATTTGCGATAAATTCCATCACATTGGACATGGATGAAGCTAATTTTTCCCGCTTTGAAAACAATGTACTTACTTCAGAAGAATTGGCAATTTCTAAATTGTTATCGTCCTGGATTTCTACTTCCATTGATGCTCCTCCGTACGCACTTTTCACGAAATGGGTTCCATAAGTCTCAAAAAAGTTTTTCCAAGCTTCGATACTCTCCCATTCCGTATCATTAAAAAGTGGCAAATTTTCCAACACACTTATAAATTCAAGACTTATGCCAGAATTGTCTTTTAAAGTAAAAAGAAAGTTTTGATGTTCTATTAGAGATGTTAAATGGTTTGTATTTTCTTCGTCTGCAATATTCATCCCTGGTTTTGGGATTATCTCTTCTAGTAATTTTGATGAGATGGGTAGTTCATCTTGCACATTCAGAGACGCCAGTCTGGATTTTATGTACTGATCTTTAGAAACAAATGTGTGGAAAACACTTTTTAGTTGATTTTTCTTTTCGCAGATGTACGCACTCGGAATTTGGAAGCCCATATCGCTTACTGACGAAATTGTGAAGTCAAATGGTGTGGAAAATAAAGGCTTGTCATTCAATATATTGTAACCGTAACCTACCAAGGTTTGCGAGTTGAAAACTGGTACAGTGAGGTTCAGTGCTTTGTCTAACAAATAAAGATTTGCGCTGTTAATTTGAATCTCTTGGAAGAATTTCAGAATATCAATAGAGGTTTGAGGAATGTTTTCAACCTGCTGGATATTTCGTTTGTGCAACGCTCTCTTCAGGTAAGGTAGGGCATTGGGATATTTCTTCTTCAATCCCCGATCCATGTTTGCAAAGGCTTCGGTCAGTAGTTGAGATATATCAGTAGATTCCGCACTTCTTTCGAAAGAACTCAACACCCCCAAGTAGTGAATGACTGTTGAGTGAGATGAGGGAACAATAGGGAACTTTTTTATGGAGATTTTAAAATTGTCAGGATTTTTAAATGCAGTTCTAATTATGGCTTCGCCGACTGGGTCTCCCCCTGAATACACAGCCTCCTCCATTTTGTCAAACAGGTTTCGAGGGTAAAATTCCCCATTCGGTAATTTGAAGTAGCCATTTACAGACGGTAAATCGGATCCCTCGGGTTTATTTTCCCCGACAACAATGACCACTGGTTTAGGGAATAAACTGTATTCGTTAATTACCTTCTTGATAGCCTCGAGTCTGGGTGACGGTTTTCTCGTGTTTTCTTTTGTTTCGGACATGAAGTGTGTTAAAACAATTATGACATTAGAATATTTTCTATCCACCAGTTTTTCCCTAAACAAATCAATAGCCCGAAGCATCTTGACGAACGTGGACCCCTCCCCTTGGAATCGGTTATCATTAAACTTTGCAAATACCAATACCACATTCGGTATGTATTTCTTCAGATCTTCGTGTTTATCAAGGAATTCTTTGAGAGTGGCCAAATATCTGGCATCTTGCTCCATTCCTCGGGTATCTACCATTCCAGGTGTGTCAATGACTCTTAATTCCGAGTTGCTCATTCCCAACTCGTCCACTTTAACTGGAATTCTGTATTCGTTTATATCTGTTGTTGTAGATCGGATATCCCCTACTTTTGTTATTGTAGAGTTATCAAAAAGAAGGTTTATCTACAAAATATGTAAATAAATAATTAAGATTGAGGTCGAAATTAAAACTTGTAACCGGAACTTCAATTTTCTTCCTAAAACATATGACGAAAGAATGACAAAACTTACCGTTGTTGATTTTCCTGCCCCAGTTAATCCCAAAAGTAAAATATAAGCATTGGTAGGACTTCTTTTGCTTCTTATACTTTGTAAACTTGCTATGAGGCCTGGATGCTCTTTGTATTTACCATTTAACAATGAGTTAATTTGTCCCGAGGTTTTTGGCATACTTATCAATGATGGTGCTGGAATAAAGGAATTTCTAATTGTTAAACTTTAGTAAGGTTTTGCGATGGAAAAAATGAAATAATTAAACTTACAATTTTTAGATCTTGGTTGTTGCTTTTTAACATCAGATTGAGTAGGTATAGAATCTTTGCAATTGCAGATATATGAAGAAATACTTCCTTCCCAATTCTGTTTTTAAGATTTTGGTTATTTCTATATACTTATCGCCATTTAAATTATCAGAATATTAACTCACTTCTATTATATCTCCTGGACGCAAATGCTCGGATTCGACAAAATCTTCCGTAACGGCCAAGCCAAACAGAGTGACATTGCAATGTTTCGCAACAATGACGGATTTAACTTTGTCCTGGAAAGAGGATGGCATTTCTTGAAGACCTCCGTTCTTTAAATTTGTGTACATAGCATCACAATTACTACAACTTTTGCTAAGATACATTCTGGCACATTCGCGAGCTCTTAGATGAACATCGGAACAGTTGCAGTTCTATAAAAAATAATAATTTCATAAAAATCTGTTAAATCTCAGTAATTCGAAAATAAATATGAAAATTTGGTACGCTAGGGCATATGCAATTGATAGATCTTGGGGACGTCCATTGACTTGGCAAAGAAGGGGTATCTCCGTTGAATCGGTTACACTCTCCAGTCATGTCTGTATCGTCACACAAGTTCAGATGACATCCAGATTGTATTTTAAAAGAAGATGTATTCCAAGCGGGATGATTGAACTGTTCGTAGTGGCTCCACAGGTTTGAGATCTGATCCCCTTTTTTTAATTTTATTGATAATCCTTTGTACTGCTCCTCGGTGTGAATAACGGCACAGGAGGATTGATCTCGGATATTCCACCCACTAGAAAATTGAGATGAAATTATAAGAAGAAAAAGGACTTTCAATTCTTGCATTCTGGAGCTGAATTGCCACTTTTCAGTGGCTTCAATTAACAGGATGGGATTTACTATAACGATTTATAATTAAGACAGGGAATGAATGTAAATTGGAACAGACTGAGTCTACGACGAAAAAATGATGAAGATTAATAACACTTCAGTAGTTATAGTCGAACGAACTTAGCATAACATTATATACTTCGTTTTACGTATAGTTATCGTTATCTTCATTCAATGGCTTTACCCAGCAATCAGATATAGCACTTGAAATATTTCGCGGAAATAAATAGGTGAAATTGTTGAAATATTTTGCGAAATATTTAATCTCCACTTTCCTTGAAATAAATAAAAACCATTTAATTAATTTCATATATTTCAATTTTTAGGAAAAGTTTCTTGAAATAACAAGCAAGCAAGCAATCAGCCTAAGTCTAACACCTATTACCTATATCTATCTTCCTTGGTCTAACAATATTGAATTGTGGCAAAAAGAAAAATACAAGTATAGAAGTATATAGACTTAATTTGCAGCAGTTCTTGTACTTATATATTGTTATCTAATTATTTATAGTACTAGTGAACCCATCTAAGGGGCAAACCTAGCACTCAAGAGGAAATCAGTAGGCCACCCAACACAGTAATAAAAACAATTTCGAAAAGATCCCTTAGGTTATTATGTAAACTTTGTAAATACAAAGTATATTTAAATTAATATACTTTCGGTTACAAAATTAGCTGCAGCCCCAGCTTCCTGCTAAAAAGAATTTCCTAAACCAAAATAATAACTGTGCATCGTAGCATCGAATACAGGGAACAATGAAAGACTCCATTTTTGAAAAACAGCCCACAAAGTCACCAAAAATCTCCCTTTTAAATCAGAAAAATAAGATTCCCCCTGGGATTTTGGAAAAACGTACAAATTCCATGAATACAACTTTAAGAAAAAATATTTTTAAAGAATAAATGGTGTAATAAATCCCAGTACTGTTATTTAATTCTACAAAAAACTGCCAACGGAATCAAGAGGTTAGCAAAAAAGTAAACCCAGCTCTACTAAAAAATGGTAAATAAGTTTGTCGATATTATAACAGAACCAATTGACCTTTGTAGGGTTATAAGTCTTCTAGCGGATGTGGTACTCCCTACGCAACTTACTGTGCCTGTCTGTGCCTGATAGATGTTGCACTGAAGTAGATGTGAATGTAAAGAATCAATTTTCAGTGCAGTAGTGGTGCAGCATCTAGGGAGCTTAGAACTAACAAGAAGTACTAAGAGTTGCATTAAAAGTTGCGTAGGGAGTACCACATCCGCTAGAAGACTCATAACCCTACAAACGACAATTTGGATTAGAAGTTTAGAAATGCTATTTAATAAGGCACATTACGATCATTACGAAATGTCCCCTTTCGCTAATCATTTCACTTCAATCACGACTCACTACTATTCAACCTTCTTATGTAAATTTCTATTATTTTTTTGATGTTACAATAATATGAAACGACTCATTTCGGTTGTTTAGAGGTATAAACGTTTTTTTAATAATGTACCCCAAAGCATACCTTGCTGCGTTATTGCTAAGCTATTAACTCTTGCCATAAGGTATGCTTTGGGGTACATGAGTAAAAACGTTAATTGGGCTTGCGCATTTTGCTTTTAAGGAACATGCATATATTGCGTGTGCAGTTGATGGGAGGAAAAGGTACTCAAAAGTGTTGCAGTCGACACTTGCGTTACACATGAGGGAGTGGGTTTTGCGTTACGTAATATATGCAGGTTTCCTAAGCTCTCCTACTAGACAAATATAGATACTGTATAAACGGAAATTATAAATACTATGACGTCATAATAACTGCGCCTGATGTTATAATATACTCTTGTGTAGGGAATTATAGTAACGCAAGCAACTGGTAACAGTAACACTCAAAAATCTGCGCGAAATTCATAATCAGTCCCGATATTAAACGAGCGGATAGTAGATTCGTATTTTTTCCAAGTCTGGGATTATATTATAGATGGTTTTAATGTTATTAATAAAATGAAACGACTCATTTCGGTTTTTTGGATGAATTGGGTTTGCGCATTTTGCTTTTTTGCTTCTAAGGCACATGCATATATTACGTGTGCTATTGAGATGGGATGAGGAGGTATTCAAAAGTGTTGCAGTCAGCACTTGCGTTACACATGGGGGAGTGCGTTTTGCGTTACGCAATATATGCAGGTTCCCTAGGCTGTCCTACCACACATACATATATAGTTTATTATATAGAGATAGGTATTCATTAGCTATACCTTACTACAAATGTCTCATAAGTCCTATACCTAACAAAACTTATTTCAAAAAAATTTCGGGGGGGGGGTAGTAGGCGAGAAATTATAAGTGAAAATATCGCGAAATATTTTTGAATTTTAAGGCAAAAATTCCTTATTTTTTCTACGATTTCGAGGGGGGGGGGCGGGCCCCCTGGCTGCGGCACTGCTACCAGTAGTAATTTTGTTTGGCGTTGCAGAAGGGTCAACTGATTAGCACATCGTCAGCTTATCGCAAAGATCCCAAGAAATGTAAAGAAATGGCCTTCTTGGAAAATCTATGACTATTGTGAATTATTACATGAAATGGCCTGGCCTATCATCATCACAATAAATAAAGCTGAATGTATGTATGTCGCATGTATGCATGTTCTTTGCCATGGACCGTGCGGCTTTTTGTTGAAATGCGCAAGCGCGTATTATTATTAATTTGTGATTACAAAAGTTAAATAATTAAGTCCACGGGTTAACATTAGCGTATTTCGAAATAAAACCATATCTATAATATATTATTATTAAAACTTATTTTGAAATTCAGACAGTAATTGTGGCCTAGTAATATCATATTTTTATGGTCTTATGTTATGTCTATACTCTCCCTTCTCCCATTGATTATTTATAAAGTCAAGATTAAAAGTCTGGTAATAACAAGGCTGTATTTAGGAGGGGAGGGCATTGGATTGGGGCAAATGCCCCCCCCCGAAATCTAAGAAAAAATAATTTTTTTCTCAAAATACCAAATATCGCCCGATTTTATATATGTGATTTTTAGGCCATTTTTGCCTCCTTTGCAAAAAATAGAGCCTATACTTTATGACATCCTTGTTCCCTCCGAAATCGACTTTTAAATAGTCTACTTCCATGGTACTGGGTAATAATATACCTAATTAGTTAATTGCTCTTCAGAACACTAAGAACAGAACTAAACAATAATTTTCATTTCGTGCATATAAAACCAGAATGATCCTCTGTCAGTGGCGGGGATCTTGTCAGTTTATATTATAAATTCTAATGACTAACTTGATGAAACAAGATTTTATATCAAGATAAATGCGTTTCTTCCAACTTATTTAAACTCGATGCGAGATAAATCCAGGTTGTTCTTCACGTTTATGGAACTATTCTAATGAAAATGAAAGACTAATTATGCCTTTGCAGTGCTAACAAATCAGGCCAAAATTTTAAAATGAGATTAATAAAGGCAGTGGAGTGAGCATGGAATTGAATACTTTAAAATAAGCTGAAGTTTATATTACTTGATGATGTTAAATACAAATAAGTATACACATATATATCTCTGTTCATAACAATTTACATTTTGCATACGTACAATATAACACATACTTCGTAGACATACAAATACAAACATGAGTAATTGGTTATAGATAGTATACCACTTAGGTTTATATTGTGTGCAATGGTCTTCTGTTACTGATTTGTGTTATGAATACTAATATTTTGTTAAATACATAAATTACCAAATTTATATTTTTGAACGAACATGTTGCCATTATTATAGCAGCTATTAACAGAATAGGTATTAGTTTAAACAATTTAGCTTTTGGTAGATAACATTTCAATAGATAATGATTTCGAATAACCAATGAAAAAGTTCATTTTGCACACTTGTGTAAAAATTATTGCGTAAACTCATTATAAGGTGTATTGTAATTGTTCACCTACTAAACCTTGGCCATAAAATAAACATACATATTATATAATTTACAGCTATACTCTACATTCTAACCTATCATCTAAAATAAACACAACTAAAGCCATGAACCTTGTAACATAAAATAGATATAAGTTAAGTTGTACCGTACGGTGGGGTCTTTCTTTTATATATCTAAACTACATTAATATTCATCTAATTTGTTTCAACAAGATTAAGTTTATAATTTGGGAAGCATTTGTGAGATCTTTGAAATATTCTCCCAGTATAAGAATTAACTGCTACTGAAAGAAAGGTGTACGTGTAATTTATTGCTTTTTGGGTGCTGCTTTGGGTTTCGCGGCAACTTTCTTCACGGATTTTGGCTTGGGAACTTTAGGTGCCTTTTGTGCTTTGGCAGCCTTTGGTTTAGCTGGAGATTTTGCCTTCTTGGGAGTTTTAGGTTTTGCTGGGGACTTCTTCACAGCTTTAGGTTTGGCTGCCTTAGGTTTCTTGGCTGGGCTTTTGGGCTTGGCAGCTTTCACGGACTTCTTCGGCTTAGCGGCAACAGGAGTTGCGGCGGCGGCGGCTGCAGCAGCTGGCTTCGCGGCGACTGCTTTCTTTGGTGAAGCTGGTTTCTTGGCGGCCGCCTTTTTGGGAGATGCAGCCTTCTTCGAGCCAACTGGAGCCTTCTTCTTGGCAACCTTCGAGGTCTTTGCCTTGGCTGGCTTGGCGGTTTTTGTCTTGGTTCCTCCGAGTTTGAAAGATCCAGACAGACCCTTTCCTTTCACTTGTACCAATGCTCCAGAAGCAAGAGCGGCTTTCACGCCACGACGCATGTGGGGAGCAGCTTTCTCCGGGTCAACGGTGTTGTTAGCCAAGATGTACTTCTTGATTGCAGGGATGGAGGAGCCACCTTTCTCGTTCAGAGCTTTTACGGCGTTGGTAAGCATAACTGCCCATGCGGGATGAGTAGCTTTGGCTTTAGCGGCTACTTTAGATGGAGACTTGGCCTTGGCGGGCTTCTTGGCAGGAGCAACGGCTGCTGCTGGAGCTGGAGCGACTGCTGGAGTAGACATATTGTCCTGTAAATAGAAAAATGTATAATTTAGTGGCTAAGCTCCTCTATAAAAATGTAACCGGAAGTTGTTATAACATATGCCCAAAATGTACGTAAAATGATCACTATCACTCCCATTGTCACGTCTGTTGGTGTTTCCTATTTTTATTATCGAGCTTATTATCTATTTACTTCTAACAACAAACCAACATGCCATCACACCAAATATGTAATACACAACATAGACTACGCAATTACGCATAGCAAATACAACACTTCCGCTCGAATTATCTACTTTTCTACTGTACTTCATTTACATAGGAAAACCGTGCGCAGCTATTTATGTGCTTTAAGGTTACACTTTGGCCCTGCATAGCAACCACAGGGGACTATCAAAATGCATGTTAAAAAATCTTTTACATCGACTATTATAACTTCCGGAGGATCAGTCTGATTTTTATGGAACCTACATTTTTGGAACCGTGGACTATCAAGGAACAAAAGTTACCATTCGGAATTTTGATATAGTTGCTTTAAATGGACCAAAAACATCAACGTTTTATAAAAAACTAAAAATGACTCATTTTTTTGGGAATTTGATTTTTTTAAATGCATTTAAAACAACTATATCAAAATTCCGAATGGTAACTTTTGTTCCTTGATAGTCCACGGTTCCAAAAATGTAGGTCCCATAAAAATCAGACTGATCCTCCGGAAGTTATAACAGTCGATGTAAAGATATTATGATGAATTTTAAATGCATGGAGGTTGACCCGAATTGCTGATGATGGAATACCGAGGGCATAAGTCAATGCAATTCCAAAAAATTAGTTTCTAGGAAACGGGGAAGTGTATTATATTATAAAGATTTCTATACTGACTTGTATAGTAGCATTTCCACCTGTCGTCATTGGCAATGTTATTACAAATACTTTAGTACAAAATCTTTTTTGTTTGCATCTTGCTTCAATGCATTCATACTTGTAAGTTTAAGTTATAACCATGGTTGTTATAACTACTATCAAAGATGTCTATTGTCCATGTGACATAAACGGCCATCAAGTACAAGCATTGACACCGTAGTCATAGTGATATAGTACTAACCAAAGTACTAACCAATAGATTTACAAATATTATACCATAAGACGGCCGTTTATGCCGCATGGAATTCATTTTGTTATTGACTTGATAGCATCTTGTTTATCAATATTGCACTGCCAAAACTTCCCCTTGAGGTAGTGGAATGGCCGGGTAGGTTAACTATGGGGTTTCGGATGTGACAATTGACGGGTTAAATTTTGGAAATTATATTTTTTTCGTTAGCAACCAACGTAAACAGCGTCCTTAATAGTGTTTAACGTTTTGATATTGCAGAGTGATAATGAAGTTATATACCAAAGTAAGTCAAAGTAGCTATAACAACATTCTATATAAGGTACTCTCTTCCCGTAATATTTCAAATAAAAATTAAATTTTTTCATTCTTGGGAATAAAATCGCCATTTTATTCCCAACTCGTATCTCAGTATGAGACCCCGAATAGGGGACCATAGTTACGGTAGTGCAACCGTAACGCACTGCGATTATCGAGGAAAAAAGTTAAGTTTTATTAGAAATATTATGGCAAAAGGCTACCTGGTTAGGTTATATTTGCCTTGAAAGTAAGTATTTATTATATTACAGCTAATGAGCTAATCATCTCTAAGAGAAATATTTAGCTGCAGGGCCGCAGCCAGAAAAAAATTTCGGGAGGGGGACCAAGAAAAAATTAACTAATTTTCGCGCTTCGCGCGAAAATTTTAGCGATTTTTTGCGATTTTAGACAAAAATTTCTTTATTTTTCTCGATTTCGGGGGGGGGCACGTGCCCCGGTGCCCCCCCCAAGTTTGTTCTGTATACAAACATGCTAAATATTATTACTTACAATTTGTACAAAATAAACTCAGAAGAAAATGTCATCTATCCTCAACACAATATGCGTAGAAATATACACAGATACATTTGCTATATCTTTTCTATTCTACATTTATGGAAAATGGCATGACAGGAGCAAGTTTTCAAAGTTGCACGATTTGTTAACAGCTACTGAATTATTGTTTGCATTCCACTAACAAATGACCAAAATAAATATTGAATAAGGAATTCAAAATTATATAATTATATTATTTTTTTGCACTTTGCAGTGACAAATAATGAATAATATCCTTTTCTTACATCCTAATAATTCTAATGGAAAAAGAGAAAGGACATGATAATCATATAGCATATAGTATATTCAATAATAGTTAGTAAAAGGCATTATTGAGAGGCTACCAAGAGAGAAAAACAGATACCAAATGTATACTTCATACTTGTTTCCCTTTCCTATGTCTTGTATCATGTATAGATTATAGATAGACTATGACTTAGTGACGTAGTGATTATATTTGATATTAGACATTGACTGAAGAATACAAATTATTATTATTGAACACAAAATTGAAAATAAACCTTAAACAGCTAATTTCATTACGAAATCAGAAGTGGTCACCTTTTCATAAAATTGGCCATGAACAAGGAATGCATTACTATTATACTAGTCGTAAAGTAATACTATATAGCGAATAGCGATAGCATAAAATTAACAAGTTTAAATGACGTATCATAATTTTCAATATTCTCACATGTGGAAATAAAAATGAAATATTAACTTACGTGATAAAATCGTTGAAATCCAAAATTCGAACAGTTAAAATTGGAAAAGATTTTCCTCGTTTTTGGTTGAGTTTGGTAGGTTAGCTGGTTTAGCGTAACAGTCGAATATTTCGAAGGCGGAAAGGAGGTAAATGAGACTGAGCTACAAGAACAGTTTGTCAATTGTGAGAAACGGGGTCAGGGAGCTTTCTGCTTTTATGGTGGTGAGCGGACGTAATAGGAGCGGTCTCTGTTTTGTGAGCAAAACTTGCTCTCAGATTCACTCTCAATCGCTCTACATGTGTTTTTCATCCGACTTGAAATTAAAATTTCTAGTTGACCTTTCACATTGAAATTTTGAATTCGATATTGGAGGACAGATGAGATCTTCCTCTTTCGAATGATATGTAGAAGTATTTTCCCGAATGAATTTTACCCTTTGAAAATACCAAAATCCTACAAAAGTTACTCGGCGACTCCAGCGGTATTCGTAGTAAAATCAAAATTACGAAAAAATGAAGTGCAATTTTAAAGTGCAATGAAAACCACCGTAAAGAGCAAACCTTCCTCTACAAGAATGTATAAAGTTCATTACAAAAATTTTGACCAGATCTTGCTGGAAATAATGGAAAACGGTTAAGTTTACGGACAGTCTCGCCATCCCCTTTAACTACGTGTTAAACTTCCCGAATTAATTATAAATATTTTAATGAGAGTTATCATTTGAAAGATAGTTCTTCAGATGTAGACAAACATGAGGAATGCAATGGTGCAATTAGTTTTTCAAAATTTCAACGGGATCCATATATAAATCCATATTGCGTTTTACCTATGCTGAAAGTATTGCATTACAGATGGATCATTCTTCTAGGCACCATTCAGCCAGTCGCATTTTCCTTTGCATTTACTATGGCCGTACAAGAAGACGAAATGCTTCAAGTCATAATACTATGGTTCCCTGCCATTTTCATTCCATCAGTATACCTAGTGGATTCGTTTTACATAACTTTTATTACTCATTATATCTGCAGTAATTTTATTTTAAACTGCCAATACCTCTATTACTTAACGTTTTTGTATTTTAATAAATCCCTAAATATTGACATATATTGACACAACTTTCGTGAAATATTCTACACATGCATTTTAGACGACCGTTGTTGGTTGTGGTCAATTTATTTAGTGTACGCAAAGACACATCAATTTAGCAATTTCTTAAATATGAGAAAATTTATTTCAAAAAAATGAACCTAGTTTGTCCAATTTGGCATAATGCTTAAATTCATTAATTTTCACTTGGATGGTGCGTATCAATTCCTGTTTACACCTCATCAGAGTCACAGGAGTGCAGAGAGAGACTATAATTGTGACGGTGCATGATTGAGTGTGATAATGTCTTTTCTGAAGAAGGTCAAACTGTATAAAAGCCTATCCTACTACCGAATGCCACACACTCATTTTCATCTTGTCAAGGCACAAGTTGACGTTAGCCAATGAAACAAACCATCTATTTATATTTTTACTTCGCTTGGTACATTTTCTACTTTTATGCTTCCAAGAAGTTGCCAGTTTCACTTACAGCATCCGACAAGTTGAAGTTTTTGCTCGGCTTAACTCGACAAAAAATTATTGTCTATTATGTTTTGATAAACTTTGGTAATAATATTTTTAAGATTTATACTGCGGGCCTGCTGAGTAAGAACCGAAACCGACCTCTAATGTATAATATTATATTATATATCTCTATTCTCTAATACTAAATGCAACTCATTTCATAAATCTTATATATATCATTGTTCACAGATTCCCATCAGCTTATAAAATCTCAAATTATTTCTTTATCATTATTACCTATTTAGATGGCAATTCTAGTACCTTAAGTTATGTCGTTGATACAATATCTTCACCAATTTAATTGATCAGAGCAAACACTGTCCTTGTTTACCATTGGAATTGAAAATTCTCAACGTATTCAACTCATTCGATGACAAATTATTTATTTAAGTGATAATGCGTCTTGAATCAATCTAACCAAAATTAAAATAAAATCTTTTTAGGTTTTCGTTTCTATTTAGTTTTATTGTGAGTTGTCGATTTTATTATCAAAGATGAAAGATGTCCCCTACAGTAAGTGACACGAATAAGCAATTCGTTTAAGTAAAAATTATTATAATTGATTTCTAGAGATTTACTTGTCAAGTCTATAGTAGAGACATTTTACTACCAAAGAGTGTAATTTTCTAGATTTCAATCCTAGATTCCTATACAACCTTTTAGGTCAGATAAAGCTAAATTAAACTCCATCACTTTATTGAAATTAGGCTGTAGATTTTAGTTCTAGTATTTAGTAAATATTATTCCAAATTGATAGAAGGAATGATCACCCTCATTTTAATTATGGTATCATGACCACTCATGCTAGTTTCTGGCTCGATTTTTCGGCGAGCCGAGCCACATTTGCAGGGCTGGCTCGGCTCGGCTCACTGAAATTTTTTTATGGACCTGGCTCGGCTCGGCTCGCCTTATTGGATGATGTGGCTCGGCTCGCCCTTGCCTTGGCCGGCTCGCTCTAAACTATTTCCCGCCATTTTTATTTTAAACCTACAGGCTTCTTAACCATTAGTGGCTCAATTTTTCAGCGAGCCGAGCCGAGCCGAGTCATGGACCCGGCTCGGCTCGGTCGAAATTTTTTGATGGACCTGGCTCGGCTCGGCTCGCCAAAAATTTTTTTGAGGGTCTGGCTCGGCTCGGCTCGCTCAATGTTATTGGAGGCCAGTGGCTCGGCTCGGCTCGCTGACCTAAACTAGCATGTGTGATCATGACTATGTGACAATCTCGCGCCTCTCTGCTGTGAGTATTGCACATATTATACCATATTGGTTTTTAATTACCACGAGAGTATGTCAGTTTTCACACATGCTTTTACAACAAACAGAGTTTGAAATAACTACAAAATGCTTAACAGTAACGAAATAGCAAACTGGATTAAGAAGGGGAAACACACAAAGAGAAAACCTACATCATACATACCTATATAGAGTATGCATACAATAGAAGACTAGAAATTGTAGAAATACAGTGTGCATCTAGCGTAGCGAATCTAAACAAGTATCAATAGTATGTAATATCTGCTATAATATAAGCCAAGTAATTTAATGTTAATTATCACACTATAGGTATATGTATTAGATACATCTCTATTGCAAAGATAAGTCACATCATAATAACATGTAAAAAGTACTCTATTTGTTTACTATTATTTCACGAGACAAAAAATTGATGCTGTACCGAGTGTAGTGAATAGTTGTTAGGTATTTAAATACTTATAGGTACTATATACCACCAATGCGCTGTGTCTTTCCATAATCACTGAGACACTGAAAGTGGCATACATAGGTAGCCATACCTTTTTCATGTTTGTACAGTGTTATGCTGTGAATGTGGAGTTGGTTCTTTTGGTCAGCTTTATTAAGGTGGAGGAACGAACTTTTCAAACGGAAAAAGCCAATCACCCTTCGCACATGGAAAAAGAGCTCACGTTAGTTCAAAGTCCTTTTATATCATGTCCTCATAATATCAACCCAGAGTCATGACATATACCTGCACTAATCACACATGTGTATAGCTGTTATGCTTATAGAGTAACCTGCTACTAACTATTATACCTTGCTGCTAATTGTTATGACGCACACTGAACCTAGCTAATAGTATATTATAGTATCTTTTAATAATGAATAAGCTTATATGTAGTAATCCTACTTATGTTTTGATCCAACTTCCACTAATTATAGACTAAATTACATTATCCTAATAACGATCTGTAAAAGAGAGGAACAATCACATGAATTTAATACCCAGTTCGCACATTTGAATAATCCAGCTTTTTGTCTCGATTCAACGGCAGACATTAGGACTTCTAGTAGAATGCGTTAAGATAAAACATTCTTCTATTTCCGAATTAATGTGCATGACCCACATCTAAAATGCATTTGTGTCAGTTTTTGGTAGGTATTATCATTCCGCTGCCACAGTCTTTGTATTCGAAAGACAATGGATCATATGTTGCAACACAAAGGCTTAACTTCAGAAGTTAAATATTTCAAGTGGGTTGTAAGGAATAATATAATATAAATATAATATAATTAATAGATGTACAATTATAATTATTATCTATAATAACATGTAAGGAATGCCTGTGGAAAAGTATTTTTTTGTCCTTGGAAATTGGTCTGTAGTGTAGTACTGAGAGATTATTACTTGACTATGTCTACATATTTACATGGTATTCGGTAAAAACGCCTAAAACGAAAACCCAAATTTACATATGTAGATAATGCAAATGTCTATTATCAGAAAAGGATAAAATATCAAATACCATTGGAGAAAATATCAAATACTTGGAGAAAATATCAAATACTTGGAGAAAATATCAATTACTATTGGAGAAAATATCATATCAACTTTATCACAATTTCTCAACTTCTTCAATACTTGATTAACTAGAATTAGTATTCTATTAGTATTAGTAAAAACAAGGAAACACACTGTAATTGCAAATTAGAGTTAGAATTACATTGGTTTGTAATTCTGTATACTAATATACATTCAATCTTACTATATTCGCTATTTAATCATCCATGGTATTCAATTAAGTATTTTTGACCTATAGCTTCCTATACTATTTTTGTCCTATCTTTTCTGAGCTATCAGAATACCCCAAAAACCAGTAGTAAAGTTGTTCCAGGAGTAACTGCAAGTAAGCTCTCGAGACTTGAGCGGTAGCATAGCTCTAATAATCAATAGTACTATATAGCCGTGCTCTCCCCCTAAAACACATTATTATCATAAATTGGCATTCAATCATTACCTAAAAGCATTACAAGAAGTAATAACAGAGATAAATATTCGTAATCTCTGTTGTATTTGCATTATCTCCAAAGGCATTTGACATTTTCTCCAATGACGTTTGATATTTTTTCCTTTTCTGGCAATAGCCATTTGCATTATCTACATATGAAAATTTGGGTTTTCGTTTTAGGCGTTTTATACCATTTATATACTATTATAGTCATGATACTCATTTATATAAATTGTAGATGTATATATGTCGTAGTATAACTAAACCAATTGTACTAGTATAACTGTTCCTCGTCCGTTGTACTAGGATAACCGACCCCCGAGGTTTCAGTACAACTGAACCCTTTTCAAATACATTGCAAAGCATGAGTTAATAAGACAATTATGCAGCTTTATAATGATTATGATTATAATTTATGTTTAAAATCTTAATAGCTTGATTTACTCAGTCAAATAGTGATAATTACAAAAACCAAATCATTAATATAATATGGGTAGAAACGTAAAAGAACAATTAATTGCACTTAACATTCTTACATGTATTGCCAACATGACACTTTGTACCACAGGGTATGTCATTCTTTTTACATGGACATCGATTAGTTTGGCAATCCGTCTTGCATTTGCAGATAGATTGCCTACTGTAGGAAGTTACCGACCTTAAGGCAGTTATGTATTAAATTGTATTAGTTGGCCATGCCGCTGTGTTTATTTGCCGCTGACCAAGTTCCAACTTTCGATTCGTTGATCATGGTGTCGATAATGCCTTTTGCGCATTGTAGTTGTAGATTTCCATTTTCGCGACGACTAAGGACTTTGCATGGCAAATTTGTAGGATCCGTGTTGGATCTATCTACCTTAGGAATCAGCAATGAAACAATACTGCCAACGTTTACAGTTCTACTCCTTTGCTTTGCTTGATACCGGTCTCCTTGCTGTTTCCTGTTAACCAAATACGCTTTTAAGTGTCCCAACCGAAAATCCAAGTTTGTCAAAGTCGATCCTAGACAATTGGAAGCTTCATTTATTGACCACAGCTTTTCTGAGATGATAACACCGTTCAAAACGGGACAAGGGCCTTCCTGTAATGCCTTCAGTACTTTGTAAAATCGTAATTTTTTATTTCTTGGTCTTTTTGTCATCACGGGTGCAACTGCCCAAAGTACTACGGGATCCTTTTGATAGAGTACCCAAAATTGCTGTGGTACATTTTCACCAACCTGTATTGAGTGTAAAAATGTGGTGCTATAATGTTATGTAATGTTTTGTGATACTGTAACAAAATGTGTTGTAATGAAATATTTTAAATTGTGTTATGTTGTGTACCTCATTAGTTTCCACCTCAACTGTAGCAACCAACCCCACTGGGGCATGTGATCTCACTTCGACAATCATTTCTTCATTTTGGTTTAACTCCCCCATCAAATCTATTCCAAAAATTACTTCCTCCTCAACCGCCCCTTGATTCACAATTACCACTTTTGCATTTAAATCCTCCACTTCTTCCACAAAACCCTCCTGCTCTTCGTTCACCACCTCTTCCAAAATCACGTCCTTCTCCTTCTTTACCACCTCCTCCACATACCCCTCCTGCTCCTTGTTCACCACCACCTCCTCTTCCTCCACATACCCATGTCTTTAAATACATCTACCTTTTCGAATCTATACATGATTGACAATAATATGTCGTATTAACTCTATTAATTGTTCTTTTACGTTTTTACCCATATTATATTAATGATTTGGTTTTTGTAATTATCACTATTTGACTGAGTAAATCAAGCTATTAAGATTTTAAGCATAAATTATAATCATAATCATTATAAAGCTGCATAATTGTCTTATTAACTCATGCTTTGCAATGTATTTAGTATAGTATAGTTTGTGAGTGGGCAAAATCGACCAAGTCAATTTGAGCTGACAGCTCTTTTTTATGGGCCCAATAGACACTTTATACACTTAATCACTTTCTGTGCTGAGATTGAGGTCATTACGTGTCCAGTTGAAGAATTTATCAACATTGTTTTTGAAATTATTAATTGTGGTAGAGTTTTTAACTGATGATGGAAGGAGGTTCCAATCATTAATGATTCTTTGCGTAAAGAAGTGTCTTCTGATCCTAGTATTACATTTAGGTTTGTAGATCCTAGGACCATTTCTGGACTCCCTATCTACTCTGAAGAATTTTGTGTGATCAATGTCGTAGTAATTATTGAAATTTTGAACGTCTCAATAAGATCACCCCGTTTTCTTCTATCTTCGAGCGACAACAGCCCTAGTATTTTGAGCCTTTCCTGGTATGATAAATGTCTAATTGACGGCAGCATCCGTGTAGCCATTCTCTGTACATTCTCCAGAATATTTAAAAAGGGTTCAGTTGTACTGAAACCTTGGGAGTCGGTTATCCTAGTACAACGGACGAGGAACAGTTATACTAGTACAATGGCGCCATTGTACAAAGGGTTTAGTTATACTACGACATATATATTTAGTAATGATTATGCATGTATTTATTTTTGTCAAATAATTTTCAGAGAGTTAGCATCCATTAACAAGCTAAACAGAAAAGGCTCTCTAGCATTTTCAGATGTGGGCTATGCACACCCACATTAGATTATTTCTATTCATTTTGATCAGGTTCTAGAGATTATTATAGCACCCTTCTACATAACTTCATGCTATTATTTCTCCAAATTGCTGTTATTCGTAGAATGCTATTCACGGTATTAGTACTCTGTAAAAGATCGAAATTTATAAATATTTCACTATTTTTTAACTAAATGGTAAATAATTTCATTGCTAGATCCCTACAAGTACACAAGTCTACTGAACATTTTGCTTTGAAACTTTTTGCAGTGTTTAGTGTATGCATCTACCTGTATTTTGTGTAATGTGTAATAATGAATGAAACTCGTGATAACAATTAAAATTGTGAAAAATTATGATTTAATTCCAGTAATAATAAGTAAAAATCTTTCATATTGTTGCTTAATATACTCGTAAGTTTGCTTTACATGTACATTGCATCGATGCGAATTCAAGATAATCGCAACACAAACATTACGACATATCGCAATGTAATAACAGGTAATTTTAAAACGCGAATGAGTTAAGGATAAATCATGAGTCCAAGAGCAAAAAATTATGGCGATAATCATAACAATTGGCTTAAACGGTGACGCATGACATGCAAAAGGTACGCGAAATATGAGAGACGTTTATTGAAATCAGCAGCAGGAGAAATGATTACAATGTGAATCTTTCTAGATGAGACATAAATTGATTGATAAGTAATGCGTATGTATAATTTACATTTGATACTTGAGTTTAATTAAAAAGACTAAATTTCCCATGCCTTTGCCTTCCATATTTCAGCCATATTAACAATGCATTTAGAGATCATTTGCTGATTAATGTTTTCAATAATGTACCCCAACGCATACCTCCATGTACTTTTAGCAAGGTATGCGTTGGGGTACATTATTGAGAACATTAATTGCAAAAATGCATTATGCATTACCCCAGCTAAGGATAACAAAACATACCCCACTATATATTTGACTCCTGTTGATTAATGTTAGATGTATATAAAATATAAATACTTACCCTATAATAAGTCTTATTATTGCAAAATGAAAATGACTCATCATCTGCTTTTTAAGCAAAATTAAAACTTAAAATAATTGCTAGTGTATGTACAAATACATGTTGGAGATTTCGTTTTACAACGGCGCATCCTTGTTCTTATCTACTTCACAGTATAAAATAGTTTTCAAATAGCTTGTAAAATGAACAGTAGTCTCAGGTGATGAAGCAGGTATTTATAGTGAATTAGTCAAAAGATACGCGTACTCTGACGGAATCAAGTTATTGTCAAGGTTAAGACCATTTTGCATTACAAATTGTGAGGTAGACTGTTACATGTTCAGTAGTATTATTAGCAGTTTAAATTGGGATAAGGTAAGTACGTGTGTGTATCAGATTGATTGAAGGTTATTCTAGTTATTCAAGACATCATGCAAATACAATTCTCTTCGACGAGGTACTTTTAGTATCTCGCATTTCTCATAAAAATTACTAAATAAATAGTTCACGTCAAAAAAGTTTGCGAACAGAAGATTTATTCTTTATCTTTGCCATTCTACGCAAAAACTGGTTGTAATACTCAACTGTAATGTGACTGACACAACTCACACTTGGCCATCTATTAAAACAATTTCTAAAATCGTGTATAAATACCAGACCCGTTTCTGGACGGTCCACAGTTAAGTGTCACAATAGCATTCATTCGTGTATCAGTCAAATAAGCTACAACTTTAAGTGACACTTTTTCCAACTATGGGTTTCCAAAAATTTAGTTCACTAGAAACATTTTACTCAATATCTGTGATTTGCGGTTTATCTCTGCTGTACAGTGGAAGCGTTCTGTCAACTCCTCTTCCAGACACAAACGAATATCCCTTGCGACTTCAGCCAGAACTGGACAACTTTGATGTGTCCAAATATCTTCAAAGTGAACGATTAATGAAACTGCAATTCAAATGTCTCATCTGTAAGGACATTTTTATTTATTAACACATTTAGTATGTAGCAACTGATTTGTAAAGAATTGGGAATTTTGTACCGTAATAATTTCATTTTTAGTTGATGGACCGTGTGACATCGTCGGAAGATGGGCGAAACGTACGTATTGAAATTATATCTTATATGATTTTTTACACAGATTTGCAGACTAAAATTATTATCGTTCCGCTGCCACAGTCCTCTCTTTGTATTCGAAAGACAAGACAATGGATCATATGTTGCAATACAAAGGCTTAACTTCAGCGCAAACTTCGAGTCGAGCAAATCAACGTGGGAGGTCCATTGTCTTTCAAATACAAAGAGAGGACTGTTGTGGCAGAGGAACTATAATACATCATTATGGAGACTTTATTAGTCAAATGTCTTAAGGGTGGTTAATAGCGGGGGCAACTTGAGCATACCCTTGTGAGTATTACTTAGGATTAGAGTATTTATTTACCAAAAGGCCTCCAAATATTCCAAAAAGTGGCGGAAGGTGAATATCTCGGACTTGTGGCTCAGAAAAATTTGAAATTTCTAATAAGTTTTGAATTATAGCGTTGGCGGGAAATCATGTTTTTTCGTTAACGCTATAATTCAAAACGTGTGGTTTTTATATTTGGGATGGGAGCCACAAGCCCGAGCTATTCACCGCTACTTTTTGGAAGTTTTGAAGACTTTTGGTAAATAAATACGCGTTATACTCTAATCCTAATTAATACATACAAAGTGTATGAGCAAGTTACCCCGCTATGGCTGCTATTGACCACCCTTAAACTTTGTTATTTCCCCTTACAATTGAGTTTACCAAAGTCAGCGATTAAATGCTAAATGATTTATTTACCCAATTCATATCAATCAATTAAAAAAAGTCATCTCTTAGAAATCTTCACATAGCTACCGACTATCCATTTATATTCATCTACACATAGGGATGCATGGGTTTAGAAAAAGGTAAATAAATCATTTTGCCTTCGAGTGAAGGGGGAACTGAATGATTCTTTGAATTCAGACTTGACTTTCACAGAAATACTGGTTTAATTTGAAGTGGTGAACTTATCAAAAAAATGACTTATTGTAAGTATTTAATTGTTTTTATAGCTAGAGCAAAAGCTGCTTTGCTAGGCACATGTCTGATGTGCACTAAAACTCAAGAGAGATGGCTTCAGGAATGGTATCAAATCTTAGTAGATAGATTTCCAGACATGTACAGAGCAGCCGTTGCAAAGTATATTGAAAACGAGGGTGTTCAAATTAGCGAGGACGAAAGGAAGAAAATCGAGCAAGCTTTTAGTGATGACAAAGTCTCATCTGCAGTTGGCGACATTAGCAAAATCACTCCGACCAGTTCAACTGGCAAACCCAATGAAGCTGAAACGACCACGAACATACCCAACTCGTCCAAAGAAAACGAAGAAACGTAATTAGCACCTGTATGCACCCACTAGCTACTTAAGCTTCGACTAAACTACTGGGCTTCAAATATTATATACGTACATCTCAATTCTCTATTCATTCCACACCTGTAAATAAAAGAACTTTATTATGCACTTGAATTGTCTCGACTTATTTATTTATTATATAAATAACTATTTATGCTAGTAGTCTATCGCTTATTTGTCTGGTAGTCTATATGCATTTATTTTTACTCATCCACGACGACCAAAGAACTAACCTGCAATTTTCCCTTTGCACCACTTCAGATAATTTATTATCAAAAATATAGCAAATGTTTGCACTTTTTATCTAAAACTCGTTTACTTTTAATTGAGTCTGGTGTAAATATTATTGAGTGTGCCATTTCAACTCTTAAAGATAAGTTTAACAGCGAATCGTCCATATTGCAAATCTATCAGTAGAACTCAGAGTTTAAGGTTCTGATTGAGTAACAAATACACACGCATTACACAGAATTCAAATTACTCACTATGTCAAAGTCAATGTGCACAGTGCTTATTTTACATTATACTATTTTTAACTTCTTCTAAATTAATTTTGGTTATTTTAAAAATATAACAGGTAAAAACCTGGAAAAATATACGGTGAGAATGCCAGCAAAACTTAAAAACAAGGCATAATTTAGAGATTGCGGTATGACAAAAATAATGAAATTTTGCAAAAGTATTCTCCTAAATATCTACCCGTGCGTTTAAAGTTAAGTCATTTGAACTATCTTTGAACATTTGTTTTGTGACATGAATAAAACCTCAAAATTTATTTGTTTTCCTGGCCCGTCAATGTAGTTAACCTATGTAGCGATGAAAAATATTTCGTAAAATGGGAATTTGTTGCCCTTATATCTTTGTACGCCTTTAGCCTTTGTAAAATAGCTTAACGGATTTAATGTCAATAACGGAGCTACGGAGAGTTGACGATATGGCAATTTTTTGTGCCTATATTCTAGATAAAATATTCTATTTGTTTTCTTTAAATCATTACATGATCGCACTCCTAATATGAGGAGTGTATAAAAAATTAAATGTAATGTCAAAATTTCATTCATAACTATAACATAGAAAATGCTGATGTTTATTGAAGTCGCCATTTAAAGAAGCTGGACCTTAGTTTTCAACTTTTAATCTACCAAACGTTAGATTTATGTTAAGTTGAAATTTGATATCTCATTTTGAAATTATTGTCAATTATAATAACAATTACAAAGTCTGTTGAATCATTCAATCACCACATCAGTGTTGAAGAATTGCAAGGAAATAGCTTTAAACGCACGGGGAGATTATTTAGGAGAATACTTTTGCAAAATTTCATTATTTTTATCATACCGCAATCTCTAAATTATGCCTTGTTTTTAAGTTTTGCTGGCATTCTCACCGTATATTTTTCCAGGTTTTTACCTGTTATATTTTTTATTTTATTGTTTTTCTTGATATATCTGGTTATAACAATCATATAACTACGAACTACGAAAGAGTTAACTAGATTATGAATATTTAGAAATTAATATGTAGGTATCAATACCATGCATGACAATGTACAGTACTCGAGTAAAGTTGTCATTTCCTAAATATTTATCACTGCCTAGGTTATAATGTAAATTTTACGTTTATGGAAAAACGATACATAATATGCTATTTGATCTTTATAAATTTGTTATTTTCGCAAAATTATTAATAGTATATTATATATGTAATAATATATTATTTTTTATTGGGGGCTGCCGCCCCCAAACCCCCGCTTGAGGGAGATAAAATAGTTGGTATTCTCGTAGTTAGTAAAACAGGAGCCAGTAAAGCGCATATGTTTGTATTTTTATATAGTAATAATGAGCATTATAGATATGCATGCCTATTACAATTAAACATTTTCGATGCCTGAAATCGCACTCATTTATATTTTTTTCATTCCTGAAATTTTCCCTCATTGTTTATTTTTTACAATTCCTGTAAGTAACCTCAAGCCTAATATATTTTCCATCCCTGGAATTGTTCTCAGTACTCCGTATTTGCATTGAGTTGTGAATGTAACTGAGATTATTGAGAATACTACGTAATAATGCATTTTTAAATCCGACATTATTATCATTATTGGATGATGCCAGCCAATGAACCAATTCAGTGCACTACGTACTCCGCAAGGAGATTTAACTACGGATAATCTCCGTATCTACGGAGATTGAATTAGGAAATGGAATGTTTCATGTGTATTCCTAGTTCCATGAGTCTTTCCAGTACCCAATGACTATGACTATGATGCAGTGTACCAAGTAGCCAAGGAGATAAATTGGTGACCAAACAATTTCAAAATTCATTCTTCCGGTTCCTACGGCTAAAGTTGACACCGGACAGCTGATTTTGACCTGGAGCACACCCCGCAGAGAATGGCTCTACGTTTTCGGTATCTTGCATTATTTCACAGAAGCTGCTAGTTTACGAGCAATCGGTGTCAATAGATTTTGACCCTTCAGTTAAATGCAGTATAAGTGGTGAAACCACACATTGCCCTTCGGGCAATGCGCTGCCTGTTTTGCAGTTTCTCCTTGTATAAAAAACTAACGAATACGTAGAAACAAATAGTCGATATCTGTATTGCCTTCGACATCTAGTGTGTTTGCAGATTTTAAGTGAATTTGATGGCGGGATCCTTCATAGCGTGAAGATATTCATCACTAAATACTATTTAGTGGTTAATACCTTCATGGTATATGACAATATCAGATAATTTAAAATGGGATACCCATACGGAAAATATCGTTCAGAAAGCATCAACAAAAATTCAAATGCTGATAAATCTAAGGCGATCTGGGTTCTCAGTAAAGGAACTTGTGCACGCATATACATGCTATTAGACCAACTTTGGAGTATGCATCTATAGTATGGGGTCCAGGGTTATTTGAAAATGTTCAGAAACCAGCATTATCAATAATAAAGGGTTGTAAATTGTCAGACTTAGATTACGATAAATATTGCACAGAATTGGGCATAGAGAGATTAATATCGTAGAAGTGTTATTCTAGAAAAGTTCAGTCTCCAAATTATCAACTCTGAACGATTTAGAACAATGTTGCCAATATTATATGTACCAAATAGCGAGATCAGAAAAACAAGGCATGCTCAACGTTTTAATTCAACCATTAAATACTAAATTATTAAGGTTATATTTGAAAATTCTATAATCCCAAAAATTGTTAATTAATCTATAATGTAAATGTAATCGGTTTGTATGTTTGTGTGTACGGATGTTTGTGTGTACGCCATATATATAAACTATATTATAAATAATCTATATGAAGCATTGTCTATACCGTCAATGTTAAAATAATTTTGTCCTTGTGATTGGAGAGCGGAGTCATACAGTGACTAGACTACAACCGGTGACTAAAACCTCATCCTCATATTATGACCATTTAAATTTTTTAGCCATGTGATATGATTTTGATTGTAGTTTTCTCAGTGGTTCCTATAGATTATTTATACATATAATTTATGTACATAATATTTGGTTTATTTGGTAAAGTCAAAATGCTAAATTCCATCCAGATAAAACTTGGTTTCATGCAAACACGCTTGCGCGATGCTAAAATTATGAAAATCACGTGGTAGTTGAAACTCCTTCCTTCAATTAAATATACAGTGTATTGTTATTTTATATGCAGAAAAATTTAAACTTTGGCCATTCATATTGAAACTAAATTTTTCAATCCGCAAATGGTTTTAAGCTAATAGGAAGGTTAAAAATGTTTTACGTCTTAAATAGAGAAACTAAGTCCATTCTTAAATAGAGAAACTAAGTCCATTCTTAAATAGAGAAACTAAGTCCATTCTTAAATAGAGAAACTAAGTCCATTCTTAAATAGAGAAACTAAGTCCATTCTTAAATAGAGAAACTAAGTCCATTCTTAAATAGAGAAACTAAGTCCATTCTTAAATAGAGAAACTAAGTCCATTCTTAAATAGAGAAACTAAGTCCATTCTTAAATAGAGAAACTAAGTCCATTCTTAAATAGAGAAACTAAGTCCATTCTTAAATAGAGAAACTAAGTCCATTCTTAAATAGAGAAACTAAGTCCATTCTTAAATAGAGAAACTAAGTCCATTCTTAAATAGAGAAACTAAGTCCATTCTTAAATAGAGAAACTAAGTCCATTCTTAAATAGAGAAACTAAGTCCATTCTTAAATAGAGAAACTAAGTCCATTCTTAAATAGAGAAACTAAGTCCATTCTTAAATAGAGAAACTAAGTCCATTCTTAAATAGAGAAACTAAGTCCATTCTTAAATAGAGAAACTAAGTCCATTCTTAAATAGAAAATATTCTGAGCAGGATGAAGTGGTAGACTATTTTATTGTTTCAAATTTGTGTTTTAAATGTGCCACTTTTATATGTTAAAGAGATTTATTATCATAAAATTATGACTTCTATGATCACACCTTTTCATTTCCATACATTTCCTAATTTTCGCAGAACACGTTGAGATGGGTTGATTTATGAGAATACAATGTTTCATTAATGTGATTTTCTAATTTTGTAACACATTTTGTATTGAATATTATGTCATGTTCTATGGGCTAATTACCCGAAAAGTACATTAATAAAATATAATGAATAAATAGTAATGGTGATTCAGGGTTCTGTATACCCCAACTCAAGTGGTCATGGTGGGTAACAGGAGTAAGTTGCCCATACCCACATTTCAATTTAAAAACAAACGTTGACCCTAGGTCGAACTAAAGCGAAGTTTTGGAAAATTTCTTGACTCTCTATCAATGTAAAATCTCTACTTCTGCTCCAACAAATTAGAAACCGTGAAGAGGACAATTGAAGTTAATATAAAAATCTACGTATATCTGAAATACATTCTATCCATCGTACAATTTTACCCCGGAATACTAGCACTAGAATTTTACACACTAGCTTTATTTACAACAGGGCCTGGGCCCTGTGACCGGCTAGTGTACTATAATTTGTATGGCCAGAGTAAAATTACCTACACAGTACCTACCTACTTTAATCTGCCATACTCATTGTAATTCTGGGTGCTCTTTCAACTGTCAAGTTGCCAGTATTGTTCCATGTATAAAACCATTACATTACATTACATATCACTACCATTTAAGCCACTAGCCGGTAGCCAAACCGGTGGCGGATGCTAGATAGTTTGTAAGACTACTTAGACTACGCTTATTCCGGCCCTGTCTACTCCTTTACGTATAATATAATACGCACACCCCTAATAAATATATCATTATCTAAACCGATTTATGTAACTTTTATTTACATTATTTAAATTTATATTTGTATAGCCTGTAGGCCTAGGTCAATCAGTTTAACCTTGTCAGCAGAGATTTTAAAGCTAGCCGATTACAATATTTTTGCACCCGATAACTCTCAATACAGTGAGATAATTTTTTGCCATTTCGTAATAATAAGCACTCCCTAAAACAAATTCATTCATTCCCTTGATAGGTACAGAATAGACAACTAATTCTCAAAAGCTCAACATCACAGAACTTGGAGTTTATTCATCGGTGATTTTGATTTCTCTATTGGTAGTATAAATGAATGTGTTACATGCAATATTCCATTTTTATGCCCATCCACGGAGATTGCGATAGACACCTAATCACAATCACATGCTCCGTATGACGTGACGCTGATGTCCTATTTGCATCATGTTTGTGAACTTGAATTCCAATTACTCGTTTGACGTTGATTCTTAGGAGAATGGGTGTCAGTAGTGTAATGCAATTACATACGACGGCGTCTTTTAGGAATGTGGAATATCTTTTTCTATAAAAATAGAATTACAAAATGTTTTTGCAGTATCAACTGGGGTAAACAATTCTGGGGAACAAAAAAGTTTTGCTTTGCTCTATAATTTTCACTTAATAATTTTACAATAGCCAACAAAGAGCTGGTTTTATGATCAAGTTTACACATTAGCTATAAGTAATTTTAATTTACACCTGAGAATATTAGCGACATTTTTAAGAGGTAAAAAGTAAAATTGAATACCCCAACAGTGAAGTTAGTGATTGTTTAATTCTGAGGAACATTGAATTCGCTGTGTGCACAAGTAAAGTGGCTCACCCTCGTGTAATATTCTGACTTTTCCTGATGGAGACGATTACAAGCTACATGCATTTTAGTGTAGTAAAGATTTGAAAGAAACTAATGTATACAAACAAATTAATTTTCCAACTTTTTCGGTCAAAAAACGGCTCAATTAAAATCGTAAACCGCATAGTAAATACTTTTAGGTAAAATATGTCGCAAAATTGTACTGTTTTTGGCTGTGCCAATACTTTTGGTAACACTCGTCATATATCTCCTGAAATAAAAATTTACTCCTACCCTCGGCGATGGTGGAAAGCAGAAAAATTAAAATTTTGGACACAGTTCGCAAAAGGGATCAAGTAAGTATTATCTAATTAATAAGCAAGACTAATAATAGACGTAGTAAATTACTCTTAAGAAAAGGCATATCTTATTAATGACACATTTATTGCAGCCCTGACGGAAGCCATTGGACGCCAACCATGTACTCCCGAATTTGCAGTGCGCATTTTATTGGCAATAAAAGAAGTCAAGATCCAAATAGTCCTAGCTTCAGCCCCACAATTTTTTCACCGAACAGTGTGGCAATGACTTCATTAAATGACACAGAAAATCGCTATAATAGGTTTGTAATTTTTATAGTAAGATTTATAGTTCTTTCCCAAGAAAAATAACTTAAGCTGTAGCTCTATTTTTAGCTCGCCTGAATAAGGCAGCTTATAGAACCACACAGTCTGTCCGTACGTCCGTCCGTCCCCACGATAACTTTCGAAAGCAATGACGGAAATTGACCAAACTTGGCAGAAAAAATGCCTATGGACCACTGACGATTCCTATTCAATTGGGGGTAAATCGGTCCATTGGTTAGATAACGCGCGCTCACTTTTTCTTCGTTTTGATAGTCAAAGTGAAAATTTGGCATTAAATGGACATTAATGGCAGTATGTATAATGAAGAGTAAGAGTCGGGTATGTTACCCAGGGTACAATTAGACTTACCCAAGGGTAAGGATTTCGAACGTATGCACAATAAAACCTACGGCAAGCCGTAACAGAAGCTCGCCGGAGTGAAGGTGACCGTGTACACAATTTTTAGTAGAATAATAGAAATAGGTTTATTTTCATATGTATTGGTTAATATTGAGTATCAAAATCAAAATGTATGAATGTTGACCATCAAAGTCAACAGAAAACCAAAGCAGATTAACATTGACTATGAAAAGCAACAGAAAATCAAAGCAGATTAACGTTGACTATGAAAAGCAACAGAAAATCAAAGCAGATTAACGTTGACTATGAAAAGCAACAGAAAATCAAAGCAGATTAACGTTGACAATGAAAAGCAACAGAAAATCAAAATTTATTAATGTTGAATATGAAAATCAACAGAAAATCAAAATTGATTAATGTCAGCTATCATAATGAAAAGTATTTCGAAAAATATAAATTTAACTATCTATTTGCATATAAATGCGAAATAGATTTATTTCCGTCCTATAATAGGTATTTTCCGGTTTTATTTACTTTATTATAAAATTTAAAATTTGGTCGAAGCGGCATTTAATATTTTGTACTATCCCGCTAACAATCCATAGGAAGCACATTTGAACTTTTAATGTCCATTTAATGTCACATTTTCATTTTGACTATCAAAATGAAGACAAAGTGAGCGCGCGTCATCTCAGCAACCTGTGGACCAATGTGTCCCATTTTCAATAGGCTTTGTCACAGGTCCATAGGCAATGTTTTTGCCAAGTTTAGTTGAAATCCATCAATGTCTTCAAAAGTTATCGTGTAAACGGACGGACGCACGCACGGACGGACGCACGCACGGACGGACGGACTGTGCGATTCTATAAGCTGCCTTTTCAGGCGAGCTAAAAAAAGGAGAGTTGAGTAACCTAACCCGGGTTATGTAACTCTGAGGTTGGGGTCTACCGTACAACATTGCGCGGAAGCGTTCAAATTATCACTTACCATTTCATTCGCAAAAGCAGTCAGTACTTTATAGACTTGTGATACATAACCTAAAAAGTCAGTCTTTATCTTCTGGATATTTCACCTAATTTTAAGATGGCTTCGGATTCTGGAGAAGAAAACATCGAAACTACTCAAAGAGCACCTCCTTTTACAAACTTTGAGAGAACTTTAGTCCTTGAATTGATCAAATAAAAGATTAGCATTATTGAGTCTTAAAAAACCGATTTTGGTTCTATAAGTAAAAAGAAAAATTGTTGGCTGGAGATAACTAAAAAATTTGCAGCCTCTTCTGGTGTAACAGTAAGGACATTGAAACAAATTCAAGATTTCTGGAAAAACTCAAAAAAACGGGCCAAAAAGGAAGTAAGTAAACACAAGTTTACTGACAAAAATTTCAGTTCATTATTATATGCAGTACATTTTACAAAATTCTGTATACTTTTTCCCTTCAGGCAACGACTAGAAAAAAGAAGCTATTTAAAACTGGGGGTGGACCAAAGGTGGCTGACCTTTCACATACATCCTCAGAAATCATGTCAATAATACCTAGCCAAATGACTTCTTTGGAAAATCCTTTTGACTGTGATGCGAATCTCAATGGTAATCTTCACATGTTTTACTTAATAATAATAATAATAATAATTTTTCAATTTTAATACATATTTAATATATTAAAATTAGATTCACGTGTAGTGAGTTCACCGAAAATGTGTCAAGTTATAATCCCACTAGATGTACCGTCTTTGCCAGACGCAATTGTAGAGGGGAAAAACGGAAAAGAGACCATTGATAGTAAAGCGGTGCGCAAACAAAAAGATGCCAGATCGTCGCTAGTAGACATGGAGTATGATGAGCATTTATTGCGAATGAAACTCTTAGCATCAAAATTGGAGCATCAAGGGCAGAAAAAGAAAATGAGGAACGATTTAGCTAGCTACCGCTTACGAGAGCACAAGATCAAAATGAGGATTTTGAAACAGCAAATGTGTAATGCTAGAGATTTAACAACTAAAAATGCCGAAAGTACGATTATTTATGAACCTTTAACCAATCATTTAATCATGTAAAGTAACCAATATATTAATATTCGAAGTGCGAACTAATTAAATTTTTTTGAACAGCCTTTGCAGACAAAGATGAATTAGTTGGGGATTCTTCTGATTCGTCACAATCAGATGGTTCGTATACGTCATTGTCGTAAATATCACAACGTCGTCTAATTAAATACAAGAATTCAGAATGAACCATTATTTCCTATACTGTTCTAAACATAAATTTGTTATACCTTGAAACATTATGCAGAACTGCAGTAGCTATTATAACTGTTAAAGTTGTGGTTGTGGACAGTTTCAAACGCATATAATGCAAGCACGGAAATCGACGCTTCCACACCCCGAAACATCGCTCAGTTAGATTTCTAGTTGATAAAATAGCACGTTAGTATCTATATTATGCAAAAATTAAATGTAATTTCTGAATTAAGTGCGAATTCATATTTTATTTTTTTTGTTCATTTTACTACCGTTTCTCAGCTATAGTCACTGGCATTCTAAGAGGTTTCATTAAAAATGGCAAAAGCGGGTAGCCACTGTCTCCTATCAGCATTCCTGGCGCATCTCCAGATTCCAATTTTGCACATAACATACTATTTTCAAACACTCTTGTGTCATGGGCTGAACCATACCATCGAGCGACTATGTCGATAAAATTTAGATCCGCGTCACAAACACCTTGAACATTAACCGAGAAATCTGATTTCCTATTTCTAAATAGTTCGGCATCACGTCCACCTGGAGATTGTATCTTAACGTGGCATCCGTCAATAACACTCCTACATGTTTCAAAAAATTGTAGTGATAAGGGCTACAACTGTACTAAAAAATTTTTTTTAACTTGGTTTTTTATGTATTCAATATATTTTACCAGGGAATTTCGCAACTTCGTAAAACTTCTCTCTTTCAATTGTGGCCTGGTTCAATTCTGGAAACTTAATATGGATTGATCTTAATTTGGCAATGGCAATGGACACTCGTTTAATAAGTCGACAAATAGTAGGTTGAGTGACTTGAGTTGAGTGTTGTGTAAGTCACTAACAACTAATTGAAACGATCCAGTTGCATAATATCGAAGTACTGTTAAAAACTGTATTATCGGTGGAATGTATGTTCCTCTCTTCAACGGAGCACTAATACTACTTTCGATCAGGTTCGTTATATAAATAGCAGTTTGTTTAAACATGTGAAAACGAAGTTTGAAATCGTGAGAATTATAATATTCAATAGGGTTGTCTCTATCACGTAAACGTACCCGGTGAATAATATTTATTCGTCTTTTTCTTGCTAACCTCTCCTCTAGTTTATCTAATCTAGACAGTGACATATTTGGATTTACTATTGCTGACCTTTCAAAATTATTACGAAGTAAAATTTGGGCTCCGCAGAAAAAGGATGCTTTTTGATTTTCATTTCTCTCAAGCTTTTACCCACGTTGACCCTACTACCCAGGCAGAGTCACGGTTTCCATGAAAATTCGTGACTCTGACATTGATCCCAATGTAAGAGTAAGCATTGTGTATACAATTCTTAAATTAAACTCTTACCCTTACCCGATGGTTGACCATACCATACCAGTGGGTTAGATTGTCATTATGTATGCCAAAACTTGTGAACTTACTCGGAGGTAAGGTTGACCCTTCATTACACATACTGCCCTAAAAAAGTCAATGGCGTTTCCTAAAAATTGTTAGCCGATAGTATAAAATATTTCAATCCGCTTCTACCAAATTTGAGATTTTATAATAAAGGAAATTTAACAGGAAAATATCTATTAGACGATGGAAAAAATCTATTTTGAATTTTAATTCCATTTTATTATAGAATTTCCATTTTTTGATTTCCTTTAAATTTAAATAATCATTATTAACCGATTTTAATTTTCTGTAGATTTTAAAACTCATAATCAATCAAGATAAAATATCTGTTGATTTTCATAGTCAACATTAATCAATTTTGATTTTCTGTTGATTTTCATACTCAACATTAATCAATTTTGATTTTCTGTTGATTTTCATACTCAACATTAATCAATTTTGATTTTCTGTTGATTTTCATAGTCAAAATTAATCAATTTTGATTTTCTGTTGATTTTCATAGTCAAAATTAATCAATTTTGATTTTCTGATGATTTTCATAGTCAACATTAATCAATTTTGATTTTCTGTTGATTTTCATAGTCAACGTTAATCAATTTTGATTTTCTGTTGATTTTCATAGTCAACGTTAATCAATTTTGATTTTCTGTTGATTTTCATAGTCAACATTTGTTCAAGCACGTTTTGGAATTTTATCTAGTAGTAAGTATGCATGTTTGTGTGAGTCAATTTAGTGTAGTTTCCCCAATGCATTATTACATTTTTGCTCATATTTTTTAAATGTATCAACTTAATTTAGTTTCGTTCTGATACAATTATTCACAATTATTCACAATAATTTTGCGGTTTTTTCAATACCTTATTTGTATTTCTAGCATGTAATTTGACCACTCCAAAACGGGGTGCTCTCAGGTCAATATAGTTTATAAGCTAGGGTTCATCTATTGGAACCGCTCACTGCAACCAGTGAGTGTGTATTTAAGCCTAAGCTCACTGCAACCAGTGAGCGTGTATTTAAGCCTAAGCTCACTGCAACCAGTGAGCGTGTATTTAAGCCTAAGCTCACTGCAACCAGTGAGTATGTATTTAAGCCTAATTTCATTGAGCCATGTAAATTAGTATAGACTAGTAACTAAACATTGCGATGTAGTATTATGTATCTAACTGTAAGAATCCAGCAATTTACCTTCTAAAATCCAGCGACCTATGTTAAGCTTATGGATCTGGAACCTGTAAATTCCAGCTACCAATTGTATTAAATTGTAATGTAATTTAGCGCTAATAATAAATAGTAAGCACATTTTCTAAGTACGTATATTATATATACAGCGAACCATGTTAAAACCAGCCAGTCTTCTACGCAAGCTCCCAGAGTCAACAAGACTATCTGCTCCTGCGGCATTGTGCCAATAATTCTAAGCGTCCTAGTGACATCGCGGCCTAGTGCCAATTATAGTTATTTTGCGGACATTTGGTCCACCTATTTAAATAAGCAAATTGTGTGTGTGTGCCCCTTAAGGGAATAAATTGTGTGAAAGGAAAATACCAAGTTTTACACTGACATATTTCTTTTATCATTACACATCATATATCTCACGCACAGCATCAACCATCATTGATCAGTGGCAGTAGCTTGGCTGCATCAAATAGACTTAACCTTTGACCTTCCACTGCCAAGGACTCAAGACACAGCTGCACGCGTCTCCCTTAAACGGGATACAACAACATTAATCAATTTTGATTTTCGGTTTTCATATATCCTTACAATATCAATTTCTGAATTTTTAATATGTCGTAGTTTTTTCAAAATCCGTACTCTCGGTTTTGTGTTACGTGCGAGTACTTTTTGTCGCCCTAAATGTGTACACGGTATTCTTTTAATCAGGCAAGCTTCTGTTACGGCTTGCTGTAGGTTTTAAAATTATGAATATACTAGAGCTCTTTTGTTTTTAAAATTGCCCATATTCTAAGGTAATCGAAATTATTTATTGAAATAGGCTCAAAAAAAGGCGAAAGTCAGCCCAAGAAGAGATGAATGTGGAACATCTACAAATATACCCCGGAGTAAATATGAATGGACATAACTTAGACCTAGATCCTGTGGACCTAAATACTGCAAAATCAGTAAAAAAAATAATGTTTATTTTCTTTGAGATTCAAGAGTTATTGTTTTAAAAAATATATTCATGTATAAAATTAAAATTGATTATTCTAGGTGGCTACCGTAGGGTGTCAAACTGAAATGAGTTTAAAAAACGCTTATGGAGGAGACTTAAAGATATTTTTAAGTTCAACAATTAATGGGGAATCCAGCACATATGTAAGCCATACAACCTCATGTAAAATGTCTGCGAATAAAGTGAAGAAGGTGGATGTAGCTGTAGGAACATCCTACAAGACTTGCAGTTTTAATGGATACAATTCTGTAATTAATGATGAAAATGAAACACGAAGCTTGGCAGGAGTACAGGCTAATGTTTTCAGCCTACTTTTAAATATTATCCCTAATGATCCTGTGAAGAACGTGTCGCTAAGAAAGGAGGATAACTTGCTGATATTTTTGATGAAAATAAAATTAGGGTTGTCGTTTTCGGCCCTATCTGCAATTTTTGGGATTCATCGGTCAACAGTAAGTAGAACGTTTTTTCATATGTTATACCTACTAAAGGCAAGAACCAAAGATTGGATATTTTGGCCATCAAAAGAAGCTGTTTTAGTTACTATGCCCGACTGTTTTAAGAATTCATATTCAAATTGTCGCGTTATAATTGATTGTACTGAAGTCAAAACAGGGAAACCATCGACTGTACAACAACAAATATTTATGTATTCACAATATAAAAGTCCCTGGACAGTTAAATTTTTAATTGGAATAACACCTGCTGGCCTAATTTCCTTTATTTCGAAGGCGTATGGTGGCAGAACAACGGATTCATTTATAACGAATGATTCCGGATTGTTAAATAAACTAGAGGAAGGAGACATTGTGTTAGCAGACAAAGGTTTTCCGTTAATTAATACAGCTTGCGAAAACAAAAATGTTATTTTAGTAATGTCCCCATTTTCTGATCCAAATGTAGCACAATTTTCAGAAAAAGGCATGGAAGAAACGTACAACATTGCAAGTGTCCGTATTCATGTGGAAAGAATTATTCAACGAGTAAAAATATTTAATATACTTCAGCACAGACTTCCCATTTATTTACTTCCACACATTGATGATATAATACATATTTGTTGTGTATTAGTTAATTTACAACCTACTATTTTAAAGCAGTGATTTCACTAATGTATATAAGCAAAGATACACATTTGAGCAAAGCAGCGGAAGCTACTTTGGAGTCTTTAAAATATATATGTTAATGAATGTTATATAATTTTGTAAACTACAATTGCAACTTACATAAAAGTTTTTGTTACTTTAATAATTCATTCAACATGTATGTAAAATAAAAGTGTTCGAGCTTTGGAATAATTTCACGCAAAAATGCTTCGTCTTTGTTTACACAGACACATACCTGCTGCTTACTACTGTGTACGACAAAATCGCACACATTTGCCTTTGTAACGTACATTCCAAGTTGTATTTGAGTAAAGTATGTATGGTGTTTTAGTAACTGAAGATTACTTTCATCGAAGTAAAGATATTTTACATAAGAAACTTTTTCCTTAATGTCAACTATGTTTTTATTTTTCCTAGTAGATGGACACTTTATTTCTAGAAGCCGTTTACCGTTTTTATCCAAAATAATTCCATCCGGGCTTACGCAGACCCAAGGTTGTTGACTGGTAACAATGACTCCACATTCTAAAATTCGCTAAGAAATAGTCTTCTGAAATTTATGTCTTGCAACTTTTTCCATTCTTAAACCGTATTCTGTGTTTTTGTTAGAAAAGTCTTTGATGTTGATGAGACGAGCAGCTAAGATGTGAAAATTAGCTCTCCTTGTCACGATAGAATGTGCTTTTGAACCAGATATTCGTATACGCCTTGCTTCTTTCCAGGATATTTGATTCTGTCCCATCGATGAAATTGCCAAACGCACTATGTCATCTTTTGATAAAACAATCTCCTTGGTATAGAAACTGGCTTGCTCCAAGGTCATGTTAGCTATTAGATCATATTTTAGTTTTTTACTCGATCTTTTTGATGTCAGTTGATGAAAATGATATTCTTCATGACTTGAATTGTTTATTTCTTGAAGAATTTTTTCTAAGATCTCGTATTCACACTTTTTTTGCACCCGGCTGATAATTAATTTGGCTTAACAGTTGACGTATTTCTGTTTCTACTGTGTGTTCATTTTGCTTTTTAAGTGTCTCGTTTATAGGACAGTCTATATCTGGAAAGTGTTCCGGAATTGCTGATAGGATAAGCTGATAAAGCTGGCTCATCAATTTTTACAGGATACAATGATTTGATGGTCATTCCTTTTGAGTACAATGCTTATGGATCCCCTTTCGGTATTCCCCAAGATTGTTTCATAGATGTTTTGGCTAATAATGATTCTTGTCCATTGATAAATATAATAGTCCCTGCTGGGGACGTATACGGGACCCGATATCCGACTATACGGGACCCGACAATCCGACAATACGGGACCCGGCAATCCTACAATACGGGACCCGACAATCCGAATATACGGGACCCGACAATACGGGTCCCGAAAAACCCCATTTATCCAAAAAAACTCAAAAATGTCAACAATTGTCAAAAATCATCAAAAATGTCAACAATTATTTCACATTGTCAAAAATGTCAAAAATGTCTAAAAGTGTTAAACATTATCAAAAATGTCAACAATTGTTTAACATTGTCAAAAATGTCAAAAATGTCTACAATTGTTTGACATTGTCAAAAATGTCAACAATTGTTTGACATTGTCAGAAATGTCAAAAAATGTCAAAGTGTCAAAATTTATCAATAATGTCAACAATTGTCAAAAATCATCAAAAAGGTCAACAATTATTTAACATTGTTTAACATTGTCAAAAATGTCAACAATTGTTTGACATTGTCAGAAATGTCAAAAAATGTCAAAAATTATCAACAATTATCATAAAATGTCCTATTCAGAATATTCAAATTGGCCAATGCACTCGAAAAAACAATTTTGCATATCGTCTGCTTAATGTTACAAGGTAACAAGCCATTTTATTATGGCTGAGACAAAGTAACAAGCCACATCTCCTGATACAATGGTTTGTCACTGTATCAGGCGATGTGGCTTGTCACATTGTCGCACCCATGATAAAATGGCTTGTTACTTTGTAGCAGTCATGATAAAATGGCTTGTTACATTGTAACATTAAGCAGACGATATGCTGATTTGTTTTTTGACATTTTTTGACATTTTTGACAATGTTCAACAATTGTTGACATTTTTGATAATTTTTCACACTTTTTTACATTTTTGACAATGTTAAACAATGGTTGACATTTTTGATGATTTTTGACAATTGTTGACATTTTTGAGTTGTTTTGGATGAATTGGGATTTTCGGGACCCGTATTGTCGGATTGTCGGGTCGCGTATATTCGGATTGTCGGGTCCCGTATTGTCGGATTGTCGGGTCGCGTATCGTCGGATTGTCGGGTCGCGTATAGTCGGATATCGGGTCCCGTATACGTCCCGTCCCTGCTGCGTGCTTGCACTTAGCTACAATTCCAGCTTTGCAGGAACAGTTTCCGGTTAATATTTCCCGATTCAGATTTAACTGTGTAAAAAATGCCTCATTATTTTTATTATTGGTCAATGTACTATAAACAAATTATACTTTATATCAATTTAGTTAATAAAATTAGATGTGGTTTTACCTGAATTTCTATTTTATACGCCTTTGCGTTGACACTGGTTTGAGGAAGACATGTCGATTTTATCAGAAAATTTTTTGGGTACTGAATTTCATGAAGATTTTTGATGTGATGTGCAACCACCAAAGCTTTGCCTTTGTTTAGGGTTGATTTTCGAAAATAGTTATGTTTAACTACTTTTTGAAAACCACAGTATAACTTAATTTCGGTCATTTTTATTAGTGAGTCACCAAATTAAAATTAACTGCAATGTTCACGGTTGAAATGTGGAAATTTTTATGATAGTCTATCACTGTTAAAATATGATCTTAGAAAAACACATTCAGTTATTTGTTTTGCCCAAGACTATGATTTTTTGAAACAACAAAAACGGAGATTTATGTCAGTTTGTATGTCACAGTTAAATTATACCTTTTTACATATGTTTAATTGTTTATTTTCACCAGGAAGTACCATTCCGAGGTACAGAAGCGACTCCAACAATTAAAGTCACACTTTACCGCTTGGGCAGCGCTGTAGTCTAGTTTTGCGCTGACATTTAACCTTGTGCACACAGCGAATTCAAGGATAACATTCAAATCCTAGTCAATCTAGATAAGTACTTCACAATTTTATCAATCCAAATAAATTGGAATAATTCACACAATAGTGGAAAATGAGTAAATCTGAGATTAAGTACGAGGAGACTGTGCCCACGGAAAAATCTTTTTTTCTTCCAAAATCTGGAGGAGAGAATTTAAAAGAAGCAATAAGTGTGAGTTGTGTGCTTGCCAGTGTTGACAGTGATGCTAAGAACCAACAAAAGGATGTAGAGAAAGGATTTTGTGGCAGATATGCCGGTATTATATTGCCCATCTTGTCTGCCCTAATATTTACATTCGGAGCTCTGATTGTGAAATCGTTAAAAGGATACCATCCATTCACATTGGGTGTCTATCGGTTCCAGGGAATATTGCTCCCTTCAATACCCCTCATAGCCTACGCAAAATGGAAGCAGAAGAAAAACGTCTTTGAACCAATCTCTCCACTCAACGAAAAGGATAACTGGAAAACGCTAACATTTCTCGGAGTACAAATAGAATATTTTGAGCCATTTTTACAAATATTATATCAATTTTTAATTACTATGTACAATACAAAACCAATGTTTTGAAAAAAAAGATTTCCAGCTGTTTGAGAATTTTGCATATGCTTATATTTCTTTCTTTTGGCGCAGATGAGGGGGCTTATGGGTTGTGGAGCTCTTATATTCTACTTCTACGCGCTACAACATCTCAGCATAGCAGACACAATGATCATAGGATCTGTGAAACCAGTTCTGGTAACTTTAGTGGCTCACCTAATTTTAAAAGAAAGATGTGGAATTTTTCAAAATTTTTGTGACACTTTTAACCATATTTGGAGTTGGGGTTATCCTGCGACCACCAATATTGACTGGTGCCGATTCATTCGATCATGAACTTCTGGTAAGACACCTGTACTATTATATAATGGTAATTACCAGTTGATTTTGTTTTCATGCTTTTTATTGGCAGATAGGGGCTTTGTATGCTCTTGGAGGAGTCCTGGCATCGGCATTGTCGACAACAATCATCCGTGCTCTTCGTAAAGTGCATTTTGTACTACTGAATTTAGTTTTTGGAACTTGCGGAACCCTCGTATGTATAGTGTTGGGCCTTTCATTCAGAGTATTTGCATTTCCTCATGGAACTCGAGATATTCTCTTGGCGATGGCTTTGGCTGTTGTCACCTTTTTTGTACAGACTCTGTTCACTTTAGCACTTCAAAAGGAACAGGCAGGGCCTGTTTCTCTCGTTAGAACAACAGAAACAATTTTCGCATTTATTGGGCAATATCTCCTCGGAATTGAACCTGATATATATAGGTATGTGTCAGGAGACTGACCTAGCGATATTTAAAATCCCGCTAAACAAGGTGACTTTGTTGTCGAAAATAGATCTAGATCTAGTTAGCGATAAGGGGGTTCCTTAACTATTTTCGTCACAACGCCACTATAACGGGAAAGTCGAGAACAAGTTGGAGGCAGATTTTGTCTCCCGGAGACAAAATTTTGGGCCACAGTCCTTTAACTCTTATCAACGGCTCACAACGTGAAGCGAAAAGTTGGTAAGAGTATAAAAACTAATAGGTATGCTATGATTTGGGTATCTGTAAATCAAAAAAAGCGCTTTGTCTAAACGTGATCTAGACGATATATATTTTACACACAGAATAGTCGCCATCTACTGTGTTGTGTCAAGACTTTAATAAGAGAAATGGCATGCTATTTATTACTGTGAAGCTATGGCTCAGCCGATCAGCACCCTTGGTTCAAGTCAGCTGATCCGCTCAGCCAGTCAACACATTTGATTCAGCTTGTGGGCAGCGGCTTAGTGGCTTCAACAAAAACAAAGAATTGTCCCATCTTCTATACCTCACTAACTCTCCATTGTTAATCTATGTATTTTACATACTTAGATATAGTAACTACCCGTGGCAGATCCCCATGGAAAAATGAAAAAATGAAAAGTGGGTGGGAAAGCTCGCCAATTGACGTCATTGGCGAGTGTGTATTTAAATTGAGATCCCCAAGTGGGGGGAATTAGGGATCGGCTGTAGTCATGTAAATTCTCCACACATTTTCACTTGTTCCGAACCCCCCACCCCCAATAAATCGAATAATCTGACATTCCTTTTCTATAATATTATAGTCTATATTCCTTAATTGATAGTAACTATATAGATATGAAGTACGGTCACATGATTGAACTTTGTTTACATTTCGTATTTAACCTGTTCGCTACCAATGACGTTTCAATAACGTTTTCCAGTAACCAAATTTATAGTCCAAATACGTGTCAAACACGTACTGTTAGCCGCTTTCAAGTTTTGCCTTCCTATCATCAAGTTGCATAGCGATACGCATTCTGATTGGTTGATAATTTTTGAAATCCTGCAATCTGATTGGTTATTTCTATAACAAAAATTCTATAGGTTACCTAAATGGGGACACATTTCCAAAATTTAGGTTTTGAATGCGCAAAAGACAATTACACCGAAAAGGATCGATACTTTAAATTTAATAACTGTACTGGGGGTCTTACAATACTAAGATTTAGACAGAAAAGAGTGATTCCCACATTGTGCTAAAAAGACCAGAATGGGTATTTTGTAAGATGTATCCCACAGAAGAGGAAGCTAAAGTGGAACTCCTTTTGGCATGGACACAAAAGTCAGTAAATTTCACCAGTAGTGGCAAAGTTATACACTGGTGTTTGAATGTCCGTGAAGTTATACCATGGTAGAAATTACTATGTAGCTTCCAAAGGTGGGCTTAACATGGGCCCGGTTCACCACCAACGTACAAGCCGAAAAATATCACGACAATGCAATAATCAAACAAGGGCCGTTCGAAAATTACAAAATAAGTATAAATAGACCTAGGGGACATTGACAAACAACGTCAATAGCCAAAATATGATATTTCCGTTGTAATGCATCTGTATCTGTATGAAACCTCCAAAAACCTTAAAAACAGTCAAAAATGATAATAGGGGCCGTCCATAAATGGTGCAAATATTAAAATGTGCCATTTTCCATTTCCAAAATACAAAAATCGAAAAACCTAATCCAGGGGACATTCACCAACTATGTAAACAGCCAAGATTTCCCATTTCCACCATAGCACAACTGCCTGAGAACGAAACTATAAAAATCATAAAAATCAGTTTAAAAAGTTACTAAGGGTCATCCGTAAATGGTGCAGATATAAAACTTATACCATTACTACATATGAAACTACGTTCAGGATAAATTGGCCTAGGGGAAATTCACAAACAACGTCAATAGCAAAAATTTGACATTTACGTTGTACGGAACCTGTATCTGACTGAAACCACAAAAAACATTAATATCAGTCATAAACTAAAATAGGGACCGTCCACAAATCGAATAAATTAAAAAACATGCCATTTGTTCTCAAATGAAGCTATGTTAGTAAATTATCACTAAAAATATAAAATGTACTAATTGGCACACGGGCCTTTCCCAAAATACAAAATCAAAAAATTCCATCTAGGGGAAATTTGCAAACTATGTAAATACCCAAAACTTGCAATTTATTTTCTAGCGAAACAGACTGTGGATTTCAATTACCAACACGTAGAACGTCCAAAATCGACAGATAAACTTTCCTATATGTAGGAACCGCTATGATACTGCCAACAATGAAAGGGTTCTAGGTCAGTTTGGCAAAAGCCATTTTGGCAAAAAAAAATTTTTTTTCAAATTCACCACTGTGGATAATTTGGCAAAACGAGTCGGATAATTTGGCAAAAGTCGGTTTAAGTAATGTTTAAGACGCTGCAGGCCATGTAAGTCATGTTTTATGCTGGGTTCAGTACTTAATGCGATGGTTGTGCATGTTAATACATTCTAATTTGTATGACTGATTTATCACTCACCTCTCAGTTTCTTCTGAGGAATGGCTGAGTCAACATTAAAGTACGTTTCCCAAACGCTGACCAAAGTAACGCATAAGTTGGCTCGTAATGGATATTCTTATAGTTTGCGAAACACTTGTGGACAGAAAACTAAACCTGGTCATTTCTGACAGTTTACAGTTCACATTTAAAAACACTAGGTTTTTACAATTTGTTTCCCAAGATCACAAAAAATAGTTTTTGCGACTAAAGAAAATATGGTTCGATTATTCCAAATGTGAAACCTGGTTACTCGACGGGACTTTTAAAATTTGCCCTAAGCGGTATAAAAACGGTCAAATCTTTTCAATTCAAGGTGTTTTTAATAGTTACGATGATGAAGATAACGTAGTTAGTAGTACGTCACTTCCTTTACTAACAAGAACGAACAGAAAATACACTTTTACGAATTGTAAATGGTATCTTTCCAATACGAAGGAGGTTATTGTATGCTAAAATAAACAGTAAACTTAAAAAACAACCCGAAAATATGGCAACAAGAGGTTTCCCTTTTCAAAATTTGTAAAAATCGTTGCCATGAACTTGAAATAGTTTTACTATAATTTTAACCAAGATGCCTCGAATTTGTCACTCTATAGTAACGCATTTGTTTAATATCAACTCCATTACCAGGTGCAGACATAGAGGGGGTTTCCCGGATTTTTGCACCCAATCCGTATTTACTTTCTACCACAGAGAGGTAGGCACCCAAACCAAATAACCATGGTTACTTTCGGTTTGGGTGCTTACTCCTCTGTGGCAGTAAAGGTAGAATTCGAATTGCAGTACTATCCCATAAAATGACCCACCTGAGCATAAATTTTGATATAAACTAAACTTTGTCGTAAATAACTTTCAATTGCCAACTAGTAACAGGTTCAAAATCGAAAAATCGACATTTCCATATGTCAAGACCCTTATGAAACTGCCAAAACTGAAAGCAGTACTTTCCCATCCATAACGATTTCACCTGTACACATTATTTTGATAAAAACTGAACTTTTCGCCAATACCTTTCAATTGCCAAATCGCATAACGTTCAAAATTGCAAGACCCACTGTCTTATATTTGAGAAAACTTATGAAACTGCCAAAACTGAAAGCAGTACTTTCCCATCCATTATACTTTCACCTGAAGACATAAGTTTCATATAAACCGAACTTTGTCGCAAATAACTTTCAATTGCCAAATCGCATAACGTTCAAAATCATAAGACCCACTGTCTGATATGTGATGACACTTATCAAACTGCCAAAACTGAAAGCAGTACTTTCCCTTCCATCATGCTTTCACCTGAAGACATAATTTTGATATAAACCGAACTTTGTCGCAAATAACTTTCAATTGCCAAATCTCAGAATGTTCAAAATCGCCAGACCCACTGTCTTATATGTAAGGACACTTATTATACTGCGAAAACTGAAAGCAGTACTTTCCCATCCATCAAGCTTTCGCCTGAAGACATATTTTTGAAATAAACCGGACTTTGTCGCAAATAACTTTCAATTGAGAAATCGCATAATGCTCAAAATCGTAAGACTCACTGTCTTATATGTCAGGACACTTATGAAACTGACAAAACTGAAAGCAGTAGTTTCCCAACTATAATGCTTTCACCTGAAGACATAATTTAGAAATAAACCGGACTTTGTCGAAAATAACTTTCAATTGACAAATCGCATAATGCTCAAAATCGTAAGACTCACTGTCTTATATGTCAGGACACGTTGGATATTGTTAAAACTGAAAGCAGTACTTTCCCATCCATCAAGCTTTCGATATAAACGAAAATTTGTCGCAAATAACTGCATTTGATTTGATGGTAAAACTGCGTTTAGTGGTAAAATTGCATTTAATGGTAAAACTGCAATCTATACGAAATTTAAATATTTTCTTACCATTTCTACCAATAATACATTCACTGTTAATTTTTATCTGGTTATAAATAATATAGTGTTTTGTAATGCTTTCGATTTCATTTTCTAAATATAGTACAAACCATTTTACATTCATTCACTTGATTTGGCTATAAAGAGAAAAATATTTTTATAACTTTCTACTACAACCTTGTAAGATGTAGAACATATTCAGGTCAAGTCATCTATATGCTGTCTGTACTCAGTGAGATGGAAAATTAATTTTTTAATGTTATATTGGTTTTTTATCATTGTTAGTTAAGTTAAAAAATATCCTTTTTAACAAACGTGGGTGATTTGCTGTTTTATAGTTGCGGCATATGACTTTGTTTGCATTAATAGCTTAATGTCTCAAGACTCAGAAATAAAATGGGAGTTTAATCTACTTTTTGTGACCAGAGAGAATTGGCAGACTAATTTTTTCTGTTTCAGCATTCTAGGAAAGACAATTTCGAAAAATTGTGAGACCTAGAAAACAAATAGTTTGGAAACCATCTGTTTTTAATTTGAATGAATTTTGGCAACTAATTTTTGACTCCGTGATAACTAATTAATGATGTACAACGCCTATTTGATTTGGCAATTGAAAGTTATTTGCGACAAAATTCAGTTTATATCAAAATTATGTCTTCAGGTGAATGCTTGATGGATGGGAAAGTACTGCTTTGAGTTTTGGCAGTTCCATTAGTGTCTTAAAATGTAAAACAGTCTGTCTGGCGATTTTGGAAGTTATCTGATTGGCAATTGAAAGTTATTTGCGACAAAGTTCAGTTTTTATCAAAATAATGTGTACAGGTGAAAGCCTTATGAATGGGAAAGTACTGCTTTCAGTTTTGGCAGATTCATAAGTTTTGTCAAATATAAGACAGTGGGTCTGGCGATTTTGAGCATTATGCGATTTGTCAATTGAAAGTTATTTGCGACAAAGTCCAGTTTATTTCAAAAGTATGTCTTCAGGTGAAAGCATGATGGTTGGGAAAGTACTGCTTTCAGTTTTGGCAGTTTCATAAGTTTTCTCAAATATAAGACAGTGGGTCTGGCGGTTTTGAACGTTATGCGATTTGGCAATTGAAAGTTATTTGCGACAAATTTTCGTTTATATCGAAATTATATATACTGGTGAAAGCCTTATAAATAGGAAACTACTGCTTTCAGTTTTGGCAGTTTCATAAGTGTCCCCGCATCAAGGTTTCGACCAGGAAATACCACTAACGGGAAGTTTCCCATTTCCCACTGGGAAATGTGGGTATCAAAATGGAGTGGGAAATGGGTAAAGTGGGAAATAGAGCTAAAATTGCGCCAAAATTCAAATTTTTGGGCTTCATTTCCCATATTTCCCACTAATTCCCACTATTTCCCATTAACCACAATTTCCCGCATTTCCCGGACGTCCAACAAACAGAGGTGGGAAATGGGAATATTCGCAACTCTGCCCCGCATAGAAGACATTGAGTCTTACGATTTTGAACATTCAGCGATTCGGCAATTGAAAGTTATTTGGGACAAAGTCCAGCTTATTTCAAAATTATGTCTTCAGGTGAAAGCATGATGGATGGGAATGTACTGCTTTCTGTTTTCGCAGTATGATAAGTGTCCTTACATATAAGACAGTGGGTCTGGCGATTTTGAACGTTCTGAGATTTGGCAATTGAAAGTTATTTGCGACAAAGTCCGGTTTATATCAAAATTATGTCTTCAGGCGAAAGCATGATGGATGGGAAAGTACTGCTTTCAGTTTTTTCAGTTTTAAAAGTGCCCTGACATATGCGACTGTCGATCTTATGATTTTGAACGTTATGCTATTTGGTAATTGAAAGTTGTTTGCGACGAAGTTCGGTTTATATCAAAATTATGTGTACAGGTGAAAGCATGATATAAGGGAAAGTACTGCTTTCAGTTTTGGCAGTATAATAAGTGTCCTTACATATAAGACAGTGGGTCTAGCGATTTTGAACGTTCTGAGATTTGGCAATTGAAAGTTATTTGCAACAAAGTTCGGTTTATATCAAAATTATGTATTTAGATGAAAGCATGATGGAAGGGAAAGTACTGCTTTCAGTTTTGGCAGCATCCTAAGTGTCATTATATATAAGACAGTGGGTCTGACGGTTTTGAAGGTTATGTGATTTGTCAATTGAAAGTTATTGGCGACAAAGTTCAGTTTATAACAAAATTATGTCTTCAGGTGAAAGCTTGATGGATGGGAAAGTACTGCTGTCAGTTTTGGCAGTTTCATTAGTGTCCTCAAATGTAAAACAGTCTGTCTGGCGATTTTGGACGTTATTTGATTTGGCAATTGAAAGTTATTTGCGACAAAATTCAGTTTTTATCAAAATAATGCGTACAGGTGAAAGCCTTATGAATGGGATAGTACTGCTTTCAGTTTTGGCAGATTCATAAGTTTTGTCAAATATAAGACAGTGGGTCTGGCGATTTTGAGCATTATGCGATTTGTCAATTGAAAGTTATTTGCGACAAAGTCCAGTTTATGTCAAAAGTATGTCTTCAGGTGAAAGCATGATGGTTGGGAAAGTACTGCTTTCAGTTTTGGCAGTTTCATAAGTTTTCTCAAATATAAGACAGTGGGTCTGTCGGTTTTGAACGTTATGCGATTTGGCAATTTATTTATTTATTTATTTATTTATTTGCACAGATATTACCCTCTAATGAGGTCCTTACAATACCAGAATACTTACAATAGGTATACACATTTTGTTAGCATACATAATTAACTATACTAAATTAAACCTAAAGCGACATCATCAATACATGAATAATTTAACTCTGTATCAGAAGTGGTTGTACAATACATTGTTTGTTGATTAACTAAATATTTTTTTACTTCGGTCTTAAAACTATCATAATTCTTATTACCAGTGATATCAGTAGGTATAGTGAACCATAGCATAATAGCATTGAATTTAGAACATTTTTTGTACATTTGTGTGTAACCTTTAAACTCAGGGGTAGTGTAAGTATTGCTTCGGGTTTCTATTGTCTGAATATTGTTAAAGTCAAAGTAGTCATTATAGTAAGGAGGGCAAATATTGTGGAAGACAGTGTAGGCTAATTTTAATATTTCATATTTGTACATATAGTCAGGGAACAGCCAGTTCAAGGAATTGGAAATTTCATATTTGACAGAATCATACTTATTTCTATTTAAGACAAATCTCCCAGAACATCGTATAAGCTTATCTACTAGATCTAAATTAAACTTTGGTGCATTTCCCCAAACAGCCGACATGTATTGAATAATAGGCATAATAAGAGAATTTACTACTAACTTACGATTTATCAAAGTCATATATTGTTGTAAGGGGTACAACGACCATAGTATTGAATTGCATTTTTTTCTTAAATCACATATATGGTCTGTCCAATTCAAAGTAGAGTCAATAGTTAAACCTAAACATTTAATTTTATCTACACAAGATATTACACAGTCATTAACTTTAAAACTAACTGGACCTAGAGATTTGACCACATGAGGTCGACCAACAATCATAAATAAAGTTTTATCTACATTAAGGTCCATTCTATTAACCGTCATCCAGTCTAATACATTTAACATATGATTCTTAATAGATAAAAGTAGCGCTGATATACTGTCCGGAGGACCAGCGATTGTCAACGTTGTATCATCGGCAAATAAAATGCTTAAACTATTTCTTATAACTAATGGTAGGTCATTTATGTATAAAGAGAAGAGTACAGGCCCTAAAATACTTCCTTGTGGAACTCCTAATGTAGTATACTTTATGTCAGACGAATTATCATTGTCAATGTAAACAAATTGTCCCCTGTCGCTAAGATAAGATTGGAACCAGGAAGGATCTATTCCATACCATAATAACTTATGAAATAAGAGTTCTCTACATACGGTATCGAAAGCCTTTCTCAAGTCAAGTGATAAAAGAAGGCAAATATTACCTTTATCAATATTTGTTAACATAAAATCTGTTAAGGCCACTTGGGCATGTACTGTTGAATGTTTAGCCCTAAACCCGAATTGCTGATTACATAAAATATGGTTTGTATTTAGGTATTCTAATAGATTAGACAAAACACATTTTTCCTTAATCTTAAGTAATAAAGGTAAATTGCTTATAGGACGCAAATCTTGCGGCTTTGTTACAATTGGAAGCTTAGGCGATGGAATAATTTTAGATATTTTAAGTTTGTTAGGTACCTTACAATCAGTTATACTAGTATTAACTATTTCTAATAATTCTTGACAAATAAGAGGTGATGACAGACAGTAATGAATCATTAGAGCTGACAGACCCATATAATCATGATTTTTACCTGTGTTATTATTACATGTTTTCCATGCATGTATAAGTGTAGTCATATCTACTGGGTTTACTATAAAGTAATTAGTAAATGTTGGTATTGTATCAGGTTTAGTAGGATAGGCATGGTACACCTTGAATGGTGGAGTGGAGCTTATACTAATAAAATAATCATTTATGGCACTAGCTGGTAGATTAACTTCACTATTATTCTTAGGTTTAATGTTAACTAATGACTTTATACCTTTTATTGGGCCAAGCTTCTCAATAGTAGTATTAACATGATTTTTGGTGTCTGTATGTATAAGATTTTTTACCTGTTTTTTTAATATTTTATGGTTATTAATATTATCTACACTTGGTATATTACACGACAGTTTGTACGCTTTGTCCCTTTCAGCTTTTGCTACTAAAGTGGGTTCGGTAAGTTTTACCTTATTAGGATACTGTACAATAGTTTTTGATACCCAAGGAGCAAGTTCATCAAAAATACTTATAATCGTGTTACAAAAAGTATCAACTCTAAGTTCTAAATCTATGCATTCAATATCAAACCGAGTGTTATTTATTTTTTCTGCTAACATGCTCATATCCATTTGTTTATAGTTTCTATACATAAAGCTTTTTTTGGGATACCTAATCTTATCATTAGATTTAATTGTGGCTGTAACTAAACAGTGGTCAGAAATGTGGGGGTTACTAACTTTAATATCGGCAACATTATTTTCATCCTTAGTAATAAATAGATCTAAAATTGAATCACCTCTAGTTGGTACGTTTACAAGTTGTATAAATTTTAAAGATTGTAGTGTAATTTCTAACTTACTATAGCTAGATGTAGTCCTTAGATTAAAATCGCCTTGTACATAGACAGCTTTATCTGTAGTACCTAGTTCTGAGAACATTAAATCCAAAGAAGTAATATCATTTATTAAGCATGCTGCATTATAATCTGGAGAACGATAAATGCAAACTATGATAAATGATTTGTTGAACTTGTATTGTACCACTAAGGCTAAATACTCTAAGTTAGTGTTACAATCTAATTCATCTTTGCACTTAAAAATATATTCTTTACATTTAAAAGCTTGTTTAACATATATACCTATACCACCACCTCCATCCTTATGATTACACATTCTGTCTTTTCGAAAGAAATCAAAGCCAGGTATGTTAATAGGTATAATACATTGCTCAAGAAAAGTTTCGGTAACACAGAGTATTTCTAAATTATTGGAATGGATTAAATAATTAACAAGAAAGACCTTATTTTTTAGTGCACGGACATTGATATGAGCTATTTCGTATGATTTGTTGCCTGATGTGCCTGAAAAGGACGATTTGACTTCTTTCTCAAAAGAACATTTAACTGAGTTTGTAAAGGACTATCTTGGGTAGCAGGTAGGATAATATTATTCTGAGAAAAAGAAGAAGGTTGACTCTGGTTGACATCGGAAGAGACATTCACATTGCTAATTGAGTGTGGGGCCTGTCTATGCATTATTTCACGTTTATTTTTCTTCTCAATTGCTTGTTGTTTTGATAGGTCTGGATTTATAAAGACCTTACTATAATCACAATGACCTTTAAGTTTATAAGTAGATAGTAACAATTTCCTGCGTTCAGTAAGACTTAGAAAGGTAAGTTTAACAAGGCTATTATAACCTCTAATTAAAACATTTATGTCTCTTAAGAATCCTATGTTAGAATTAAGAGTTTGCAATAATTCAGCTACTTCTTTATGTGGAATGTAATCTGGGGCAGTATGAGATAGATCAATACCCCTAATAATTACATTATATTTGCGAGATTCACTTTCTAACTTATTTTCTAATTTAACAATTTTTTCTGAGTTAGAACTTATACCTGTGGTCATTAAATCTAATTGCTCAGTAACCGAGTTTGAGTCAGATATGCCTAAGTTAACATTATTCAACTTATTTTCTAATTGCATAACCCTGGTATATAAAGAGGATAAAGATATCTTACTTACTTTACATTCGTTGCATATCCAGATATAGTTAGGCAAATCTTTCTTAAAACCTGGGGCACATGAATGGTGGAACGTGTTGTTGCAAAAACCACAACAAACACCACCATTGACCTCATCAGAACAGATTCCACACTTTGAAAGTTCCATATTAATAACTAGGTTTTCAATAATATCACTTAAGGTCAATACACAACAGTCCAAAGAGAATAGTTCTTTGTTATTTATAAATACACTATTACATAGGTCACACTTAAGATTATTATAATATATTACAGTCCGGGTAAAATAGAACGGTAGAAAATACAAGGTTTATAGGTAGGGGTCAGGAGAGTAGAAAATCTTCACTGTTATTAATATGGTAGAACAGCTAACCGTAATCGTGTAAAAATAAAATTACACCAAAATGCGGAAGGCAAAACTGTAGGTAATAATACCCAGTTACCTTCCCCGTGTCTAGTTTAGCTAGCCAAGGACTCCGCTTTTGAAGTAGGTAGAGTAGCACTTCTCAAACAGCAGAGATATAAATGACAAATAATTTATTTATTTAGCTAATAATTGCAAATAAATGTGTCAGATAGAGAGAGACAGCACGTATTCGTAGTACACTGAATTTACTTAACAAGCAGAGAGGAAGTGGCTACTTAGTGTAGTGTAAGATACAACCTTACAATGTCAAGTAGAGATAAGGGAGAGACCCTTCAATTTGTTGCTTCGTCCTTGGCAGCTCGAACTAAACTGTTGAACAATTGAAAGTTATTTGCGACAAATTTTCGTCTATATCGAAATTATATATACTGGTGAAAGCCTTATAAATAGGAAACTACTGCTTTCAGTTTTGGCAGTTTCATAAGTGTCCCCGCACATAAGACAGTGAGTCTTACGATTTTGAACATTCAGCGATTCGGCAATTGAAAGTTATTTGGGACAAAGTCCAGCTTATTTCAAAATTATGTCTTCAGGTGAAAGCAAGATGGATGGGAAAGTACTGCTTTCTGTTTTCGCAGCATCCTAAGTGTCATTATATATAAGACAGTGGGTCTGACGGTTTTGAAGGTTATGTGATTTGTCAATTGAAAGTTATTGGCGACAAAGTTCAGTTTATAACAAAATTATGTCTTCAGGTGAAAGCTTGATGGATGGGAAAGTACTGCTGTCAGTTTTGGCAGTTTCATTAGTGTCCTCAAATGTAAAACAGTCTGTCTGGCGATTTTGGACGTTATTTGATTTGGCAATTGAAAGTTATTTGCGACAAAATTCAGTTTTTATCAAAATAATGCGTACAGGTGAAAGCCTTATGAATGGGATAGTACTGCTTTCAGTTTTGGCAGATTCATAAGTTTTGTCAAATATAAGACAGTGGGTCTGGCGATTTTGAGCATTATGCGATTTGTCAATTGAAAGTTATTTGCGACAAAGTCCAGTTTATTTCAAAAGTATGTCTTCAGGTGAAAGCATGATGGTTGGGAAAGTACTGCTTTCAGTTTTGGCAGCATCCTAAGTGTCATTATATATAAGACAGTGGGTCTGACGGTTTTGAAGGTTATGTGATTTGTCAATTGAAAGTTATTGGCAAGGTGTCGAGTGTGCCGTAAATAGAATTTACGGCATTTGGTATTTGGCGGCATGCCGTAAATGCCGTAAATTATTTTTTCCGTTTCTAGCTGTTTTTATACATAAATTGATGCGGTAAGTGAGTAAAAACACGCTAAAAGTGATTTTATACATCAATATTATGTATTAACATCATTATATGCTACTCCTTGTGGCTGAAAAGCTTTGAAAAGTGAAAACTCATTTTACAAATTATGACAGTTGTCATTTATTATAAAATGATCAAGATTATATTTTTTGTTCTTCCAGTAGTTGAATATTACTATTAAACTGCTAATGCCGTGTGTTATGTATTTTACGGCATTTACGGCTTTTACGGCATTTACGGCATTTACGGCATTTACGGCATGCGGCATCTGAAAATAATTTACGGCATGCCGACTTTATACTCTGGTTATTGGCGACAAAGTTCAGTTTATAACAAAATTATGTCTTCAGGTGAAAGCATGATGGTTGGGAAAGTACTGCTTTCAGTTTTGGCAGTTTCATAAGTTTTCTCAAATATAAGACAGTGGGTCTGGCGGTTTTGAACGTTATGCGATTTGGCAATTGAAAGTTATTTGCGACAAATTTTCGTTTATATCGAAATTATATATACTGGTGAAAGCCTTATAAATAGGAAACTACTGCTTTCAGTTTTGGCAGTTTCATAAGTGTCCCCGCATATAAGACAGTGAGTCTTACGATTTTGAACATTCAGCGATTCGGCAATTGAAAGTTATTTGGGACAAAGTCCAGCTTATTTCAAAATTATGTCTTCAGGTGAAAGCATGATGGATGGGAAAGTACTGCTTTCTGTTTTCGCAGTATGATAAGTGTCCTTACATATAAGACAGTGGGTCTGGCGATTTTGAACGTTCTGAGATTTGGCAATTGAAAGTTATTTGCGACAAAGTCCGGTTTATATCAAAATTATGTCTTCAGGTGAAAGGTTGATGGATGGGAAAGTACTGCTTTCAGTTTTGGCAGTTTCATTAGTGTCCTCAAATATAAAACAGTCTGTCTGGCGATTTTGGACGTTATTTAATTAGGCAATTGAAAGTTATTTGCGACAAAGTCCGGTTTATATCAAAATTATGTCTTCAGGTGAAAGCATGATGGATGGGAAAGTACTGCTTTCAGTTTTTTCAGTTTTAAAAGTGCCCTGACATATGCGACTGTCGATCTTATGATTTTGAACGTTATGCTATTTGGTAATTGAAAGTTATTTGCGACAAAGTTCGGTTTATATCAAAATTATGTGTACAGGTGAAAGCATGATATAAGGGAAAGTACTGCTTTCAGTTTTGGCAGTTTTATTAGTGTCCTCACATATCAGACAGTGGGTCTTACCATTTTGAACGCTATGCGATACGGCAATTGAAAGTTATTGGCGACACAGTTGGGTTTATATCAAAATTATGTCTTCAGGTGAAAGCATGATGGATGGAAAAGTACTGCTTTCAGTTTTGGCAGCATCCTAAGTGTCCTCACATATAACATGCGATTTGGCAATTGAAAGTTATTTTCGACAAAGTCCGGTTTATTTCTAAATTATGTCTTCAGGTGAAAGCATGATGGTTGGGAAGTACTGCTTTCAGTTTTGTCAGTTTCATAAGTGTCCCCACATATAAGACAGTGGGTCTGCCGATTTTGAACGTTATGCGATTTGTCAATTGAAAGTTATTTGCGACAAATTTTCGTTTATATCGAAATTATATATACCGGTGAAAGCCTTATGAATAAGAAACTACTGCTTTCAGTTTTGGCAGTTTCGTAAGTGTCCCCACATATAAGACAGTGAGTTTTACGATTTTGAACATTCAGCGATTTGGCAATTGAAAGTTATTTGCGACAAAGTCCAATTTATTTCAAAATTATGTCTTCAGGTGAAAGCATGATGGATGGGAAAGTACTGCTTTCAGTTTTCGCAGTATAATAAGTGTCTTTACATATAAGACAGTGGGTCTGGCAATTTTGAACGTTATGCGATTTGGCAATTGAAATGTATTTGCGACAAAGTTCAGTTTATAACAAAATTATATCTTCAAGTGAAAGCTTTATGGATGGGAAAGTACTGCTTTCAGTTTTAACAATATCCAACGTGTCCTCTCATATCAGACAATGAGTCTGACGATTTTGAACGGTATGCGATATGTCAATTGAAAATTACTTGCGACAAATTTTCGTTTATATCGAAATTATATATACTGGTGAAAGCCTTATAAATAGGAAACTACTGTTTTCAGTTTTGGCAGTTTCATAAGTGTCCCCACATATAAGACAGTGAGTCTTACGATTTTGAACATTCAGCGATTTGGCAATTGAAAGTTATTTGCGACAAAGTCCAGCTTATTTCAAAATTATGTCTTCAGGTGAAAGCTTGATGGATGGGAAAGTACTGCTTTCAGTTTTCGCAGTATAATAAGTGTTCTTACATATAAGACAGTGGGTCTGGCGATTTTGAACATTCAGCGATTCGGCAATTGAAAGTTATTTGGGACAAAGTCCAGCTTATTTCAAAATTATGTCTTCAGGTGAAACATGATGGATGGGAAAGTACTGCTTTCTGTTTTCGCAGCATCCTAAGTGTCATTATATATAAGACAGTGGGTCTGACGGTTTTGAAGGTTATGTGATTTGTCAATTGAAAGTTATTGGCGACAAAGTTCAGTTTATAACAAAATTATGTCTTCAGGTGAAAGCTTGATGGATGGGAAAGTACTGCTGTCAGTTTTGGCAGTTTCATTAGTGTCCTCAAATGTAAAACAGTCTGTCTGGCGATTTTGGACGTTATTTGATTTGGCACTTGAAAGTTATTTGCGACAAAATTCAGTTTTTATCAAAATAATGGGTACAGGTGATAGCCTTATGAATGGGATAGTACTGCTTTCAGTTTTGGCAGATTCATAAGTTTTGTCAAATATAAGACAGTGGGTCTGGCGATTTTGAGCATTATGCGATTTATCAATTGAAAGTTATTTGCGACAAAGTCCAGTTTATTTCAAAAGTATGTCTTCAGGTGAAAGCATGATGGTTGGGAAAGTACTGCTTTCAGTTTTGGCAGCATCCTAAGTGTCATTGTATATAAGACAGTGGGTCTGACGGTTTTGAAGGTTATGTGATTTGTCAATTGAAAGTTATTGGCGACAAAGTTCAGTTTATAACAAAATTATGTCTTCAGGTGAAAGCATGATGGTTGGGAAAGTACTGCTTTCAGTTTTGGCAGTTTCATAAGTTTTCTCAAATATAAGACAGTGGGTCTGGCGGTTTTGAACGTTATGCGATTTGGCAATTGGAAGTTATTTGCGACAAATTTTCGTTTATATCGAAATTATATATACTGGTGAAAGCCTTATAAATAGGAAACTACTGCTTTCAGTTTTGGCAGTTTCATAAGTGTCCCCGCATATAAGACAGTGAGTCTTAAGATTTTGAACATTCAGCGATTCGGCAATTGAAAGTTATTTGGGACAAAGTCCAGCTTATTAAGTAACGGAGTTACTTTATAGCCATGCCCAATCTGTCTGTCTGTCTGTCTGTCTGTGTGTCCGTCTGTTCGCGCATACGGAATTCTCATGAACATTGCAATACACACAAACAAGCACTGTACTGCGGAGCGAGGGTAATGCATGAGTGAATGGAGTCAAGATAATGCACACAAGCACAGCAGGGCTAGGTGGGGAGTGAGGGATATACACAAACAAGCACAGCACTGTGAATTTCTGGAGAGGGGTCAATACACATTACACAGACAAGTCGGCACTTTGTATTGAAGTGCGGGAGATTTCCTCAGCGAAGGCGTTGGTTCTTGAGTAGTATCAACTTCGATATTTTGACGACTATTATAAATACTTTATCTCTGAACATTGTAGTTTGGTCTGCTGATATCCATAAGCATTACTTCCACGTTGCCAACAGCAATATACAGATAATTGATAAAAAATCCTGTCGACGTTCATATACAGTGGGCGAATTTTGAAGGAATTGTATTACGGTCAATGAATTGGAGTTTTGATCAAGACAGTGACTTCCACGAGGCATTCAATAGTACAAAGAAAACTGACAATGGATTGATTAGAGGATCATATACGGTGAGAAAATATTGAAGGAATTGTACATAATTTTTGAGTACACGTGGACAGTAAACACTGAATGCAGTGCTACAATTGATATTTTGACGACTATCATAAATACTTTATCTCTGAACATTTGATTAGAGGATCATATACGGTGAGAAAATATTGAAGGAATTGTACATAATTTTTGAGTACACATGGACAGTAAACTCTGAATGCAGTGCTACAATTGATATTTTGACGACTATCATAAATACTTTATCTCTGAACATTGGAGTTTGGTCTGCTGATATCCATAAGCATTAATTCTACGTTGCCAACAGCAATATACAGATAATTGATAAACAATTCTGTCGACGTTCATTTACTGTGGGCGAATTTTGAAGGAATTGTATTACGGTCAATGAATTGGAGTTTTGATCAAAGCAGTGACTTCCACGAGGCATTCCATAGTACACAGAAAACGGACAATAGATTGATTAGAGGATCATATACGGTGAGAAAATATTGAAGGAATTGTACATAATTTTTGAGTACACGTGGACAGTAAACACTGAATGCAGTGCTACAATTGATATTTTGACGACTATTATAAATACTTTATCTCTGAACATTGTAGTTTGGTCTGCTGATATCCATAAGCATTACTTCCACGTTGCCAACAGCAATATACAGATAATTGATAAACAATTCTGTCGACGTTCATTTACTGTGGGCGAATTTTGAAGGAATTGTATTACGGTCAATGAATTGGAGTTTTGATCAAGGCAGTGACTTCCACGAGGCATTCCATAGTACACAGAAAACGGACAATAGATTGATTAGAGGATCATATACGGTGAGAAAATATTGAAGGAATTGTACATAATTTTTGAGTACACGTGGACAGTAAACACTGAATGCAGTGCTACAATTGATATTTTGACGACTATTATAAATACTTTATCTCTGAACATTGTAGTTTGGTCTGCTGATATCCATAAGCATTACTTCCACGTTGCCAACAGCAATATACAGATAATTGATAAACAATTCTGTCGACGTTCATATACTGTGGGCGGATTTTGAAGGAATTGTATTACGGTCAATGAATTGGAGTTTTGATCAAGGCAGTGACTTCCACGAGGCATTCAATAGTACACAGAAAACCGACAATGTAATGGATTGATTAGAAGATCATATACGGTGATTGAGTTTGGAGGGTTTGTGCATAATGCTTGAGTACCACCGGTGGATAGTAAATACTAATTACACTATTACAATTAATATATTAACGACTATACTTTCTTTCCGAATATTGCTGTTTGGTCTACTGATATCAACAAACATTACTTCAGCGTGGCCTACAGCAGTATACAGATAAACCATTCTGTCGTCGTTTATATGCAGTGCGGGAATTTCGAAGAATTGTATAACGGTCAATGAGTGGGAGTTTTGATCAAGTTATTGAATTCTACGTAACATTTAATGGTACACAGATAACTGACAATTGATTCGAAAATCATATACAATGGACTTGGGATTGTATTTTACTGGCTTTCTATTTTTGGACAGTGCTATACATAAGCCCTATGGCCCAGTTGCCAGTCTCTGTATGTTTGTACAGTACTTTAGCCTTTTTGAATATTCAGACAGGGAATAATTGTATACTAATCAGTATAATTCCTGTCCTTGCTCCGTTACTTTTTTACACCAGTTACTATGGTTTATTTCAAAATTATGTCTTCAGGTGAAAGCATGATGGATGGGAAAGTACTGCTTTCTGTTTTCGCAGTATGATAAGTGTCCTTACATATAAGACAGTGGGTCTGGCGATTTTGAACGTTCTGAGATTTGGCAATTGAAAGTTATTTGCGACAAAGTCCGGTTTATATCAAAATTATGTCTTCAGGTGAAAGGTTGATGGATGGGAAAGTACTGCTTTCAGTTTTGGCAGTTTCATTAGTGTCCTCAAATATAAAACAGTCTGTCTGGCGATTTTGGACGTTATTTAATTAGGCAATTGAAAGTTATTTGCGACAAAGTCCGGTTTATATCAAAATTATGTCTTCAGGTGAAAGCATGATGGATGGGAAAGTACTGCTTTCAGTTTTGGCAGTTTTATTAGTGTCCTCACATATCAGACAGTGGGTCTTACCATTTTGAACGCTATGCGATACGGCAATTGAAAGTTATTGGCGACACAGTTGGGTTTATATCAAAATTATGTCTTCAGGTGAAAGCATGATGGATGGAAAAGTACTGCTTTCAGTTTTGGCAGCATCCTAAGTGTCCTCACATATAACATGCGATTTGGCAATTGAAAGTTATTTTCGACAAAGTCCGGTTTATTTCTAAATTATGTCTTCAGGTGAAAGCATGATGGTTGGGAAGTACTGCTTTCAGTTTTGTCAGTTTCATAAGTGTCCCCACATATAAGACAGTGGGTCTGCCGATTTTGAACGTTATGCGATTTGTCAATTGAAAGTTATTTGCGACAAATTTTCGTTTATATCGAAATTATATATACCGGTGAAAGCCTTATGAATAAGAAACTACTGCTTTCAGTTTTGGCAGTTTCGTAAGTGTCCCCACATATAAGACAGTGAGTTTTACGATTTTGAACATTCAGCGATTTGGCAATTGAAAGTTATTTGCGACAAAGTCCAATTTATTTCAAAATTATGTCTTCAGGTGAAAGCATGATGGATGGGAAAGTACTGCTTTCAGTTTTCGCAGTATAATAAGTGTCTTTACATATAAGACAGTGGGTCTGGCGATTTTGAACGTTCTGAGATTTGGCAATTGAAAGTTATTTGCGACAAAGTTCGGTTTATATCAAAATTATGTGTACAGGTGAAAGCATGATGGAAGGGAAAGTACTGCTTTCAGCTTTGGCAGTTTGATAAGTGTCATCACATATCAGACAGTGGGTCTTACGATTTTGAACGTTATGCGATTAGGCAATTGAAAGTTATTTGCGAATAAGTTCGGTTTATGTGAAACTTATGTCTTCAGGTGAAAGTATGATGGATGGGAAAATACTGCTTTCAGTTTTGGCAGTTTCATAAATTTTCTCAAATATAAGACAGTGGGTCTGGCAATTTTGAACGTTATGCGATTTGGCAATTGAAATGTATTTGCGACAAAGTTCAGTTTATAACAAAATTATATCTTCAAGTGAAAGCTTTATGGATGGGAAAGTACTGCTTTCAGTTTTAACAATATCCAACGTGTCCTCTCATATCAGACAATGAGTCTGACGATTTTGAACGGTATGCGATATGGCAATTGAAAATTACTTGCGACAAATTTTCGTTTATATCGAAATTATATATACTGGTGAAAGCCTTATAAATAGGAAACTACTGTTTTCAGTTTTGGCAGTTTCATAAGTGTCCCCACATATAAGACAGTGAGTCTTACGATTTTGAACATTCAGCGATTTGGCAATTGAAAGTTATTTGCGACAAAGTCCAGCTTATTTCAAAATTGTGTCTTCAGGTGAAAGCTTGATGGATGGGAAAGTACTGCTTTCAGTTTTCGCAGTATAATAAGTGTTCTTACATATAAGACAGTGGGTCTGGCGATTTTGAACGTTCTGAGATTTGGCAATTGAAAGTTATTTGCGACAAAGTTCGGTTGATATCAAAATTATGTCTTTAGATGAAAGCATGATGGAAGGGAAAGTACTGCTTTCAGCTTTGGCAGTTTGATAAGTGTCATCACATATCAGACAGTGGGTCTTACGATTTTGAACGTTATGCGATTTGGCAATTGAAAGTTATTTGCGACAAAGTTTGGTTTATATGAAACTTATGTTTTCAGGTGAAAGTATGATGGATGGGAAAGTACTGCTTTCAGTTTTGGCAGTTTCATAAGTTTTCTCAAATATAAGACAGTGGGTCTGGCAATTTTGAACGTTATGCGATTTGGCAATTGAAAGGTATTGGCGAAAAGTTCAGTTTTTATCAAAATAATGTGTACAGGTGAAATCGTTATGGATGGGAAAGTACTGCTTTCAGTTTTGGCAGTTTCATAAGGGTCTTGACATATGGAAATGTCGATTTTCCGATTTTGAACCTGTTACTAGTTGGCAATTGAAAGTTATTTACGACAAAGTTTAGTTTATATCAAAATTTATGCTCAGGTGGGTCATTTTATGGGATAGTACTGCTTTCATTGTTGGCAGTATCATAGCGGTTCCTACATATAGGAAAGTTTATCTGTCGATTTTGGACGTTCTACGTGTTGGTAATTGAAATCCACAGTCTGTTTCGCTAGAAAATAAATTGCAAGTTTTGGGTATTTACATAGTTTGCAAATTTCCCCTAGATGGAATTTTTTGATTTTGTATTTTGGGAAAGGCCCGTGTGCCAATCAGTACATTTTATATTTTTAGTGATAATTTACTAACATAGCTTCATTTGAGAACAAATGGCATGTTTTTTAATTTATTCGATTTGTGGACGGTCCCTATTTTAGTTTATGACTGATATTAATGTTTTTTGTGGTTTCAGTCAGATACAGGTTCCGTACAACGTAAATGTCAAATTTTTGCTATTGACGTTGTTTGTTTATTTCCCCTAGGCCAATTTATCCTGAACGTAGTTTCATATGTAGTAATGGTATAAGTTTTATATTTGCACCATTTACGGATGACCCTTAGTAACTTTTTAAACTGCTTTTTATGATTTTTATAGTTTCGTTCTCAGGCAGTTGTGCTATGGTGGAAATGGGAAATCTTGGCTGTTTACATAGTTGGCGAATGTCCCCTGGATTGGGTTTTTCAATTTTTGTATTTTGGAAATGGAAAATGGCACATTTTAATATTTGCACCATTTATGGACGGCCCCTATTATCATTTTTGACTGTTTTTACGGTTTTTGGAGGTTTCATACAGATACAGATGCATTACAACGGAAATATCATATTTTGGCTATTGACGTTGTTTGTCAATGTCCCCTAGGTCTATTTATACTTATTTTGTAATTTTCGAACGGCCCTTGTTTGATTATTGCATTGTCGTGATATTTTTCGGCTTGTACGATGGTGGTGAACCGGGCCCATGTTGAGCCCACCTTTGGAAGCTACTTGGTAATTCCTACCATGGTATAACTTCACGGACATTTATAATTTACAGTAGTTTGTTCGTCTTTTTGTCCAACCCTTTTTAGAGAATATTGAATCCCTATTAGAGCATGTTGAATCCCTATTAGAGCACGTTGAATCCCTATTAGAGCATGTTGAATCCCTATTAGAGCATGCTGAATCCCTATTAGAGCATGTTGAATCCCTATTAGAGCATGTTGAATCCCTATTAGAGCATGTTGAATCCCTATTAGAGCATGTTGAATCCCTATTAGAGCATGTTGTATCCTTATTTGAACACTTTTGCAAGCAATAGACCCTATGTTGACACTTTTAGAATTAGGAAAACCCTGTGTAATTAAGTGAACATACTTTAATTTAATAATATCGCATATTGTCGTTTTTGAAAGCAGTTAAAGTTTAAGGAAAGTGATTTTTGGGAAAAAGGGAAATTTTTGATTTTTTTAAAGTGTTATACATGGTTTGGGATTAGGTTATTGTGGATGGTGACTATAATAAACAAAAATCGTAATATATTTGGGAAAGGGAGGGAGGTGCAATCTGTCAGTGGAATGATTATATTTCATTCGCGGAATGTCTGTGGAGTGTAAATGACAACATCATATTTTATTTTTGGGAAGGAATGGGGAGATAGATATTAAAGGGTGATCACAGAATAGTCGCCATCTACAGTGTTGTGTCAAGACTTCAATAACAGAAATGGCATGCTATTTATTACTGTGAAGCTATGGCTCAACCGATCAGCACACTTGGTTCAAGTCAGCTGATCCGCTCAGCCAGTCAACACATTTGATTCAACTTGTGGGCAGCGGCTTAGTGGCTTCAACAAAAACAAAGAATTGTCCCATCTTCTATACCTCACTAACCCTCCATTGTTAATCTATGAAGGGTGATGAGAAAGTTATATTTTTTTGAAAAGGGAGGGGAGGTGGGGAACACATGTCGATGAAACATTATATGTTATTTGGGTAAAGGGTGGAAGGATTAAGACTAAATGTCTATTCAAAAAGTTATTCTTGATTTGGGAAGGGGCAGGGAGGGGCTACGTTTCGATAAAAAAATAATTTTTTACTTTTACTTTTTACTAAATTTTTTAACACAGCTTTTTGCGCTCGGCGTCAACAGTCAATTTAAACAGTTTACTATGGTATGAAAAATCAGGGCACTTGAGATGGGCATATTTGAATCTTTAATTTTGTTAATGTGAAACAGAAACCCTGTCGTAGGACGGGTTAATCAGCTAGTAAGTAATATTCAGCTGTCACAATACAACATAATGAAGGGTATACAATTATCTTAACGATTTAATATATATAGCTAAGTTACTTTTAAAAACATTATAGCTGTCAAGCTTTTTTAGCTCAATAGGTAAGGCATTCCACTCTGTAATCCCCCTGAATATGAAAGAGTCTTTCGTGTGAACATAATTACAATTTGGAGGTTTAAGATCACAGTTTTGTCGTGTAATTTTGCTAGAAGCAGTAGAGTTTGTAAGACTTGATAGACGTGGTGGAAACAAGTGTTTAAATAACCTTAATGAAAAAATGTATATCTGGTCTGGGTACATTTCCTGCCATCATCCTTCTTACTAAAGTTTAACAGAAAATTGTTCTTGTATGTACGATAAATTAGTGTTAGAGGTACAAGAATAAATAATGAGGCCGTATTCAAAAATTGAATACACTATAGCTCGAAAAAGAGTATGTATTGAGTCAGAAGGTATCTGGGCGCTAAAACGAAGTAGATTATTACACCTTACTGACATTTTATTACAAATATACTCTAAGTGCCTGTTAAAGGATAGTTTATCATCTAAGTAGATTCCAAGCTATTTGAATGAGTCAAGACATAATTAACATTATTACTATTAATAATTTCATTAGGAAAAGAGTTGCTAATTTTGCTATTTCTTCATTTGTGGACATAACAGCATTATCAACAGATAATTCACGCACTAGAGTAGAGCTTACATTATCATTAACTAAACTATTGTATGTCACCCAAAGATGGCTACTTTCTTTACTCTTGGAGAATTGAGTTGAGTGTAATAATTTATTTTTAGAATTCCTAATAATAGCTGTAGTTTTATTTCTAAGTTTCTTATACATAACTATTAGATTTGTTTTTCACATAATTTCTATAATATATATCAGCTTTTTGATTTGAATAGTAATCCAAGGTGCCGGCTTGGACTTGGACACAACGAATAACAATAGGCACATGCTCATTTATAATATCCATACACAGTGAATTAAACGTATCAAGCATAGCCTCAGCACTTTCAGAGGAATCCAGAACAGACCACGGAATTTGTTCCAAGGCTTCCTTTAATTTATCGTTATTTACGGCCTTATAATGTATGAGGGATTGTATTTAGGGTGTAAGAATTTATTCTATGGCCCGTTCCCTAACACAAGACTCACAAAGATTTTACTAGTAGTTTACTGTGTACCAGATTCTTTCTAAACCATAATTAATGATTCCTTACATTTGGTTATTAGCTATTTTAATTTAGTGCTGGAATGCAATAATTATACGCAAAGATAACGCAAGTATATTTAGTTTAAGTCAAAATTTAACGGTTCGGAATTGTTAGGCTCTTTTTACACTTCAATTTATGAAAGATGGTCGTTTATAAATTGATCTCAGAGATACAAATCCAGTGTGAATAATATTATATGGTTATTTATGGAAAGATTTTATGAGCGCAAGTATATAGATGTAATGTGCATAGTGTACCTAAACGGCCTGAAAGCACAGGGAACGTTTGTTTAATTCGCGCTGCCGAAGAATAGCTGTAGTAGCCGAAAACTTAAAGTTACGAAGAGTGACACAACATTGACCTTTGGGTGGCTCAGAAAGGAGAATGTGTGCACGGGTGGCCAGTGCACGCCTGGGGCAAAAGGGGACTCGGCCACAAATAGCAAAGTCTTCCTCGACCAAGGTAGAGGTTTGGTGCTAGACTTTGGAGAGCGTAGCAAAATAAGGGAATAAATTATATGTGTGTTACTAAACCTGTTACACCGTAGTAAAGTAGCTGATGTCCTGTATCATCTTTTGGATCCGTTCGAGAATACTCCGAATCGCAAACGAAGACTGGAATCGGCGAATATTATCAACAGAATTACTAGCATAAAGATTTAAGTTGTATTGAAGATGAACTGACCCAGAACAGAGCTCAATAGGGCAGTTTAATTAAAGTTTATTTTTTGTACTAGCGCAAATGGCGATAGTACTGTTAAAATTTATTATAGGGCTGAACAAGAGAAAAGTCTCAAATTGCACAGTAGCCTGTGTAAAAAGATAATTGTAAATTAAAGTTATAGTAAACTGACACTAGGTATCGGTTTGAAGGTTTGGTGAGATTTAGGAGACAAATGAGAATGAGAGTTCTGATTGCTTTGTTTGCCTTTTTAATACTTCGGTGTGCCATGGTCATCCGTGTATTAAAGGTAACATTAGGTCCAGTATGAAGATGCACTTACTTTATGCTATTTGTTACTATCTTAGTATTTTAATTTGTTAGATTAGATTCTTAACTTTAAAGAATCAACGACCTTTACCAATAGATGTATGTAATTTACCCGATTTCCCTAAATACCTACAAACTATTATGCATTCTATTTACCTATTTACATACCTTACCAAGAGCCATGTGAGTCTACCATTTAGGAGACCTCACAATTCCCTCCCCGTTATTTTGACGTTTGGCTTTATTTCAATAAACAAAACGTCATGTCATAATTACATTTATGATGACAAGAGAAAGTAGTATTTGAAAAGTAAAGGTTAGAAGAAAATTATTGTTAGTTCCAGTAAGCATATTTTATTCTGAATCATCTCTGAGTAAATGACTGAGAGAAGTTTATTTGCAAAAATACTGCCCAAATACACGTGTTTTGCTAAGAGGTGTTTGCATGAGTATAGGTCAATAATCATGGTGAATCTAAACAAAGTCTTTCAGTAGTAACAGAGATATCGTCGCCTTCGTCATTATCCGAACCAGATAGCATATCGACGTCCACTACAGGAGGTGTTGAAGAGATTGGAAAAATTTCTGGTCTTGTCGGGGAATAGGATGCTACTGTTTCGCATGCAGTAACTGTTTCGCATGTCGTAGCTGGTTCGCACTGAGACTTACTAATACGAGTAAGCTTGGTAGAGATTTTTGAATTATGGCTTCGCTTAGGCGTACATTGTTTGGGTCTCGTTATACTACTTTTAGGCTTGATAGAGTATTGAAGTGCCCCTTTCCTTTGGATGATCTCTTTTCTTAACTTTGCTTCTTTAGCTTTTAATTCGCGTATTTTAGCATTAGCTGAAGTAGGGGTTATTGCAATGGTGACACTAGGGACTGATTTGAAGTCTTTAATGATTCGATGAATATGACCCTCTGTCATTGGTGTAGCAGTAGGAGGTTCGTATGGAATGAATGGTTTGTCATTTTTCTGTGGTGGTTTGGAGTTACTTCGCATCAAGGTGACAAGTCTTCGGTTAGTTTTCTTGTAAGCCGTAACAGTTAAAGTGGAAGGATGAAAAGGAATGTCATCGTTCGGATCCGGTGAAATGTCTGTTTCACACGCAAGTACTCCCATATCCACAACAATTCTAGGTTCCACGTTTTTCTGAATTGCCATTTCCATTATGTGCTGACGTTGAAACCCAGACATCTTCCCTAGTCTCTGAATTGTTTTAACGTACTCGGCCACCGGAGTTTGGGTATTTACATGGTGGACTCGATATTTCAATTTTTCTGGCAAAGGCCTAATAGTACGAACAGGGGTATGGTTGAGGGACGGCAAGCGTTCGTCAACTTGAATAATTGGTTCTAGCTCAAGTCTAGCAAGTGGCGAGTTTCGGGCTTCTTCAAAGTGTCGATTCTCGTACCTGCGTCGCATTTCTTGAGCTGTTAATGGGATAGTATTTACAAGTGTCCTATGAGGCAGATAGGGTTGATACCTCTCAGAGGGCCGGTGAGCCCAACACGATGGCGTCATCGCCGTATTGGAGTACCTCTGCATCTTCAGTATCTGCATAGTATGGTGACAAATCATTAATGTGTACTTTGTTTATGATTGCATTATCTGGTGAGATCAAGTTATAAACGTTATTGCCAACAATTTCCGTTATTTCAAATGGACCTTCCCGTTTCCCCAGCAAACTGGCTGTTATACCTTTGCTGGCGTCTGATAAATAGTGTGCTCTATACCAGACTTTATCCCCAACAGAATATGTTCTAGCTTTAGTTCCCCGATTATAATACTTTAGATAATTTTCCTGGCTCTTTTGCAAATTATCTCGTACTTTTTATGCAATGAATTCATTCGCTTACCCATAAGATTTAGTTCTCTGCATGAGGAAATGGGAAGTTCCATAATATTGTCGAAAGGAGATCTAAATTCTCTTCCTGTGTTTAGGTAGGCTGGAGTAAACCCAGTACTGTCATTTATGCTAGTGCGCAAAGCAAATCCTAGCTCAGGTAGAAATTTGTCCCAGTCTTTACATCTATTAATTGTAGCTACTATCATACTTTTTACAGTTTGATTATAGCGTTCTGTTAGATTGCTTTGTGGGTGATAGGGTGAAATGTGAAAATTGTTGATACCCATCATTTTACACCAATCAAGATATAATGCAGAAGCAAACTGCGTTCCATTATCGGAGATTATTGTTTTTGGAAATCCCCAATCACAAAACGTTTTGTTAAGTTTCTTCACAATTTTCTCTGAAGTTGCAGTTTTCAGACCTTTTAAGACTACAAATTTTGTAAAATAACAAACAATCACTAATAAGTATTTATTAGAATTTACTCCCTTCGTATATGGACCCATCAAATCACACGTAACGAGATTCCAAGGTTCTTCAGCGTGGAAACTAGAACCTGGTACCGGTGGAAGTTTCGGGTATTTTGTCCGTTGACATTCTATGCAGTTTCTAACAAACTCTGCAACCTCACGTCTCATATTATTAAAATAGAAACGATCTTCCAATTTTCCATAAGTCTTTCTTATGCCTAGATGACCTGCAAGCACATTTGTATGAAATAAATCAATTATGCTTCGTTTCATTGAATTTGGAATCCATATACGCCAATATAATCTCTCGTCTTCCCACGGTTTTCCACGAGGACCTACGTATCGGAGGAGAAGACCGTCCTCGGCAATGTGGGAAATTTTAGGAGTAGCTTGTAGCTTTTTAAGCAAAGCTGTGTCTGTAATTGTGAGTTTTTGTAGAATAAAACTTTTTATGCGACCTATTTCTACATCGCTATCCTGTGCTGTAATTATATCTGCTCTGGTTATATTGCAGTTTATTTGTGTGAAATAGGATTCCACTATTCTACTCAAGGCGTCTGCAGGTTGATTCAATATTCCTTTTCTATAATGTACTACGAAATCGTATCCCTGCAGTGCCATGAACCAGTGTGCAAGTCGTCCGCATGGCTCTTTGATTTTTCTTAGCCAAGTTAGAGCCTGATGATCGGTCTCGACTATAAATTTAGTACACTCTATAAATCCCTTAAATTTACTGATAGCCCAAATAACGCTGAGACATTCTCTTTCCGGATTAGAATATCTGGTCTCACATGGGGTGAGACATCGACTTGCGAACCATAAGGGGTATCTAATACCTTCAAATTCTTGGTAGAGTACTGCACCGAGAGCATCACCACTGGCATCCGTTTGGATAATGAAAGGCAAGTTAAGATCAGGTAACCGAAGGGTAGTTAGATCACAAAGAGCATTGGTAAAGAACTCGAATGCACTTTGAGTTTCGGCTGTCCATACAAAAGGAAAATCCTTTTTCACTAGTCTATTTAATTGCTTAGAGTGATTACTATAAAGAGGAATGAAACGTCGGTAGAATCCACATAAACCCAAAAATCTTTGGATATCCTTGGCCTTTTTAGGGACAGGGTAATTTTTAATCTTTTCGACTTTTTCAGGGTCGGGATGACACATGCCGTGCTCTATAATAAATCCTAAGAACTTAAAGGAACGTTTACATAATTGAATCTTTTTAGGGTTGATAGTCAAGCCTGCTTCCAAAATTTTTCCCAAAACAATGTCAATATGGTTTATGTGCTCATCTACTGTTCTGGAGAAAATTAATATGTCATCAAAATAAACGAGACAAATTTTCCACTTTAGGTCACCAAGAATCACGTCCATAGCTCGTTGAAATGTCATAGGACTGTTTTTCAAACCCATTGGCATGCGCTTGAATTGCCACAAGCCGTTGGGGGTATTGAAGGCTGTTTTTATTCTGTCCCTGTACCTAACACCAAACTGGTTAAACCCTTTTGTGAGGTCGAACACTGAGAATATCTCTGCCGGACCTATAAAAGTAATCATGTCGTCCGTTCTTGGAAAACAGTAAGCATCATCTTCTGTAATTTCGTTGATTGGCTTGAAATCTATAACAAATCGTTGGGAACCATCCGATTTCGGAATTACAAAGCCATTAGATGCCCATGGGCTTGATGATGGCTCTATAATATCGTATTCTACCAATTCAGTAAACGTCTCTTCGAAAACTTTTCTCTTTCCAGGAGCCATTGGCCGTGGGTGTGAACGAATAGGTCTGTGATTACCCGTATCAATGGAGTGCTCAAATAAAGTGCAGAAACCTGGCTTTTTTGTAAACATAGGCAAATACTTTTGTATCACCAAAGAGAGTTTGTCCTGTTGCTCGTCGGTTAGAACAGATGGAGGAATCAGATTTTCATGTATAGGATTTGAAGTTTCAACCATGAAAGCTTCATGAATTTCCATTGATTCGGCAGCTGCTAAAATAGAAGCTGGATTTGCAGATTGAGAATCGCTATCATTAGATTGGGAATTCTTACGTTTTTTATGATTATCCGTGACATCATTTAGGGGTTTAGGCTGAAATGGATGATTTGAGTTTGTATATTCAACTAGGTGAATATTATTATCAGATTTTTCTGCTACAGATACGGGTGATACTTGAGCTTGACTTTTAAGTGAAGATAAAGTATCAAAAGGTATTACTTTTTGTAATTCCGTGCCTATAGTCCAGCCACCTAATCCTACATGGATATCTATTTTAGTGGGACCCAAAAAGTCTCTACCCAATAGAATATCTTTTGACATGCCAGGCATCAACGTGACAATCTGTTTCCTTTTATCTGAGGCAAAATTAATTGTTAATAATACACTATTTTCAGCAGAACAACCCCCTAAGACGAAATTGACTTGTCTAAAGTTTTGTTTGCGTTTTATACGCTTTTGTTCAATTAGGCGGATGATATTATCACCATCCATAGTTATAGATGAGCCTGAATCGAGACAAGCTAGAAATTGTTTTCCTAAAATATTAACTAAAAGCAAGGGTTCTGATTCAGTTACTTGAGTTAAATAACTGGGATAATTAATATTTGAAGAAATATTTGTGTCACCCCGAGTCCTTACTGGCGAGGTGGACTCGGGCGTGGCGAGTTTAAAGAATTCCTATTATTAGGGTTTGAATTCTCGCCGGAGTTTCGTCGTTCTCTGTTAGTTTCCACAAAATTAGGAGCATTGTTACCGGAAGGTGAATTTCGTGGAGGAGTGCCTTGTGGTACATTTCTCGGCGGAGTAGTCATACCTGGATACAACGGAGCCCGATTCTCATTACCACTTCTAGGAGATGTCATATCCCTATTTCCGGAGACTCCTGAATAATTCCTAGGTGGAGTATTTTGTTGAGGAAACCTAGTATTAGCTTCTGGGTTATTCCTCGGAATATTATTCACTTGAGTTGGAGGATTCTGAAACCTTACCTCCTTTCTATTAGCATTTGTATGATGATATGTAAAAGCGTCTACAGCAGCAAAATGTAGTTTTGGAACGGTCTGGTTTTCATTTACCCAGCCTAGATTACTGGTTTCTGGTTTTCTGACCTCTCTTGGATTACTGACTGGGCGCCAAGCAAGTGAAGGTTCCAAATTACCCACAAGTGGAGGAGGCTTGTATGAACGACAAGTTTTGAGAAGTTCTTGAGCCTCTTGTGCGCACTGTTTTAATTGTCTCAAGTTATTAATAGTGCGGCCTTGGAGAGCGAGGCGATATTCTGGGTGCATTTGTTTTAGCACCCTTCTTACGATGTCTGCGTCTGTGTACTCATCGCCCTTTCTTTCATAGTAGTCGGCGATAACTCTAATAAAAGAAGAAAGAGTTTCAGTGCTACCCTGAGTACGATTATCCAATTCTTTTTGGAGATCTTCCACATAGCCTATAGCCTGAAATTCAGCACGGAATCTAGTCTTAAAGTCTTGATAATCTGCAAAATCGATTTCATAACGCCACCAACTATACGCCTCATCTACCAAAGCTAATGGTACAACGAATCGTAAAAGATCCGCCTCAGTATAGCCTATTATAGACCTATACTTGTCTAATTCAACTAGAAAGTCGAATGGTGTCTTGGGGTCAATGGAGCCTCTGTATGTCGGTATTGAAATGTGAGCCGACTTTAAATGGTGAGTTGGCAAGCCATTTTGCATATTACCCTGTTCTGGATGACCGTGATTCCTAGCATGTGGAACAAAGTTCTGATTTAATGGAGGAGCAAAATTTTGATTTGCTTGAGGAACATTGTTCAGATTTCCAGGAGGAAAGCCTGGTGGAAGAGCATTACCCGGTACTTGGTTTGCGGAACTTGCATGCACAGCACAAGTATGCTGTGGTTGAACAACCTGAGACCTTGAAGGTGGTCTAACTCCATGCACATTACTTTGTCTTTGTGCAGACTCATTTGTATTACGTTGAAGATTAGCTGGCTGCATATTGTGCATTTGGCTATTCTGCATGTCTCTAATAACCCTGATATGGTTATCTGACATTTCCCTAAGTGATGCTTGCATGGCTTGCTGGCTGTTAACAATTGCAGCTTGCATAAGCTGTTGGTTTTGCTGCATTGAACGTACAAATCCCATTTGTAGTTCTTGCATCATGTCACGCATATAAGTTCCTAACAATGCTTGATTTACTGCATCACTTCGACTGTTTTGTGACGTATCTGGCCTTTGACCATCTATTATCACTCTTTCCACATTAGGGCGAATATTAATAGGAGGAGGTATATCTTGACCTCCACTAGCTCCTGAAGTTGATATTGATTGAATATCTATTAATGGTAATTCTTCATTTTGCCTACGACGAGCTGTTTCTGGAGAAGTGTACGGTGGAGGAGGATCTACTATATGTCTACTCGGAGATGCCAAAGGTGAATGTACTACTCTTGGTGGAATAGACTCATCATGATCCATGGCCTGTTCTTCTACAGGAACACCTCGTCTGCCTCTCCTTGGATTAACCATTATGGAAGACTTTTAAAAAGACAAGACGAGTTTTATTTTCAAACTTAGTTATCAAATATAAAGAAAGATAGAGATGGTTTAGATTGATGATTGTTTTTCACAAGTAATTCCAAAATTAAATTACTGATTTGAGAATTTAGAAGTACAATTTGAAAGATTGAATAAATGTAATTTGAAATCAAAGGTTTAACCTGGCTAAAAGGGTCGCCAATTTTATGAGGGATTGTATTTAGGGTGTAAGAATTTATTCTATGGCCCGTTCCCTAACACAAGACTCACAAAGATTTTACTAGTAGTTTACTGTGTACCAGATTCTTTCTAAACCATAATTAATGATTCCTTACATTTGGTTATTAGCTATTTTAATTTAGTGCTGGAATGCAATAATTATACGCAAAGATAACGCAAGTATATTTAGTTTAAGTCAAAATTTAACGGTTCGGAATTGTTAGGCTCTTTTTACACTTCAATTTATGAAAGATGGTCGTTTATAAATTGATCTCAGAGATACAAATCCAGTGTGAATAATATTATATGGTTATTTATGGAAAGATTTTATGAGCGCAAGTATATAGATGTAATGTGCATAGTGTACCTAAACGGCCTGAAAGCACAGGGAACGTTTGTTTAATTCGCGCTGCCGAAGAATAGCTGTAGTAGCCGAAAACTTAAAGTTACGAAGAGTGACACAACATTGACCTTTGGGTGGCTCAGAAAGGAGAATGTGTGCACGGGTGGCCAGTGCACGCCTGGGGCAAAAGGGGACTCGGCCACAAATAGCAAAGTCTTCCTCGACCAAGGTAGAGGTTTGGTGCTAGACTTTGGAGAGCGTAGCAAAATAAGGGAATAAATTATATGTGTGTTACTAAACCTGTTACACCGTAGTAAAGTAGCTGATGTCCTGTATCATCTTTTGGATCCGTTCGAGAATACTCCGAATCGCAAACGAAGACTGGAATCGGCGAATATTATCAACAGAATTACTAGCATAAAGATTTAAGTTGTATTGAAGATGAACTGACCCAGAACAGAGCTCAATAGGGCAGTTTAATTAAAGTTTATTTTTGTACTAGCGCAAATGGCGATAGTACTGTTAAAATTTATTATAGGGCTGAACAAGAGAAAAGTCTCAAATTGCACAGTAGCCTGTGTAAAAAGATAATTGTAAATTAAAGTTATAGTAAACTGACACTAGGTATCGGTTTGAAGGTTTGGTGAGATTTAGGAGACAAATGAGAATGAGAGTCCTGATTGCTTTGTTTGCCTTTTTAATACTTCGGTGTGCCATGGTCATCCGTGTATTAAAGGTAACATTAGGTCCAGTATGAAGATGCACTTACTTTATGCTATTTGTTACTATCTTAGTATTTTAATTTGTTAGATTAGATTCTTAACTTTAAAGAATCAACGACCTTTACCAATAGATGTATGTAATTTACCCGATTTCCCTAAATACCTACAAACTATTATGCATTCTATTTACCTATTTACATACCTTACCAAGAGCCATGTGAGTCTACCATTTAGGAGACCTCACAAATGTAAGGTATAATTTTGATTCTCAAGTCTCTGTAACAAGTTTTTTTTGTCCCTCAATCAATAAAGGTTTTAACTATTTACCTTTACTAAAGTCATTTCTCTTCTGTATCTTCTACCCATGTGGTACCACTGGAATTAATATCACATATCATTTTTTATGGCTGTGGCATTTAATATGTTCACCTGTATTTACTTTGCTATTTATTGCGTTACCTGAAGAGCTCTCTTCCTACACGATGCAGAAATCAAGTAAAGAATAGCTCCAACAATTTAAATGCTCAATATGATATGCTGCAGAATCTCATTATGTAATGGTATCAATGATGTCATATTATTATTTCATTTACTTTGCGGAGAGCAATATAATTTTTCATGCCAGCGTAACTTCTTAATCCATTCATTGCAGCCAAGTTAATAGAAGGTGAACAAAGTTCAAAAGATATCTCCGCTGATTATGAAATAAGTTCGGTAACACAACGGGAAACGGGAATTACCCAATTACCAACTGTATGTGACAAATTCCATCCGCCAATTAGTCCGTAAGTTTACAACGAAAGTACATACATGGTATGTAGTTCTCTATGTGTGTTGCTAGTGAGAAAAGTTTAGGGTTGAAGTACGGCGGAGGTTGCACAAATACTTATCAATGTTATTGTTTTAATAAGGTTAGGTTTAGGTCCCTCGAAAGGGGTGTATTACATGGCGCGATTTTTTAAATGTGCAACCTCAGTCTTACTTCAACCAAGTTTAGTAAATGCTATAGCTTGTTACTTCTATTTTGTTACTTTTGGAAGATGTTGTATGAATGCATACACGAAAACAAATGAAAAATACTGCAATTTATTTCAATGCCAAAAAATATTTTTTCCTTGATGGATTATCTGCAGATAGAGTACTGAGCCACTTACTCCATGCCGTCAGAGAAACTCCTAATATAACAATAGCAGCTCCCACCAAGCTAAAATAAATATCAAACAAAAACTGTTTATAAACATGCACTTATTTATACATCTTTCCCACATATTTCAAATAATTGAAAAAGCAATCTTAAATATCAGATATGCTGGCAAACCTGAAAATATCTGGAATAATGTCTCCAAAAATATATTGCCAGAACATGGCAAAGACTATTTCTGTGGCCCGAATTAAAGTCACAATTCCAGCTTGTTCTTTCTTCAAAGAAAATATCGCTAATGTTTGCACAATAAATGCAACTGCAGCAATGGCGATGGCATACAGAGTATCCTTACTATCATTTGGGAGTACTAACACTCCAAACGAAAGTGACAAAATAAGAGTCATAATTGCTCCACTTGATCCAAATACGAAATACACGACTGAAATATGAATTTTTCGAAGATGTCGCATAATTATTATAGTGAAAGTGACAGCTAGCACCGATCCAAAGGCATAAAGTGCTCCAATCTGTGAAAATTCCTTAAGAGAACAATAAATTTTCATGCATTGTTACAATTAAAAAAGAAAGAATACCAAAAGATCCTGGTCAAATTCTTCTCTGCCAGTCAGAATAGGTGGTCTTAAAATAAGACCAGCACCTAATATAGTTAATACTGCAACACATATGGGAAAAATCCCAAACTTTTCTCCAAGAATGACATGAGCAATCAATGTCACAAGAACAGGCTTCATAGAACCAATAATCATTGCATCAGCTACGGTAAGGTATCTCAGACAATAGAAATGGAAAACTATGGCGAGACAGCCAGTGAGCCCTCGGATCTAAAATACGGAGGCATATATAATTAAGTCTCTGCTATCAAGATCAATATAAAAAGACCTAAATAAAAATATAGAGTAAATACTTACTACTAGTAAAATAAAGTTTTTCCTTTTGGAGCTCTGAGTCAGTGGCCAAATTGACCGAAGAACTTGCTTTTTCTGTACGCATTCTGTATAGGGTAAGAGAGGGATGGAAGGGAGCAGGATCCCTTGAAATCGATACACAGCTAAAGTGAATGGGTGATATCCCTCCATGTACTTGACGACAAGTGATCCCAGAGGAAATATTAAGGCCGAAAGAAGGGACAGAAGAATCCCTGAATACCTTACACAGAAACTAGGTTGACTTGCTCCAGATTCATCTTTTCCACTTGCAATTTCCTTTTGCTCAATATTTTCATCACGTTGGAAATTACTTCTTGGATATTCATTTCCATTTGTGAACTTTGTTCTTGGAACATCATCCCGATCCTCCGGATGAAGAAAGATTGACGTTTCTGAATTAGGATCGTCCTTTAATGAACTTTTGCTTTCCTTCACTTTCTTCATCTCCATTTTTCATCAGAAAATCTACAAATTCCGTTCAGTCAGATTGAAATAATATATCCTCGATTCACGAATAGTTGCAATTCAAGCCAGCTGTCAAGCCAAGCCTATATTACAAATATTATACCTGGTGGGAAACTAGGGTGTAATATTATGCGCTATGATATCTAGAAAATAAAATATTACAAGTACAACCGTGCCATTCGTATAATGAACTAATAGAGATAATACCTAAAATATCCATGTACCCAACGCTACAGCTGACAAATCCCTAGGCGTAGACTAGATGCTTAAAGGAGAGTTGTAATAGTTAGTTAGTTAGTAGAGTTGTAATCTTCTATTTGACTTTTAATATTTAAGTCTGTGATTGTACATCACACTGCTACTCACCATTCACAATTTTTGTAGCCTGCTGAGCATATTTCTAGGTATTTTTACTCCCAGTTTAGTAGCATCTGAATCTGAATATACCATGTTGTGTAAAATACAAACTCAATTAGGTAGATATATTATAGTCGTTGTTTGTATCTGTGTTTTTAACTCTCAACATGTATGATGATGTAGTAGGTAAGTAATTACTATATTAGGCTCTTTTTGTTTGCTTAGCATTACATAGCAAAATGACTTTGGAAGTGGCAACACCATTTTGTAGCAGCATTAGAAAGAATATTTCTTACAGGTATCAGAATATTACGGTAAAGTCCAAATCTAGCTAAACCTTTTCTTTCCCATTGTTCCTCACAACCCTAGACCTTGTTAGAGCGGCTTAGCCAGGTAGAGGTAGCAGGTAAAAGGAAAGAGAAGCCCAACACAACATTGTTGCCACGTCGTTGTTGTGTGTTTTACTCGTTTGTTACGTATATAATATGTACAGTATGTATAAACTTGATCTTGTTTCAATGTATGTATTAACAACCATAGACTTGGGTGTGCACGTTGTATCATTCGTCCTAGTTGAGAATACCATCCTTCAAGCGCATTTGTAGTTCTATGTGAATCAGTGTAATAATGGTTCCACATGTTAAGAATTAATAATTTTTGCAATATACATACAACAAATGCACTTTACTATAACACAATAATGTTAGGAAGCAATGTAGTTACCTTTTAAACCTTGCGTTAGATTCGTCTAAATACGTTTCTACAATGCAATCTTGCATATTTGTACATTGCAATATATCAGGAGCTTCAGATGCGATAAAAAGCCATGCTTCATCCAAAAAATAGAGTGAGAAAAGGGGTAAAGCCAATATTAATCGTATCCACTGTTTCACTTCATTTTTTATAGCGATTTGCCAGGCCTAACTCTTGCGCTTTTCTCCAAATTGATTGGCAAAAATGGAAATCGCAACCCTTTATAGCTGAAAATTTGTAAGTCGTATTGCAAAACGAATGTTTACTTACTAGTGTGAGCAAATGATTCATAATAATAATAATATGACTCCGTTGGTACTCCGTTGTAGCTCGAAAAGATTAATAATACCAAATGTGCACTCGTTGTTTAAAGCAGTATTGGAAAACGAATGTTTATTTACTAGTGTGACCAAATGATTCATAGTAATAAAATATGATTCCGTTGTACTTTCCACCTGGAAAAGCCTTTAGGTGCATTCTGTGTAGGATATGTTATGAGTTGTATCGTATTTTGTAATAGTTGCAAAATTTTACTAAGATGTCCCCATTTGGGGAATCTATAAAATATTCGTTATAGCAATAGCCAATCAGAAGGCTGGATTTCAAAAAATTTCAGCCAATCAGAGAGCGTATCGAGGTGCAACTCCGGCATGCTGGTATTGAGGCAATTTGTTATCAACAGTAAGCAGCATTGTTTGTATTTTGCCTCGTTCCTGTTCGCTACCACAAAAAGGGTGTAAAAGTACATTTGTAGCCCAAGTAACCATAAGTTTATTTCAAAACAGGCCCATATTTTCCAGAGATGCTTGCCAAATCAAGCCCGAATTAAAATTTTGACACAATGTCCCCTGCCCACAGTATTTTGAATTGAAATTGAAGGTCAAGTAATTTATAATCCATAAACTATCCTTGCAAAATTGACCTTGAAATGCAAGGATATATTTATGAGGACTGTATATTTTCTTGTATATGTAAAATTAAAGTGCGATAGCAAATTGGGTTTCGGATTTCAAACGCTTTCATCAAAACTGCAATAATTAATTTTAATTCAACCAAATATAGTTATTGCAAAAAAATTAAGCGATTAAAATATGTAATAATTTATTAAAAGGGCTAGAGTTAAATATTTGAATTTCAGATGCACTGAAAAAAATAATCTATAGTATAGGCGGTGACAGGACCCAGGTCCTGTCGTACATGGGGCTAGTACTTCTACAAACAATTTTGTAGGAACTGGTTTGCAGTAGGCCAATTACACCAGTATTCAGATGGGTTCAACTATAATATAATGTATAGCCGGTCTCAGGGCCCAGGCCCTGTTATAAATAAAGCTAGTGTTTATTCCGGGGCATAAATTGTACAATTATTAGAATGCGTCTAACAGATTTTATATATTAACTCCGATTGATCTTCCCACGGTTTCTCATTTGGGGGGACGCGTCCCGTCGCTACGCCGTCCGGACGGTAGGTAGAGATTTTACATTATTAGAGTCAAAAAGTATTGCAGAACTTCGCCTTAGTACGACCTAGAGTCAACTTTTTGTTTTGAAATATAATTGTGAGTACTGGTAGCTTACTCCGGTCATCCGGTCACCTCTTATGATCACATGTTTGATTCAAGGTTTACGGTACTCAAACCATAACCTTTATAATATACTGCCACTAATTGATAATAGACCATTTTGAGGTCAAGTTAGCCTTAATTGGCAATGTAGTGTCAAGTAGTTAAATAGAAAACTGAATAATTTTCATTGTTACTTTTTGGTCCCATAAGAGAGCTTAAACTTTTATATTATAAGACTTTTCGAGCTGATCCCATTATTTTTGAGTTCCATTCCTGTCTCAGTGCTCACTTTTTTGGAAATCTGACTTTTTAAAAGCATTTAAAGTAAAGATATCAAAAACTCAACCACTACATTTTGTTCGTGGATATTCCACGATTCCATAATTGCAAGACCCATAAAAATCAAATACCTATTTTGGGAACAATTAAACCGTATGTAAAGACAAATTTTAAATTCAATGTAGTTCAATGTAGGTTGACAGTTGACACTAAACGTTAATCATGGAATATTCGAGCGCATAAGTGAACGCAACGTAAATTAGAACTATATTTTATTCATTACGCTGCCAAATTTCTTCCCCTGAGGTAGTGAACTAACCGGGCAGGTTAACTTGGGGTTTGGGCTTGAACAACAATTGAGTCATATTTCGGCAATATATTTAGGAAATTGTTTATTTTGTTAGTAATTAACTGTGATGAGCGTCCTCAATTAAAAAAATGAGACAAAAATGTTGTACATATTGTGGTGTAAAAAGTGAAGTATTTTCAGACAATATTACACAGTTCTAATTTTACAGTTTCCAACAAATATCTAGAACATGTTTTGTTTCTTTATTTTTCAATTAAACTATTGGTTGTGAAATTGAGAAATATCATAATTCAATGTAAATAGATCAATTATAAATTTTCCCGCACATGAAATAATGAGATCCTTCAGAGCACTCAGCACTGAAAGTTGGAAAAAATTGTATACAGAATGCATGCATTACTTCTGTTATGAAATATTTGAATATTAAAAATAATGTAACATATCAACATTGTTACATTCAACGCGCATGAACCAGTCTACGTTTATCATATAGAGTGATGATAGTTGTGTATTGTGTAATGTGTCAGTCAATTCTGGTGGACAAAACAATTGACTCTAACGTGCTTTTAAAATTTTGTATCTTTCGAAACCAAATCAAATTTTGATACCTAAACGTTTCGAAATTATAGTAATGCAGTGGCACGAAAATCTCTAGATACAAACATACAAACCTACACGGGTCATACATGGGCAGCTCTGTCGTACTCTTAAGAAGAGATGTAGGGTTTGGAGCGGATCGCGCCATTTTTATCAGTAGAGGAGTACCATGGTACTCTGGGCAGTCAGGGTAGTAGGTGGTGAGCACCATGGTACTCCTCTACTAATAAAAATGGCGCGATCCGCTCCAAACCCTACATCTCTTCTTAAGAGTACGACAGAGCTGCCCATGTATGACACGGGTACACATACGGAATTTTCTACGCGCATGTCCCACTTTACTCTTGTAAGAAGAAATGGACCAACAAATGGTCAAGTCTGCCTTATCGGCAATGGACCAGCAAATGGTCAAGTCTGCCTTATTTGGCAAAGAGCCGTTAAAACGGTCAAATAAATGTTTTATGATAGTAATATAATTTGTATACGGTGAATTGGCCTGAGAAACTGGTCCAAAAAGGAAAAGGTGATTTGTTCCAATGACAAAGGTGCGAACTGTTCCAAAGAAAAAGGTAAAATGTTCTAATCAGGGTTGCGGTGTCCGGATAGGAAGGTGTGGACAAAAGTGGATAAAAGTGGTTTTATCCAAGGCAAAACTAGTTTTGTCCTGGAAGAAATTAGTTTTGTCCACTTTTGTCCTGGATAGAAAGTGGACAAAACTAATTTCATCCTGGACAGTAATAGTTTTGTCCGGACAAAACGCAACCCTGGTTCTAATTCTGCCTTTGAAAATTGTACTCCATATTTTAATTAATTTCAGGTCTCGTATACATTATAAATGTCCATTGTAAACTTTTACATGGGAGAAATCAAGTTGTACTTAGCACCGAAGCCCAGAACCTATGTCATTTTTTCTTTGGAACAGATCACCTCTGACATTGGAACAGTTCACCTTTGTCATTGGAACAAATCACCTTTACCTTTTTATAAGTAGTGGTTTCAGGCCAGTTCACCTACATCCTAATAATGTGAAGAATTTTTAGTCAACTCTATCATATTATATATAGAATCCCAAAAGTCAATGAGTCCATTAAACTTTCTTGCCACAATAGCACAACAAAACTTCAAGATGCGAGTATGCGAATAAAAATTAATAAGTACAACAAACGGTATACTTAATTGAAGGAAGAAGTTTCTACTACCACGTCACACAACGGTGTATTTAAATTTAATAATTTTATCATACTTTGTCTTTAAAACGCGCAAGCGTGTATGCATAAATTAAGCAAGAGACCATTCTGTTTTGAAACGTTATGGCTTGCCCTATTCTCATAAATACATATAGACACATACAAACACACAAACATACGTACATACAAATGTTTTTAATAATGTACCCCAAAGCAGTTGACCCGAAGTCCACTGTAATCAAAGTGCCTTTGTCAGGTAACTTCGGAAGGCATCAGACAAATGCACGTTGCGTGTGGTGGACATCGGGTAAACTGCTTTGGGGTACATTATTAAAAACATTAATTATTCAATACGCGTGCGCCAGTTTATCTTTATACTTTAGTCATAATAACCACCGCACCGTCTAAATAAAGCAATGAATTTGCACCTATGTATGTATTGATCTATGTGTGGTAGGGAGAGCCAATATTCAATATGCATATTACATTTTAAAAAATTAACTACACTCTAGGTTAGTATTAATCTTTCAAAATTCAATATCCAATACGCATGATTATTGCCTACCTTTTGAAATTAGGTCATGCATGCTCTCATTTTCACCAAAAGTAATAAATGATGGAACATCATTAAATAACCATGAAACAAGCACGTATCCAGAGGGGGGGCCGGGGGGGTCCGGCCCCCCCTAAGTATCCAGAAAAAGTCAATTTTTTTGTCAAAAAAGGTGAAAAATCCAAAAAAATTTTTGCCCTTCGCGCGAATATGACTTGAATTTATCAATATATTTTGGTGGGCCCCCCCTAGGTCAAATTCCTGGATACGTGCTTGCCATGAAATATAATTCATATTCGTAGTTTATTGCTTAAACTTTTTCATTTGAACTTTTAAGAATAATAAGTTATAAAGACTATCTTAGTTTGCACTGCACTTAATTCGTCTTGACATTAATCCTTACCCTAAGGTTTATAATATTATTGCACATTTCATAGCAAGATATACCTCATTAAAAAGCTATTCCTATAAGAATAGTCTAAGATTAACCATTAATGATAATGCATGGATGTCCAGTTCATTCAAATCGATTTGAATAAACTTTTCTCACGAATATGAATATGCCTACCTTGGGGTCTTGGTACTCAAAAGTTCAACTCACTATATTGGATAATAATTGAAATTGTATTTAATTTTATACTAACTTTTACTATCTAAATTGTGTTGCAGTCTTGTTAATTTGTTGATAATCGTTTCAAGAATAAAATTTGAAAAAAGCATTACAACTTTATGTTATGGAAAATGGCAATTTAAAATTTTTTTCCGTGTCAGACACGTCATCGGGCTAGGTGAATAGCTATGAAATATCGTGTATAGACGTATTTGGGCTTGTAAATGGATGCTATTTAATGGGACATTGAAATAATTTAAAATGTCCCTGAATAATAATTTAAAAGGTCAATTTTGAAGGTGTCCCTGCGAATAATTTAGAAAGTCCCTAAACAAAAATTGAAAATGTCCCTGCAACCCGTGATTGTTTACATACGCAAGTTATTGTGTTTATTCCTGGTAAGAGTATTAAACTGTTGGCAATGTCATACTATATTAAGTCATAATCAAAAAAATTCAGTGTAATTAATTATTATTGATAATCAGTATCATTAATTAATAGTAATATGTACACAGAGAAATTTCCAAGTGTCCACTTTAAAGTTCGATTGGTAACCTCTAATACATTGTTAGTAGATGGAAGGCCAGTATGTTATCGTTATGTGTTTGTCTGTTGCATGGAAGTCACAGATCCTTGAAGTTTACACAAAATTTCCTTTGGTTTTTTGATGTTGTTGTCGAGTATCCGTAGTTAATTTTTTTGAAAACTGAAAATGGGCAATGTCTTTTTCCATAAAGAAATTAGCTGTTTGTAGAGCTTTAGGATTAATTAGCATTATCAAAGTAACCAGTAGTGCCAGTAAAGTTACTTAAGTAAAGTAAAAAATTGACCGTACAATAGTATGGTTGGATGGCGACTTGGTGATATGAGTAAACCAGAAGGACTCAGGTTCGAATCCTGAATTGACCATCAAATAAATTTTTTAACTTTACTAAATATGTTCACCTGATGGCTTAAATACTAATTTCTAAATATTTTCATCATCAAACACCATGTCCTTCAACAACATCAGGGTTTTAATAGACGTTTCCCACAATTCCAGGATAACACAGATAGGTACTGTAGTCATTTCAATACCTATTCATGTTAATTTAGTGACCGGTCACCAATTGTGGGAAACCTCTTTTACTATAGTTTATAATTTTTATTAACAATTAGTGTAGTGACAATGATGGGAGAAAACTTGCTATAATCTGATTGTAACCGGTTATTCAAAATTGTCAATAAACCATACCATACCAATACGCGGTAAATGATTCATACTAGTAGAATGAGAACAATTCTGTTGTTGTACCATGCAAAGTGTCTTTGTGTGCGGGCATCCTGTGTATAATATTCATGTAGTGCATTATAATTTGTAGTAAATTGTAAAGTGTTACTAAAATTCCCTCATCTGGGGAATCTATAAAATATTCGTTATAGCAATAGCCAATCAGAAGGCTGGATTTCAAAAAATTAGTCAATCAAAATGCGTATCCAAGTGCCACTCCGCAATGGGTAATACCATCGCTACGAAGAATTGACAGTATATATAAATATAGACAGGTAAATTTATTGATTTATCAAGCTACGATTATAATATAGAGATAGGTGGTACTAAAATGGCATATTTTAAAATTAGGTGCCTACTATTTGGTAATAATAATATCCTGTAGTACTTTATAAGGGTATAAAAAACGGCAAAATGCGAACAGTAAATACAGAAATACATGAATGCTTGTTCACAAAATATTTTTTGTGCAATGCAATGCCATTTGTACTATCTGTACTACAATAATTCAGTTCCATTCCGTGGATTCAAAAATTCAATGTACACAAAAGAAATATCATTTCTTACAAAATTAGCTTGTTTTTCAGTTATTGAAATGAAAGCATTACTCATAATAATGTTTTAGTACAGTGCAGTAAGCAGTGTAGCGTTTAAAATAAAATGCCATTATATATGGAAGGGCCCCTAATTGGCACACGCTCAAAAATTTACATTTTTGAGGCTAGATGTAGAGCGAAAAATGAATAGAAATAAAGCAAAAAGGGGCAAAACTTGAGCCACATACGGGATTCGAACCCGTGACCGTTAGGTTAAAAGCCTAACGCTCTACCGACTGAGCTAATGTGGCCGACTGACAAGAAGGCGGCTACAACATCAACTAGCTTCTCTTGCTCGCCCAGTCGCCGACTGCCCCGGTACGTACCATCAACCATATTATACCGTACTATATACTATATACCATAATATGTATTTTTACATTGAACGATATAATAGTTTTTTAAAGAAGTAATATTTTTGAATTCCGTCTTCGGATTTTGAAAGACAAGGTAAAACATCTTGTAATAACCCTCGAAAGAGGACAGTCTCTTATGTCTTATGCAATATATATTTTTGACTTGAACGTTTAATTGACTGACTTTTTTTTACTCTTATCTTTTGCACCATGAACCTTGACCTTTTTGTGCCTTTGACACCCCCCGATTTATGCTCTACACTTGTGTTACCACAGTTTATTTTTTTAGTGTTGATAAATCTTTTATTACATTAATGATGGAATTTAAATTAAAGGCAATGGTCTAAACTTTAAAAGTCAGATTGTTTTTGCCGTTCTTTATAACTTCTCGATTTTAAAAAATAATTAGGCTACACCCGTACAATTAGTATAGTAGAGTAGTCTCAGATCCTTTGTCCTTAGGGAATTTTCAATGTCCAAAAAAGGTTACTGGAAATAGGATAGAATAGAATTTATTCATAGCAAATTCCTTTTTTTTCGAATGGCAATTGTCTTGCTTCAAAGAAGTCATATTGGTTCATATTAATTACTGATTAACACTATTAGATATAACTTAGTTTACATTTCAGTTTACAATTCGTTTGGTAATGTAGCCACTTCGTTTAAAATTTAGTCGTACGTATGATGAGAAATCGCTTAGGTTATATTCATTATTTTCGGATTCACATTATTGCAGTTCTAATTAATAGATATGAAAACACATTTTTTTGAATCAATACTATCTCTTATATTATATTTTGTGGTAATTGAAGCCATTCCAAATAAGGTAAGTATGATACTGGTCGGTCGTAAATCAGGGTTACTGACATACCTGCCCATTGACTACCCAGTGATATTATTATGCTATTTTAGATTGTGTGTGTCATTCATGAAATATTACTTTTCGTTGTATGTATTTGAAAGTTTAAGAATAGTACCTTGCTTGCCTGTACTCTCGTAGGCTAGGCTGTTACTAATATGAATCAAGATGCCTGATGGAGTTGAATTATTATAAACAATTGCGTTACTATAGAGTGACAAATTCGAGGCATTTTGCTATGAATACTATGAAACCTTGAAACCTCATATCCTTTCAAAGGCTGCGACAATATATTATACCTACCAAATACGTACCATAATTGCGAAAAATTCATGTATTTTCAACCACATTGGGTGACATGAATAAACCGAAGATTTTGCTTTAACTTCCATTTTTGAAGCGAAAGCTCGAAGTTTATGAATAAAAACCGAAGGGAAAGGTTTAGCTACTGCTTGGATCCAAGTCAAAAGCAAAAGCTATATACCGTAGCTATGAGTTTAGCTCCAATTCGAAGCAAACGCTTCATTTCGGCATGAATAAAATCAAAGCGAAAGCTGCTCCTTCATAGCAAAAGCTACGAAAATGAGCACCACCTCAGGAAGTGGATCCGGCTATATTAAAGAGTAGGCATGACAACCTAGTTAAATTCAATTCCAATTACGACAACCTAGTTTTGTTACCCCGACCACCGACCCAAAATTACCTGGAGAGAAAGGAAAAATATATTTTAGATTTGACGAAAAGTGGGCTCTGATTGATGGAACCCTAATGACGATGTTGTGACCCAAGGATGGTATATAGGGAAAGGTTCGTACACTAGCTGTTATTTTTATTACCAATGGCGATGTGACGTCAGTCGAAGTCAAATTCCCTAACCCCAAAGGGGAGTAGTACGTAAATCCCCTTTGAAGTTAGTTGCAGGAATTTGGCAACAACTTGTGACACTATTGTCTTAAAAGTGGTCTCAATCGATTTCTATAGGAGCCCATTTGCTATTTTGACAAACTTTTCTCTACTTTAGTCTAGACGCTTTACTTGCTATACTATGCATATATACCTTTAGAACTTTAGGCGAGTTAGAAGGATAAGGAGGATGCGGATGAGGACAACGAAGAATGGTGAAATAAATTAGTGAACAAATTGGTGAATTCAACACTATAAAGAATAATAAAGGTTTATGTAACGAAACAAACTTAATACAAACCATTCATAAAATACCTATATACAGACTACCGACTAGAACATTTACACCTTTTCCTTCCGACTCTTAAAAAACTGGGTGTTTTTTCGTCGTTTTGCTTGCACAGCTTTCTCTTTTTTGATTTAGTGTTTTGACTTAGGTTAGGTTAGGAAGCCTATGTTCAGGAACTCTTTTACGATGTTAACTTCTAAGGAAGGCATATCTTGTCTCAAAAATCTTTCTTGGAGTTTAGCTGTAATTTGCTCAACATTTTTATACTTTTCGTAATGCATATTAAACATTGACTCACATTTTTTGACATTATCTACCATAATAGAATTAGGAACTAATAGTCCACCTCTGGATAACATGTGAATCCAACTGTACTGATCGTTTATATTAGAAACACTATCAGTTGGCTGGCCATATATCCCTAACCGTTTTTTCATTAACTTCCATGCAATATATCCGGCCAAATACTCCAATGAACCGTCTGTAGGATATGTATTTTCAGTGTGGCTTTCCAAGTGAAGCATACTATCTACGGGGTCCTCATATGGCGAACTTCCAAGCGAAGCATTTTCATGCCCAGTGTTACTAGTTTCAAATGAAATTTTATATCTTGAAATCAATTCAGCTTTTACATAATTGTCACCCTCATCAAATTCTGAGTTAGTCCCTCGTGGCGCTCTTATTTGAGATCCTAGTAACATCAGCCTAAATCTATATCTAAACTCACTGGGCGTTGGACAAGGATTACTATTTCCACCGAAAGCCCTTATGCGTGAGAAGAAGGATTCTTAGCAATCCTGGTTAAGGCGGCTGGTTAGAATAAACGAAATTTTATACTTTTCCTTCAGATACTTTGTCATTTCTAGCAATGCTTTGATAGACTGCAAGAATCCTTTTTGACATTGAAGTGGAGATTTGGTTACATCAGATAAGGTAGGAGGTAATTTAGCATTTTTTCCAGCCGACTTCATGAATTTCATGGAACTTACAAGATTTTTCACGCATAATATCTAATACGTCATTCTAAATTCCTGGCTTACATGTAAACTGGTGAATCCATCTTCTTAAAGTGCGAGGACAGGGGAGTGGAAGATTCCATTTATCTCTTGCGGTTTCATATGCTTTTAGACTCACACTTCTCACTGTTAATGCTTTAACAATGTCTTGCTTAGTCCACTTTACACGAATGTTTGGATTTTTTAATTTCCCCAACTGGGCTTTAGAAAATACCTTTGTCAGGCTGGTTGCTTTATTTTTCATTTCTACAACTTGTTTGATTTTTTCCATAGAAAGTTTGAGTTTTGCTATTTCTGATGTCTTACGAAATATTATTTGTCTTTGTTTTGATATCTTCATTTTTAAGTTTCTGATTGCAATTTCTGATTGTAAGGCTACATACATATAAATATAAATTATGTTTTTTGTACTAGTTCTTCTGACCTACAAAAACCAATACTGATTTATTTACCTAATGTAAGACTCTCCTTCATTTCTATCATGTCTGCATTTACTGCCGTTGCTTCACTGTCCACAATTTGACTATTCGTCATGATATTTTCATTACAATGTAGTTTTTTGTTCTGAAACTACAGTAAATCGATTTTTTACGTTTTAGTTTAAATGTTTTGACAATTAGTTGCCATTGTAACTATTTTCATTCATGGACAGAATTTCTGAAACGAAAGCTTTCCTTTCTCTAACTTTTGCTCTTTCTTGCCTTCCAATGACGCATGAATTTACGTTGCTAGCAATTATTTCACGACCGGAGAAAATATTTGGGACTGATTTCAATAGTTTACGATGTGGTGGAATACCTAAAAACTCATACTTGAGATTTTACTTTGAAAAGGAACCTATATGAGTTTTCGAAATTGTATATTAATTTGTATCCATGGAAAATAGCCAGGGTTTCCCCCTGGGGGAGTTTACCCTATATTTCCCAGTAAAATTAGAAACCAAAATGCTATAAATTTTGTTCAAACGGATGCAAAAAGATAGCGGAGGTTAAGTCATTAGATCGCAAACATCTTTAGATGTAACATCCCTAGTCCTTTAGATACATGATCTAAAAACGTATATTCCATCAAATCAGGCTCTAGCTCATGATTTTCAAAAATGTTACTATGACAGTGACAGTTCCTTCAAGTGGCGAGCTCCTGTTTTACTCTTTGTCTGCAGCCAGGTTGAATGTAACTTCGAAAAACTGTGTAGACCCTTGGCAGTTGACAGTACGACAGTAGCCTGTTTTGCTTTCTGTTTGCCAGCAAAGGACTAAAGCTAAAATAATAAAGTAGGCAACCGCCCCATTCTTTGGTTAGGTTATATTAGCTAAATTAGGTTTGCGTGGGGTACCTGGTTTGAATCTAACTGGGAAAGGAAACCTGCTCGGTACAGGGTTACATTTACAATCTACATCTATTTTGATCTTCTAATCGTCCCCAGACAAAAGACAAGGAATAGGGAGGATGTCCGATTTTGCTGATTTGCAAACTCAACAGTGCTTTCGACAACCAGATTTCAAAGAGATTGGATGCTTATCTTAATCTTTTCTCAATCAAAATAATACTATTCTTACTAAGCATTGCTTACAGAAAAACCGACAGACAGACAGATTGTATACTCCCACAAAGTAGTCTTAATCCCAACTTATCCCATATTCTCTCACGAAACACTGAAATTTTACAAAATGGCCATGGTGATAGACTATTTAATCGTAATATTAATTCGAAAACTCATATAGGTTCCTTTTCAAAGTAAAATCTCACTTGAGGTCCCTTTCATAGTCATCAGTCATCATCTTTAAAATGAACCGAACATTTATAGTAGCTGTGAGGGGATTTAATTTCCTTTTACATTTTGCTATCCATAATTTCACTACTGGTTTGTTTTGAATTGGAAAACGATGATATGCTGTTTCAGGACCAGTTTTCCGAGCACTGTTAATGCAATCTGCAACTGCACATGTGGCTGGCATTTTCTCATCACGTTATACTTAACCTCAGTCTCTTTCAAACCAAAATCGACAAAAATATCATTGGAACTTGAGGAAATGAAAACGATGATTAGCTATTTTAATGCATTGACCCCCTAGTGACTACCATAGACTAAAACATGTCTTTGTACAATAAGACTGCTATTGCTATTGAGATATAGCTGCAACTGCCAATTTACCAAACTTCTTCCTTATTGGTTTAGAATTAGCGTTACCCTTGGCTACTGGTTGTTACCCTTGGCTATTGGTAGTGAGTAATAACACGTGGGTATAATATAAACTGCACCATGGGGATAATACGTTTATAGCATTCTTAGAGTAAGCGAAGCGACAACCCACCAAAAATTACATCTTCTTTGAGTGACTACTAGCAACCCCCTAAGTTTGACTTCGACTGACGTCATCAAAAGACCACCCGCCAACCGGCTCCACCCACTTTTCAGTTGCATAGGTGATGTCCACGGGTTGGTTGTGACCAGTAAAAAATGCTAAGCAATTGCTACAATCACAAAGGAATAAAATTATATTGCTTCGAAGCAAAAGTATTTGCTTATTCATACGATTTGGAGCAACACTAGGAGCTTTGACTACATAGCTAAACCTTTAGCTTTGACCTCTAACTCCAGAGCTTTGGCTTCGTTTTTAATCATATCCCTCATTATACAGATCCTGTCACCCCATGGTGACTATTTTCAAATCGAGGGGGACATGAAAATCGCTTCTCATTGGTGGATGAAAATTTTTATTGACCAAACAGAACGCAGCTTTTCATTTCAAAATTTTATATGATTTTCATAAAGCATTCCCAAGGGGAATATTTATTGCAACATTTGACTTCTGAGATATTGTACACTTTATAGCATGTAATGTTATTATCACCATCTTAAGCTATATACTTACTACATTGCGTACTTAACTTGAATTAACTTTCGAACTGTGAAATGAAAACATCATAATCATAATAGACTAGATTATCTTAATTACTTGCTGTAAGGAGTAACTGTTGACTCAAGTATTATTATGTTATTATTACGCAAAATAGACAGTATAGACATACTACAATTTAGTGTTGTTATTTTGTTGCTATAAATCATTAATACTGCAAGTCACTGCATACCGTTATCACAGTTATCTGTGCGTACGTACGCAATGTATTAAGGTTTTACTTCATACCTGCATAGCAACCACAAGGGACTATCAAAACGCATGTTAAAAAATGTTTTACATCGGCTTCTATTTCTCCCGGAGGATCAGTCCGATTTTTATGGGACCTACATTTTTGGAACCTTGAACTATCCAGGAGCAAAAGTTGCCATTCGGAATTTTGATATAGTTGCTTTGAATCGACCAAAAACTTCAACGTTTTATAAAAAACTAAAAATGACTAAATTTTTTGAGAATTTGATTTTTTTAAATGCATTTAAAACAACTATATCAAAATTCCGAATGGCAACTTTTGTTCCTGGATAGTTCACGGTTCCAAAAATGTAGGTCCCATAAAAATCGGACTCATCCTCCGGGAGAAATAAAAGCCGATATGAAGATGCTATGATGGATTTTAAATGCAACAGAGGTTGACCCGAATTGCTGTTGATGGAATATCCGAGGGCATAAGTCAACGGAATTCCAAAAAATTAGTTTCTAGGAAATGGGGAAGTGTATTATGTTATAAATATTTCTATACTATGACTTGTAATAGCATTTCCACCTGTCGTCATTGGCAATGTTATTACTTCAGTATACACTTTTTTGTTTGCATCTTTCTCCAATGCATTCATTCATACTTGTACAAGTTTAAGTTATAACCATGGTTGTTATAACTACTATCAAGGATGTCTATTGTCCCTGTGACATAAACGGCCGTCAAATACAAGCATTGACGCCGTAGTCATAGTGATAATAATACTAACCGTAAGACGGCCGTTTATGTCGCATTTAACTTGATAGCACTGCACTGCACTGTTTATCAAAATTGCACTGCCCTTGAGGCAATGGAATAGCCGGGCAGGTTAACTATGGGGTTTCGGCTGTGACAATTGACGCAATTTTCGGGGATAAATTTTGGAAATCATATTTATTTCGTTAGCAACCAGCGGTAAACTGCGTCCTTAAGTGTAGCTTAGGATGGTGATAATAATAATACTTAAGTCAACAGTTACTCCTTACAGCAAATAATTAAGATAACCTAGTCCAAGTCTATTATATTTATGATGTTTTCACAGTTCGAAAGTTAATTCAATTGCATACAACTTGTACTTGTATTACTCATGGAGTTAATACGCAATGTAGTAAGTATATAGCTTAAGATGGTGATAATAACATTACATGCTATAAAGTGTACAATATCTCAGAAGTCAAATGTTGCAATAAATATTCCCCTTGGGAATGCTTTATGAAAATCATATAAAATTTTGAAATGAAATGCTGCGTTCTGATTGGTCAATAAAAATTTTCATCCACCAATGAGAAGCGATTTTCATGTCCCCCTCGATTTGAAAATAGTCACCATGGGGTGACAGGATCTGTACATGTAGATTTTGTATTTATTATTTCAGAAAAGGGTATTTTAATTTTATTAAAAAATTTCTACATTTATTTTCAAAATTACATTATTAAAAAAAATTTCCCTTTATAAAACGATTAAACAGTACACCATGGCCATGAAAAACATGATTTGTCATTTGAAGCGAGAAATGAAAAAATAATGTAGTTTGTATTTTCAGTGAAAATGTGCTTTGAAAATACATTTGGTATTTTCAAAAAAAAAATTTCTAAATACCAAATACATTTTGTATTTGGTATTTTGAGAAAATTGTGGATGTATTTTGTATTTAAAAGTGTTTCTATTTTGATCAAATTATTTCATAATACTGTCAAAGATACAGGATGCAATCAATGCAATGTATCTTGCCATAACTATGTAACTTTTGTAACCCGTTCCCAGATCAAAGATTTTGAAATAAAATACAAATACAGCGAATAAAATAAAAATGCTTTTAAATTCACTCAGAAGATTATCACCAAGGCCGTATTGAGGGGGAGCATTGGAATTTTTTCTCAAAATACCAAAAAATTTCGACTCATTTAAGACAAAATAAGCCAGAATTTTTCGCGCCTCGCGCGAATATCCCTAATATATATTGTTCTGTCATATCATTGCCCCCTCCGAAATCCACTTCTAAATACGGTACTGATTATCACAACAGAGACTGTTCTACTCTACTTATGGCGGTTATGTAATAAGATGTACTTTAAGACATTTTTGCACATTATATAAACAAAATTTTTAACAGCTAAATTATACTCATCACTTTCGCTTGAATATAACTAGATACACTATCCAATTTACAAATTGTAAATGTTATATAGCTACAATAAGTTTATTTTTCGGTATTACTAGCTTGTATATATTCTGTAACAAAAATTAAGAGTCAAATTCACAGATGCAAATAAATAGCAATATTTTTTAACACCTTGGTTTGATTAGGCTGCAAATAAAACTATTTATTTGTGCGCAACATGAATATTTGTAAGTAGTACAAATGGTTATACGATTTTATTAGTTAAATGCAAATCCTTAGAAGGCGATAATGGCTAATTATTAATAATTATATAGTAGTATTACAATTACAATGAGATATCAAATAACGATCAAGGGAAGGGGAATAGATATTTGCTCACTTTTCATTAACGTTATCATTTTTGTAGGGGTAAATAATAAAGGTTCATGTTATTATATATACCAACAGGTACCTGGACACACACTACTTCTTTATTTTTTAAACGGGTTGCATGTCTGGAAAAGAAATAGGCCAAGATAGTGGTACATTTGTTAACATTTACCAAAATGTAAGCAGTTGGTTGTATGAAACAAAGAGTTATTCTTCATTATTATTTTTTATTCTACACGGAATTGTTCAGAATGTTGTGCAGATCCAGACTCTTCAGCAATTCGCTCTGGAACTTGAAAAGATATATTGTTCTGTTCCTTGAATTCTAATATTTCTTTTCCTTTTTCAATGAGTTTCCCATTCAATGTTTCTATCGCTTGTTTAAGCTGAAAAATTAAAATAGTTTTAGATTTCTGCTGGATAAGAACCTAAATAAAATTCAATCTCTGGTAAAAATAAAAATATGTTGCTATTTATTTTAAAATATAAAACAGCACATACATTTTTAGTAACCACAAAACAATAGTAAGGTTTCATGCTGTTTAAGAACTTGAAAACTTAAAAGTAAGTTTTGGCTCGGAAAATCGTAAATTAATGGCAGGGGGCCAGGAAAATATAGGCAAATCTTTTGTTTGTTTGACCAAACAATTTAAAAGACTGACCCAAAAATAAAAAAAATCTCTTAAATATTAGCTGAGTCAAATGTTTCGTACCTGCTCCGAATTATTTGATAAACTAGGGAGGACATCTTTTACAGTGCTTTCTACCAAAATCCCACCAATCATTCGGAAACATTTTCTACTCTCGTCCGTCGTTTTAAGGGTATCCATCACAATCCTTAAAAATCAAAAACTAATGGTCGGACATCCAATTCAAAACATATTGTAAATCTGAATTTTTTCATAGGGAGACATTCGAGGCAGGCTAACTGCTCTCAGGATTTGTCAATCCCTATATATGAAGTTGGGTAGGGGTTCGAAAATTTCTGTAAAGGATATCTCGAAAACTTGAAACTTCTGGGCAAAAATTATAGAGACAATATTAGTAAACATTTCTTCGACGGAGTGTGCTTTAATTCAGCAACTCTGTCGGAGGATCGGTTCTCAAGCTAGAGCCCGAAAATTCGGTTGTGACCTTGTTTGGTTAGCATAAATTCAATTATCCCATTCAGTTTCCCTCTCAATCCACTCTTGTCATAGTAATACACAAGGTGACTGAATACCGTTGCATATTACTAATCCAAAGTATTGAATTACTGCTGGTACCACCAACTACAACCACAACACTCATCTGTCATTCCTCTAGCGGGGGTTGGGGGGCAGAGCCCCCCATAAAGCCAAATACTGATATCATTCGATAGAGTATATTATTACTTTTGTGAACAAATGATACACAGTGCACTGGTAAGGTTGCAGAGACAGAAAAAGGATTTCGAAATTGGGAAATATTCTAGGGATGGAAATTATTCTTAAAACTTGAAAAAGACTCCAGGGACAGAACTTAAAATCGTCTTTTAACGCAAATTAATAAATAAAGTACAATTATTAAACAAATACTGTAAATCATAATATTGAAAATCCTTTGGCCTGTTTCAAAAAGGTACTCCTGAAATGGATTAAAAATTATGAAAATACCAGACTGCATAAGAAAGAAAATGTAAAATGAATATCTTCCGGAAAAGAGTCGGCTCAAAACAATCTAAATGACAATAGTGGTTTAACCCAAGGATTAGAATTCCAGGCACAGTCTGAATTTTTTGTTGCTTAGCTATGTGACGCCACACTGGGGCAATTTCCCTATAGAGATGATTATGGAAATTGTCGCCGTGTGACCCCATAACAGCTAAAGCAGCACAAAAAATCCAAAGTGACTGGGAATCTCGCAGGTTGACTTTGACAGATGCCAGATGGAGATAATCGAAAATTTAGACTTCTACTATCAATTAATTGACTGCAGAGAATTAGCACATTGTCATGAGTTACGATACTCCTATATATTTACAGTGTGAGACTTACATTTGTCTCTACCTTGTATATCTAGTGACAGTGGGACCATTGATATTTAAGACATCTTGATAGTGACCAAATTACAACACACTATTTCGGTTGGGTTGCTGCAAACGGGACGCAGTAACCGGAAATTTTCTAAGTTCTTTACCCAATGCAAAAATCAGGCAAAAATTTTTTAAGTATTTTCAAAACCAGTCACTATTTGCCTCTTTTTTGACCTAACCTAATAAAATTGAAACGACCAAACATTTTTTGTTAATTTTTATTAGGTTAGGTTTGAAGAAAGGCGAAAATAATGACGGGTGGCTTTATAGAGTGAGTATATACTGAAGACTAAATTCGTCATTTTAACATTGGGGAAAGAACTTAGAAAAATTTGGGTATCATTTTCCATTGGGAAAAAAACTTCCGGTTACTGCGTCCCGTTTGCAGCAACCCAACCCACTATTTCTTCCACTCGCACTTTCACAATGCTAAAAATGATTCAAAAACAATTATTTCAACCGGGAGACTGGGGCATACATGGTTTTTTAAAATTTACGCCATATTCTGATTATCCAGAATCTTTATTTTTCTTGTTTTCTGGTTTTCCTCGCTTCTCCCTATGAGTTTTTTAAAGTTTTTACTTTTTAATTTTATGTAATATCTTTTGAATAGGATGCCCGAATATAATAATATTTTAAGAACTGAACGTTCTGCATAATATGCACTCTAATCAAATATTATGTAAACTTACTTGTGTTCTGATAAGTCGTTGTCGAGTTCGTAAATTTTCCCAGCAATTTGTCTTTGTTCATTACGTAAAAAATTAAAGCGGCCTATAACAGCAGCTTCATCCGACGGAATTTTAGCCTTTGCACCAGATTTACCAGACTCCGTTGACGAATTTGTAGCAGCAACTGTTGTTGACATTGTTGTTGAGTATCTGTGATGTAACCTGTATGGTAAGTACCCAACAATACAAATATTTAGAAATTGTTATAGATGATGATGATAGATGCATAACATAATCTTGAATAGAAAAAAAATAATATCAATATAAGGCCAGAGCCGAGAGCCAGACACCAGTCACCAGCAGACTAGCACCAGACTCACCATCAACCATATAAAAGCCAAAATATTAAAAACAATATAAAAATGACGAATTACTCAGAGAATCAAAAATTCAATATTTTGCAATTAGACAATGCAATTGACGATATTTATTATTTTAAACTACTGGAGTGCTTTTCCCTTTTTCTTCGATATCTAGAAAGATCAGAATTCAAATCAAGGCAAGTTAAACAAAGTTTCTAGGCCCTTTTTCATGACTGCCAAATCAAATCTTCCGCATTTTCGATGGAACGTGGTCAATTTTGTTGTACATGTTGTAGTTGTGTACAGATGGCTCATTTGTTGCTTTTAGCTTGTTGCGGTCAAAACAATAATTTCCCAAAACCTTTTTTTTCATTTCATCATTCTTCCAAGTCCTTCATTATTCATTTACTGCAAAAGTCATTCGTGGTACAGTGTACGTGGGTAGATGGGTATTACAGATCTGTAGTAGATGCATGATGCCTATTGTACATCTTTCCGAAAAATGAAAGATTGAAAAATGACAACACCAAATTCGCTGTCGCCCTAATACTGTTTTATCATTGTCCGTCCTTTGAAGAATATGGATAGTGTTATCCTCCAATTATCATTTAGTAGCCGAGTGGAGCTGATTAAGATGGGGGGGGGGGTATTCCTAGTTACACTGACTATCAAAGCCCGTAACTTTTTTTTAGCAAAGTCCCTAATAAAGGATCTGAAACGAATGGTCCGTCCTACACACACAGTAAATTTAAAAAAGATACATCGAAACTTTCTTAATTGCTATATATCTTAACTTAATTGATACCTTCCTTATTGAAAATTACACACTATCGATTTTGTTTTCTACGATACCGCAGTTTGAAAATTGAAACTTGATTTTTGGTCAAAACTTAGTTTAGTCAATGTTTAGTTAAAACCTACAGCAAGCCGTAACAGAAGCTCGCCTGAGTAAAGAGGACCGTGTGCACATTTTTGGTAAAGTAGTAGTGAAAAAGATTTACTTTGATTACTAAATGAATAGTAATTTAAAACATATCAAAACTGATACTGAATATTAAAATCAACAGAAAATCGAAGTAGATTAATGTTGACTATAAAAATCAACAGAAAATCAAAGTAGATTAATGTTGACTATAAAAATTAACAGAAAATCAAAATTTATTGATATTGAATATCAAAATGAAAAGAAAGACAAAATTGATTAATATAATCAAAATGAAATCAAAATATGTTATTATTCACTATCAAAATGAAAAGAAAGTCAAAATAGGTTAATATCTCCTATCAAATCAGGTTAATATTTACTACCAAAATGAAAAGAAAATCAAAACTGATTATTATGGACTATCAAAATGAAAAGAAAATCAAAACTGATTATTATGGACTATCAAAATGAAAAGAAATTCAAAATAGGTTAATATGAATGGTTCAGGGCAGTAACCAGCAACCTCGGAGAGTTATAAAACTATTATTAAATCCAGTAGCAACTTAGTGTGCAAATCAAAATTTTGCACATCTAGGGACTTTCCATAAACAAATGTAAGAATTTTAAAAATGAAAATGTCACCATCCAAAAGGGTATTAAGGGTTAGACATTTGAAATATTTTTCCTTCTTGTGCTACATGGCTGGCCTTTCTAAAAGAAGAATAAGATTTGTGCGGTCTAACGAACTGAACCAGTCCCATCGTTGTTAAGTCCTCAACCGAATTAACAAAAACTCAAAATAGATTTATTTCGGTGCTGTACTAGTAATTCTCCACAAATACAGTAATGCACTGCAAAGTAATACAATACCAAAAATAACAAAACAAATTGCATCTATAATAGGTTCCGATTTTTGAATGGGATCATGGGTGGTTGTTCAACACATGGAGTCAATAGCAACAGCACCCAAATTGCCAATGCCAATCAGTTCTCCAACGTGGGTGCAAAATTTTTGTTAATTTGGGTATGGAATTATTGAGTGGTTTTTACCAAAGAACCTAGAATATACTGACAAGGAAAGGCAAACATTAATTTTTTGTTGCTACTAAAAAATGACGTAGCTTGCAGTACTTTTTAAATGTGATTTATTGGAAATCAATTATTCGAAATGAGAACTTTCCATTTAAAATGTACAGCAGATGACGTCAAAAATTTACTTAAGATTTTCTATGGGGATTTGCCACGGGTTGGGTTTTACTATCATATTATCGCAATTTTAGTAGAAGTAGAGTGAAACATTTTATACTGCAAACTAACAATATAAATAGGACATTAAATTATTTGCTGTCCACTTATTGTCAATGCCAATTGTTCACTTTGACGGTAATAAAAACTAAGTGAGCGCGCAGTGTTCAGCAGCAGTTCAGCAGCCTATCGACGATTTAAACCAAAATAAAAAGGGTTCGTCACAGGTCTATAAGCAATGTTTTTGTCAACTTTAGCATAGCAACTTCCGTCAAAGCGTTCAAAATTTATAGTGTTTGCGTTTCTATAAACACGGGCGAGGGGCGAGCTAAAGTATTTTGTTGCCAATCAACCCGAGCATCGTCGGGCTAATCGAATAGTATGACCCTACCTATTTTGCCTTCAAAATTATAAAAAATATATAGTAATACGTCTTATTTGCAAATCCCCATAGTAAAAGGCAAAAATTTCATTTTTCGGCCCGTGACGTCACTTGCAGTACCGTTTAACACACCCAGCCACGTTGGCTTGGTGGAGTACTCAGTCGTCTGACTAATCAATGTGTGCTTCCACTGCCAGTACGATTCTTTGGCTGGGTGAAATGGCCGAGGGCTGTTTAAAGGCGAGTGTTTGAGTTGTCAATGTGGAATTAAGACAAAGGTTAAGCACGAACCCGCAATTACAAGGGCCGTCCTATTGATACCTCGTATGTCCTGTGTACGTAGAGTAGCTTTGGATAACCTGTCTTTGTTGGGCTAGTAGACTTCCGTTAACAGTCCCACGACAGTGACTCGTAAATGACAGCCTTAGGCTTCTCGGGTATTAATTAACAACAATACCAGTGTTGAGGGAGTTGGCAATAGGCCCGTATTGAGGCCTGCGCCCAGTACTATCACTTTGTAGTGAGGCAGTACACCCCATATAACATACATACATACATACCGTTTAACACGTATTTAGATAGTCATGACGTGATGTAGTTTGCAGTATTTACTATGAATTTTCATAGTCATGGAATTTTTTTCAAAATTTGATTATTTGCCTTTCCTTGTCAGTATTCTAGATTCCTTGGTAATACGTGATTCATGAACACCCCTTAAAAATTTTATCTTGTTTATTCGTTAGAATAAAATTTCAATAAAATAATGTTCCGAGTTTGCTGGTTACTGCCGTGAACCATTCATATTTACTATCGGTTTTCATAGTCAACATTAATCTATTTTGATTTTATGTTGATTTTCATAGTCAACATTAATCAATTTTGAATTTATGTCGATTTTTATATTCAACATTAATCAATTTTGATTTTCTGTTGATTTTCATATTCAACATTAATCAATTTTGATTTTATGTTGATTTTCATAGTAAAAATTAACCAATTTTGATTTTCTGTTGATTTTTCTATTGCTATAGCTTCGCTTTGGTTGCGTTATAATTATATTAGTTAAAGATCACGTCAGTTTTCATATATCCTTATAATATCAATGTCTGCATTTTTAATATGTCGTAGCTACAAATATAAAGACTAAATTTTGAAAGTTTGATCAAAATCCGTACGCTAGGTTTTGTGTTACAAAGGGTGTGTACTTTTCGTCTACCAAAAAGTGTACGCGGTAACCTTTAATCAGGCGAGCTTCTGTTACGGCTTGCTGTAGGTTTTTTTTATTTTGAGTTGTGATTAGTACTGATCTAATTTGATCTGAATTGCTGTTCATTTCAGTAATCAAAATAGATCTTTCTTTACTAGTATTCTACCAAAAATGTGTACACGGTCCTCTTTACTCAGGCGAGCTTCTGTTACGGCTTGCTGTAGGCTTCTCTATATCTTCAATTTTAAAATCTGAAATTCAAAAAATCATAAGTTTATGAAAGCGATCATTATGAAACTCGACTCATATAGGTTTTAAGCTCGCCTAAAGTGTACTAAAAGTTTTAAAGAGAACGTAAATGTATGGAACGGGAAAATCTAATTATAAGTTTCGCTTTTATTGCAATATCTTTTGATTGGTATGTTCAATCTTAACAAAATTTCAAATCTAGGCTAATTAGACTAGTTTTAGTATCATCTCTTTAGTTATCACCGTTTGGTAATTATGACGTAATTATTACCGAAGTTATCCCTCCTAGTCTAGTCTGAGAGAGCCATTATATCCCTTCCAGTCTCATATCCCTCCCAGTCTACTACATATATATATACAATACAATACATTACATAAGTATGATATCTATACTAAACTTCTTGGGTATATAGTACATAGAATTAGAAACACACTAACACACGCTACTAGAAGAAACATTTCCCTATCTCACAATGTATTAATTTATATGGAAGCGTTTGTTTTACGAAAGGCCAAGACCGGGAAACGTGTGTAAAAAGTGTGGAGAATGGAAGCTTTTTGCCTGTTTACAATATCCTGTTACTTGTCCTGTTATTTTGTTATGCGTTATCTAAATCCTCTTTCTATATCTATGATATAGTACGCATGATTTGAAAGATGGAAGTTATGGCTTTTATTAAAGGTAATACCTGAGATATTTTGTAAATATCTATTAAAATATTGCCACAAGAGCTTTTCAAAATGTTTATCTTACAATTAGCTGAAGACTGAAGTATTAAGTACATTTTGACAAGCCAATGCTACACTACATGCAGCCTTGGCTGATAATATTTATTGTTATTCTAGAAATGAATCTTGTTACATTCTTTGTTTGCCTTTTGTGGGTTGATGGGCAGTTATTTTAGTAAACCGATACGTTGCTGCCACGAAATATTGTATACATTATAATGCTTATACATTCCAGGTGGTTTACTTCGCTTTTCCTTGCAGTCTCCAGTTAACGTCATGTCACTCAGCCGATGGATACTTGATACTAGAGGAGAATGTACCCAATTGTGTTAATATAATAAAATTATTTAGGAGAATAGCTCTAATTGAATACTCTTGGTAAACATAATACAAAATCACTTTGCACCAATAAAAGTAAACTACTAGAGTGTAAAATATAAATTTCGAACTAAGGTAAGTAGTATATAGTTTATAACATTATATACTCTTTAGAATTCCGAGTATAAAACATTTTAGTTCATAGCAATAGTAGATACCAAATATACAGATATTTTACTCCATGATACATTTCATCTAACGCTAGCCAAAAATTTTATCACGTTGACATAGATCCCCCTTGTTCTAGTATAACTGCTGTGGCGGTTAAACTAGGAAAACCGACCCATAGGGCTTCAGTAAAACTGCTCTTTCTTAAATACATTGCAAAGCATGTATTAATAAGACGTTTATAGGTTAGATATAGATTAGATAAATGCTATTAGTTTATATGTTTATAATTTGTGGAATAGCGTTACTACATTTCTGCACTCTTACTAATTAGATTAGATCACTGTCCACTGTATTGGATTAAAAAGGACAGCTCACAGGTTCCAAACTTAGTAGATTAGTTTACTGCAACAAAACTGTAAAACAATAAATAAATAAATAAAGATAATTTAGGTATAAAAATGTAAAAACAAATAGATATTTATGTTCTGAATTAATGACTACAAGCACATTTTTTTAATAAAAATTTAGAGAAGTTTGTCGGCATTTAGATGATGTCCCTAACATGAGCAATGTGCAAGTGCGTATGTATGTGCATTTTCCAACTTCATGTTACAAAATGAAAATTCTGTGTTGACATCTGTAGTGTATAATTATTTCAAAACTACCAACATCTTTGATTTTGATTGTGTTTTGTGTTTCTAGTTGACAACAAGAATTAATTTCGCTTGACATTCTTACATACCACATGACATGGTACTAATATTGCATTCTTTTTTCATGGATATTTTTTATTTTGATAATCCGTCTTGCTGTTGGAGATTGGTTGACTGCTGTAGACCAACCTATGCATGTGCTGTCTGAACCGCCATATGGAGCGGGTTATACTAGTACAAGAGGGCCGTGATACTAAGGGTGCGGTTATACTACCATAATATATAGAACGAAAACATTGCCGGAAAAATAACGAAGGTTATGTAATGCTGACTATAACAGAATAAGTTTACTATTGAAAGGAAAAGCTTTGTTTCCACTATTACTGTCAATAAGGATGTATTGATTATTGCACTCTTAATAATTCTTTCATTGTCCTCCGCTCTCTAAGTACAGAAACAATTTACAATGAATAGAGTACAATAATTAGAAAATTGGATACTTTATATCTTCCTCGCACCAATATATTTGAGTACACAATAATGTTGCGGACTTATACATTACTATATTATATACATCTACACATTACGTCCTATACATCGGATAATCATACAAAGCTACGCATAATAATAATAGTAGTGTAAATGTAAAGAGTATGCTTTCTAATGAAGATTGGCCTATGGACTATCATATTATTCGCTTTTAAGTTATTAGGAAAATTTCTATCTCGTCCGATAATACTGGTCGAAGAAACACAAGATTGGTTTCTAAGAATCCAGAAGAGACTTCACTTGAAGTCTCCACACCCTTCGAACGGTGTGGAGAAGGGCTGTAAAAAAACAGATCAAATTTGTAAACTTAAATGGAGATTGATCAATTTGATCTGTTTTTTTACAGCCCTATGGAAACAGCTTAGAGATCATATCCAAAATGACTTTCGTACGGGGCAGTAGGGTGTGACATAGCTTTCACAGGTTTAAATCAATTTTAACACACACTGACTTGTCAACAAATCTAACCCTATGGAAACTTAGTTAGTATAGAAGGATTGCAAGTATAAATCTCCTATCCCTTCTGTACAGACTAGTTAGCTGAATGTAACAATAACTGTCCTCAGGATTTGTCAACCCTTAAGCAAGGATAGTATATAGGGGAAGGTTCGGACACTAGCTGTTATTTTTATCGCCAAGGGTCACCCGGTGTCATCCCCGAGGAGAGTAGTACGTAATTTCCATGTAAACCCCCTAAGTATGATTTCCGGTGACGTCACTCGAAGTCTATCAATCCCGTGTAATGTTCCCACAAACTCCACCCACTTTTCAGTTGCATGGTGATGTCCACGGGTTCACCCCTATCCTTTTCCCTTTTTGGTTGAAAAATAGTCAGAAAGGATAGCTCAAAAACCTGAAACTTTTGGGGAAAAATTATAGATACAAAACGGGTAGATAATTCTTCGAACCACGTTGCGTTAATTCACCAACTCTGTTGGAGGGCTGGTTCTCCCGCTAGACCCCGAAGATTCGGTTGTCTCATTGTTTGGTCATCATAATGCAATTGTCCAATTCAGTTTCCGTAGATACAGTGTATAGTAGTAGTATAGTGTAGTAGACTTTCTAATGCGTTTCATTACGTCCTCTCAATCCACTCTGTCATAGTAATACACAAGGTGACTGAATCCCGTCGCCTAGTACTAATTCAAAAGGTTTTGAATTACTAATGGCAGTATGCATAATGGCGAGTCAGAGGGTACTCCTAACCCGGAGTCACAAAATAGTCTAAAACTTAACCTTAGTACAACCTAGGGTCAACTTTTCTGTATTGAAATAGCACTGCAACTATTGGCAACTTACCATGGTCGTCCACCGGGGTCACATTTTGGACTCGGGGTATAGGGTTACGTTACTCTAACCTGTCATTATGCATACTGCCCTAAGTGCAACCATTGGGTGCAACAACAACACCAACCTATCATTCCCCTAACGGGGGTTGGTTGGGGGGCAGAGCCCTCCATAAACACAAATTCTGATATCATTCGATAGAGTATTTTAATAATGATTTTGAGAATAATAAATGATAATATACATTTTACGGTTTCCAGCAATGGAAAAAAATTCTAGGGATTGAAAATAATTTTAGAAATAGGGAAATATTCCAGGGATAGAAAATATTTTTAAAAATGAGGCACCTTGTGTAAAAAAATAAAAAAGTACAACACCTTGTAATGGAGATGCAGTATGACAAGAACCATGTTCACTGCATGCATTTCAATATGATCATAATATACCTTCAGTAAGGTGCTATATATTATACTATAATATTATGAGGTACAAGGCTAGTTGAAGAACTCAATAGTAATAATTTCGAAGTGCAAATTTTTCATAATATTATGTCGAGAATGGTACATAATACGGCTGTACACCAACACAAGTAACACAACGTGAGACATTATTTAAACTCAATTCACCTTTGTCATGAGGATGTAATTTTTGTGCAGGCATCCACAACCTTAAAGATGATTTAATTCCTTGAAAAAGTAGTCATGGATTTTGTTTGCTCCTCCCGTTGTCTGTGTCCCGTCTCCCTTCCATTGGATATCGTATCATTGTCAATGCACTTCGAGTCCTCCTGCAAAGTCCAACCAAGTCGTACATACATGCAACATGCAAGTGTCGTCGTCGTTGCTCGGTGCTCTCCTCTGTCCCCTTTTGCATTTCCCATCTGTACCTACCGACTATAATAGCATCTCCAGCTGTTCGTACATGCATTGCCTATAAGTGTACATCACCTACTACCGTGTGAATGTATGCATACTATAGTAATATCCTCTCTATTATTTATTTCCCCATTCTATCTTTGTTCAGCTGAGTTAACTGATTCTGCTGCTGACGATTTTATTTCTGTATAAGCGTATGTAAGATTTATATATCATACACATCATATGTATAACAGTGGCGTGGTGTATTACTTTCGTCAGCGATCTTTTTCATCTCAAATCTATTAATTGGTCTTTTGTTCGTGGCTGGCGAAGAAGTGAGCTGTGAAGGAATCGTGACTGAAAATCAGTAGACCACCCACCAAAAAATGAATTGGAAAAGATTGCTGACGACAGTAATATGCAGGACGATGTAAATAATTTTACCCGTCTCTCGTGTGCGTCTGCTTTCTATCTATCAGTGAGCTAATGTCTCGTTGTCAACTCCCTAATAAATGTAATGTAATGGCAGGGCCACCGACATTGTTACTATTATCCAAACATAAGCCGCTTATGTTGCTCTTCTCACAATTCCACTCGACGAAACGACTCGGGACCAGACGAGACTTGACTATTGACTAATCTTGTGACAATCTGCTTTCCACTTCCCCTCCCTTTATAGACCTTTATATCATGTTATAATATTATTCTGATGAACAATACATGTCACAAGAGATATAAAGTAGATGCTGACATTTATAGATGGTAAGGATAGCCACCATTAAATTCACTCGCCCTTTTCACGCGTTTCACCATTCTTTTCATATTCATATTCATATTCGTATTTATTTGAGTGCCAGAAAGTTCAAATCTTACAAGAAGAAATGTTTTAACAACAGTCAGCACTGAAGGCAAGCCAGTATCGTCACCTTACTCCCACAATCAAAGCCGATTCGTACCCAGATAAAGTTCGATAGTCAATTTATACAGACAAACATAAGTTTAATGTGTTGGAACACAAATATTCTAAAAATTAAAGTTAATAACAACTAGTAGATAGAAACGTACTTAAAATTATATTAGTGCTAGTATACATAGTCATCCTTACGTAATAGAAGTAGATATTGGTTTAGCAGAATTCCAAAATTACAGACAGACAAATTTTTAGCTTTTAGCACATGACTAAGGGAGTTCCAAGAATTACTGGCATAAAATACAGGACTTTTTGCAAAAGTAGCTGTATGATGATAAATAACTGGTAGATCATTGGATTGCCTTGTGCGTCTTGTTGATACAAAATCTTTATCGTTACAGTAATAGTTTTTAATTGAAATAATTTTGGTACCAAATATTAATATCTTATACAAACTTATCATTGTAACATATAGTAGTCTTTCTTGTACAGTTAAAAGATTACCTTTTTCAAGTAACATATAGTAATTAACTTTTTGATGATCTAATTTACATTGCTTAACTTTAAGATTATTTTCAATAGTAGCATTAGACCAAAAGTATTTATTATAATATTTTCCTAATTTAGGATACTGATAGATACATAGAGCCCTGTTAATTTTATTTTGAAGAGTACCCAGTTGATTTAATTTAGTAGGGCCCCAAATAGATATGGCGTAGTCAGAAAAGGGAAGCACGTAGGTACTAAGAAGCATTGCATATATCTTAAAAGGTACTTGTCTTCTAACTCTATTTAGTGCACCTAGCGCTGAGGAGTATCTCTTTTCAACAAAGTTGAAATGGTCATTGTAGTTTAATTTAGAATCTAGATATATCCCTAAATATTTGAATACAAAGACACGTTCTATATCATGTCCATTACATTTTACAGAAAGATTGTCATCTACACATGTGTTAATTTTGGTAAAGACCATAAATTTAGTTTTATTGTAATTTATTTGCAAACCAACTGATTTACACCATTCATCTAAATCTTTTAAGTAAGATTCCAGTGTTTTGGAAATTTCAGTGGCGCTCTCATTAGCATAAATTATTACCAAATCGTCTGCAAATAGGACATGAAATATACCTTTACTTTTTAATTTAACCGAAATAACATTGAAATATAGATTAAACAATAGAGGCCCAAGTACTGACCCCTGAATGACCCCACGTCCGTATTCAAACTGCTGGGAAATGTACTTTCCATTTACTACTACAAATTTACGGTTTAAAAATAATTATTGAACAAATCACTATAGACTGTAGGAAATTTATAGTAATTTGTCAACATTTCAGTTAAATTGTTTTGAATCACGTGGTCAAAGGCCTGTTTTAGGTCAATATACAAGGCCCCCACTTTCATTTTTGGTTTGTCCAGTTCAGAGTATAATTTTTGAGTAAAAGTAGTAAGCGCAGTTACACAAGATCTTCCTGGTCTAAAACCATGTTGTTCGTCAGTCAGTAATTCATTGTCTTCTACATATGTGGATATATTTGTTTTAATTACCACCTCAAACCATTTACTTAGCAGTGGCAAGTTGCTAATAGGACGATAGGACGAGGGATCTGATTTGCTACCTTTATTTTTGTATAATGGTAAAATTTTGCTTTGTTTCCATAAATTAGGCAAAGTTCCAGAATTTAGAACATTATTGAAAATGATAGTTAAAATGTCAATAATAGATGTCATACAACCCTTGATAACCTGAGCAGGTATCTCTACATTCTTATCAGCTACTTTAAACTTAACTTTATTTGCAGCTCGGTCTAAATCCTCCTTTGTAATTGTTAAAGGCAACTTAGTGGACAGATTGTCCGTATCAATTAAAGTATATTTAGAAATATCGCCTAGTATTTTATAAAATTCATCTACCTGAGAATCACTTTTACTGTTTACCATAAAAGTATCAGCTAGAGTTTCACATATAGAAGCATTGCTCTCAATTATACAATCATTAATTTTGAGAGATTCAATGCAATTTGATTGTTTACGATTATTACAAAAAAGTATATTCAATTTATGCCATATACTACATGAATCTTTGTTATCAGTCAACTCTTTGATAAAATAATCTTTCTTTGCCTGTGCCAATTCTTTAGAAACTCGATATTTCAATCTTTTGAACTTAATTTGTAATTCTGAACTAAAGTGTTTATCAAGTTTGTTTTTTACCTTTTTGTTTCTCATAAATCATGGCTCTTAAACCTGGAGCATGCGTTTCATTGAGCCATGGTGATAAAAAGACTTTAGTATAACCAGTACGTAATGGAATGTATTGGTCTACGAGTTTTTGAATTTCATTTGTAAAAAAATCTAGTTGCTCGTTTACTTCCAAGTCAGATAGCGTGTTCCAATTCAGCTTACCAACTTCAAGATTTAAGTCATTCCAGTTAACCTTGTTATAATTGCGATACTGTATTCTTTCTGAGATGAATTTAACATCAGGTTTGTGTAGGGTAACCATAACGCACCTATGATCTGAATTAGTCAATGAAAATACATCAAGATTTGTTTTAGATACATCAATATTTGTATAAATATGGTCAATCAAAGTACTAGTCTGATAAGTTACTCTAGTTGGTTGATTGACCAATTGGGTAAAGTTAAAGGATTTCGTTGTGTTAATTAAATTACGCGTAATAGAATCATCGTTAAGGAGATTAATATTAAGATCACCAAGTATTATTACATTGCTTTGGAATGCCTGATTTGATAACAGTGTTTCTAAAGTGTCAATAAAGACATTACCAGGTATATGGGGTGGATTATAAACAACAACGATATGGAGGGGTTTCTTATACTTAGTCTTAACTTGCAATATGTGAATTTCCAAATCAATATGTGAATTAACATCATATTCGATCTGTTTACATGTAATATTGCTTTTAGTATAAATTAAAGTACCTCCCCCATCATTGTGTTGTCTATCAATTCGTATCATATTATAATTTTGAATAGCATAAGTTTTATCAAGGTCTAGATTATTTAACTTAGACTCAGTTATTGCAAAAAATTCAATTTTATGCTCATACAAAAAAAGCTCGACATCAAAAAATTTGTTTCTAATAGAATTAATGTTGAGATGAGCTGCTCTAAATCCCTTCTTAAATTGCGGAATTGGGATTTTAAAGTTACTATTAGGGGTTAAAAAATTATCATTTTCTTGAAAACACAAATAAGTATCATTGGATAGTTTTGCCATATCAACCTCATCAAAATTAAATGGCAAGACCATGCACTGATTGCATATATTGCTATTAGGTAGAGTATTATTGCACGATACGCATTTTTTGTCATAAATAACTAAACAGTGCTTACATTTCCAGTTTTTTTCTAAAGCCTTAAATTCACTTATACCGACTGTGACTTGACAAATACGATGATATATTTTGCTACAGCTGCTGCACTGAAGTTTAAATTGCCTAGCGCCGATTTTCTTTCCAGCAGTACACTCCGGGTCAGCACAGGTCCGGGATTTCTTCGTGTTTGCCATATTGAGGTGTCAGTCAGGTGTCAGGTTGATTTAGATTCATCAGAATCTAGGATATTAGAGGCAGACCAGAGAAATCCATCCATTCTAGCAGCATCATTGGTCATGAAATGTTCAAAAGTTGTTGGTCAGTAAAGTGGATTTAAATGATCGAAAATTCAGCTTGATGCAGAGAAGATTTTGTCTTCAGAATTTTTAAATTGATTTTGAGTGAAATCGAAATATTTAGTAAAGTTATGTAAAAGTTACATACACGCCAGGAGGCTAGATCATGGCCATGATCGTCACCTCCGTTGCGGTTTAGAGTTCAATATGTGGTCGGTCATCCAAAATTTCGTCAGGTAAGCCAATAGTCAAAAATAGTTTCCATCCAGACAGTTGTCCACTTCATCAGATTTAGAAGCCGCGGTCAGATCATTCTGCAGTGTTGTGACATTCCTCCTACATCATTCCTTGTATAAGAGAGTGCCATGCTGAATGAATTCCAGTGCCGAGATAGACTTGAAAGACTTTCTGATTTCTGCCCAGACATAATCTTGTAATTCCAGATCACTAAAAAGCTCACTGTCGATTTTTGACTGATCCACTGTGTATTAATAACTTAGGAATCAAAACAAACTAATTAAAACAAAATTGTAACAGTTTTAGTTGCTGTATTTTAATTTTAAAATTTTGTTAGTGCAGAGCAGCATAAAACTGCTCCCACTCGCAGCGTTGCCAGTTATTTTGTCATTTTGTTTGGATTTCCTTCAACTTAGCTGGATATCATTTAATTTAAAGAATCTGTTTTAAAACCTTTAAAAATTTAAAAGTTTTAGAATTTAAAAACAAAAATTTAATATTAATATTAAATATGACCATCTAATGAAATCCGAAGTATGTCATTATTAATTATCAATTCTAAATAATAATATTTATTCCTATGTGGCATGTATGCATGTCTCTGTATTCTAGTGTTGAACTTTGCAGCTTTTTGTTGCAATGCGCAAGCGCGTATGCACAAAGCCTTTCCCGGGTTAACAGTATTTAGAAATTAACCAATACACATAATGTGTAGGCTGGATGCCTACCGTTCGAAATCAAGTCACGCATTCTGGGGGCTATTAGTATCAAATAAAATTAAAAGGGGACTAATAGTCAATATCAACGCCAATAGAAATTCAAAATTTAATGCAAAGAAAATTCAAGCCAAATTATAAGTATATGATTTTATTTTGACTACAGGTTTACATTTATCGATTTTGATTTTATTTTGATTTTGATTAAGGAGGCTCTTCACGCCTGCATAGCAACCGCATGGGCCTATCTAAATGAGTGTTAAAAATGTTTTACATCTGGCTTTATTCCTCCCAAAGGATAAGCCCACTTACATTTTTGAAATCCTGGACTATCGAGGAACACACGAGGGTTTCTGGATTTTTGATATATTTGCTTTAAATGCTTTTAAAAAAATCTAATTCCAAAAAAAGTGATTCAGTTTTAGTTTTTATAAAATGTTGATTTTTTTGCACCGTTTCACGATACGATATCAAAAATCTATAAACCCTCGTGTGTTCCTCGATAGTCCAGGATTCCAAAAACGTCCCGTAAAAATTGGGCTTATCCTTCGGGAGGAATAAAGCCGGATGTAAATCATTTTTTAACACTCATTTACTGTAAATGGAATTTAAGTTAGACCCGTGCAAGACAGAATTTCCATAAGCGAATATTAAAAGGTTTAAAAATCGTGCAAAATTTTATTGATGATATGCCTTGGCAACTGCATAATGTCACTATTGAATTTATGTTTGCTGAATGCAAAATCTAATTCAAAGTTTATCTATTGCTTAGATACAAATTAAAAACAAATAAAAAACGAAATTCGCGTTTCAGATAACCTACAAAGAATTGGCACGGGTCTAATTTTAATTCCATCAACAATAGATAGGCCCATCCGGTTGCTATGCATGCGTGGAGAGCCTTCTTAATCGATTTTATTTTGATTTTAAGTCAACAATAATCGATTTTGGTTTCGATAGCCAATGTTGATCTACTTTGAAGTTTGAATTGCTGTTCATTTTATAGTCCCCCCCAAACTAACATCGTTTATACAGAAAAGATAGGAAACGTATCCCTTCTATGATAACAAACTTAACATAGGGTTAGATTTGTCGCCCGTCCGGTGTGTGTTAAAATTGATTTTAACGTGTGAAAGCTATGTCACGCCCTTATGCCCTGTACGAAAACAGAATCTGTTTTTTACAGCCCTATGGAAACAGCCCACTAAGGGACGAGAAGCTGGCTGAAACGGGCGTACTAGGAAAAGGGTTGAAAGGAAAGGAAAGAGGTAGGTGTGCAATGCAAGCCGACCCGACGTAGCTCACGAGCCGACGTATGAACTTTTGATGTTGTTGTGTTGTGTGTGTGTGTGTGTGTTGTGCGGCTGATGTTGCAAATGAAGGTTTCGGGTCTCATTAGCGTCAAATGTGTAAATTTCAAACTTCTATAACTATAGCCTCGAACACCCTCGGGCCTTGTAACTTACAGATATGATTAATTTGAATGCGGTGATTCCAATGGTGCATATATGATGGGCGATCTCGACCGCGACCCATATTTAAACTAAGTTGGAAGAATTTGAGTAGGAATTTACGTGGTTAAGCTGTGAGCTGGAGTGGAAAAGTACTGGGGTAAAAAACGCCCGTTTCAGCCAGCTTCTCGTCCCACAGTGGCAGCCTAGAGATCATATCCAAAATGACTTTCGTACAGGGCAGTAAGGCGTGACATAGCTTTCACACGTTAAAATCAATTTTAACACACACCGGACGGACGACAAATCTAACCCTATGTTAAGTTTGTTAACATAGAAGGGATACTGTCCAAATCATCGCATGGCGATAATTTTCAAATCGAAACGGAAATATCTCTGGCTTCTGATTGGTCGATGCATTTTTGAAATTGACCAATCAGAGCAAAGCATTTCGTTTCAAATTTTATATTATTTTCATAAAGCATTCCCAGGGGAAATATTTCTTGAAATACTGAACTTAGAATTACAGCATTGTGAACTTTGATATAAAGACACTAACTTTTTTAGCATGTATAGTATGAATTAATACCATCACAACCATCATAAATCGTATATTGTATAAACAGAAATTATAAATACTCTGAAGTCATAATAACTCCGGCTAATGTTATAATACTATTGTGAAGTGAAGTATAGTAACGCAGGCATCTCGTAAAAGTAGCCCTCAAAAATTTGCGCGAAATTCATAATCAGTCTTTATATTTTCCGAGTGAATAATAGATACACTTTACTAAAATGTAAATAAAACACGCTATTGGATTAACTATAAACTGAGAACGTTACAATAAAGGAGACTATAGCTATAGTGTCAATCATTGCTCCTTTCAGCAAAGCTAGCCTAGTCTATTTATGGTGTTTTTATTACAATTCGAAAGTTAATTGTATTATTTCATAGGATTGAGTACGCAATGCAATTGTATCAAAGCTTATAGGTTTAGGATGATGTTATGCTAAAGTGCAAATCTGCATTTTTTTAAAAATTTACGCTGGTGGTGATAGTATATTCATACATGCTAAAAAAGTTAGTCCGCATGTCTTTATATATATCACAAGTCACAATTCTGTGATGCAAAGTTCAGTATTTCAATAAATATTTCCCTTGGGAATGCTTTATGAAAATCATATAAAATTTGAAATGAAATGCTGTGCTCTGATTGGTCAATTTCAAAAATACATCGACCAATCAGAAGCCAGAGATATTTCGGTTTCGATTTGAAAATTATCGCAATGGGATGATTTGGACATTACGTTTCCTATCTTTTCTGTACAAACGATGTTAGTTTGGGGGGACAATAATAGTCAAGGTTGATCTATTTTGAATTACTCTTGAATTTAATAATTAATTTTCATTTTATGTTCATTTTGACTGGCAATACTAATATATATATATATATAATATACAGTCACCTTCACTCAGGCGAGCTTCTGTTACGGTTTGCCGTTAGTTTTCTGCTGTGACAGAACCTATCTACGAATTATTATTCTTGTATTTACTTACCAAACCTGAGTGGGTGAACTGTATTATGATATTATGAAGAGTACTGTTTGTGTTTTACTTGCTTATCTCTGATTATGTTGTTCTTTTGCTCTTGTTTTGGTTTTTTGACTTGAATGTTGCAATGCAGTTATTTATGGTAGATAATAATATTATGAGGACTAAGTAGAGTGGTGCAGAACTTCTTTTGTTACGCAGTTCCAGTAATCAATTAAGAAAATTACTTGCTGCATCATCCACTCGCTGTTGTTGACTCTTGTTTGACTTTCCTGTCTCGTCATTCTTTTAGCCGGAATTCTTACTCGACTGTCTGCATGCTGGAGATAAATTATGAAGAAAAGGACCTTTTTAGACTATGGCCCTCCTGTTTGCTGTGCCGTGTCTTCCAACTTTCATCCTCATGTCTATGTGTGTCCTCTCTTCTTCACCATCCAATACAAACAGAAGCAATTATTGCTGTTCTATAATCAGCAAGCACTAACAGAAGTCGGACAAATTTTAAAATATATTATTTTTGGTCTATTTTTCAATTTTAAGAGCTAGATATGGTTTCTAATGACGATTGGGCTTGACTATCATATTCGCTTTTAACTTTTTTTGGGAAACTTGGATCTAGTCCGAGAATATTGGTCGTAGAAAGACGAAGTTGGTCTCTAAAAACGCAGAAAATGTCAATTTATAGCAGATTTCAATTTGATTTCTACCCTTTACCTTCGTTTGCGAGTTACTTTTATTGCAATTTTAATTAATATCTCATAACCAGAGGTAAAAATTAGGAATCTAAGTGCAATCTGCTATAAGTTGACATTTTCTGCGTTTTTAGAGACCAACTTCGTCTTTTTACGACCAATATTCTCGGACTAGATCCAAGTTTCCCAAAAAAAGTTAAAAGCGAATATGATATTATGAGCGTAGAGTGTAGTACGATAGCTGGATTTGGGACGCTAAGTAGGAATACGTGTGTATTAAGCCTAAAGCGTATGGAGCAATGAAAGCAGTAGTACAAATACACAGAACGCATAAGAGAACCAAAAAGAATGAGCTTAAGTATCGGTGTCTGGCTGGCCGTGTAATAGAGATAGTAAATAGTAAGAATAGAGGAGACATTCAGCACATAATTTTATCGTTTGATTTGTGAGACACTTTGTTTTATTCTTGAAAGAATTAACCATGAGGTTAAAGTAGGGCCCGCAGACGCGGGAATATGAATATTTGTGGTGCTTAAGCATTGCAGATATTCATATTCCCGCGTCTCGGGGCTCTACTTTGCAACCGACCAATGAATAAAAAATGCCTTCAAGGATAAAGTAAGGTACATGATGGAAAAGCTTATAGCACAGGCAGATAGGGCATGTCCCTTCTATCTTTTTTATAATTCTATTGGCCGTGTGGGTCCAGCACCTATCTTTTGCTCTGTTCTGGCGTAGCTACGATTCTCCGTGTTGGTAGCTAATTAACATCTTACTTACTATCTTATAATATTCAAGCCCAATCGTCATTAGAAACCATACCTAACTAAACCAAAGGATTACCTAAAAAGAAACAAGTTTTTGAAATCGATAAAAAATCCTCTCTGTAACTATTTAGTTGAAAGATTGCAGTAAAAATACAACTCTAGTTCGAATAAATTTTTCTGCTTGAAATAACAATTAGTTCTTTATGTCCTAAAAAAAGCAAAAAGTATAAAAAGCAAAATTAAATTCTGTCAAGACTCGTCTGGGTAGTAATATAGTAATGAAACGATATTTTCGTTAAAATACTCAAACAAAATATACCCAAAACCCTGAAACAAACTAGATTTACAAATAACTACTTTGTAGTAAGCAGAAGATTCCTTTAAGGCCATGGTCAAACATACACATGGAGCTTTTTTGTTGATACCCAATCATTATACTACTTAGGTGACCAAATGTTGCAACAAGGTAGTTAGCAATCAATGTCGAACCAATACTTCTGTAATGTATTTCTAAGGGCAATTGCATGAAAAGGAAATAGTAATAATGCGTAATGGAAGAAGACAAAGACTTTGTGAGTTCGTCTGTCCCATTTCCATTGTACGTGGAGGGTTTGCTACTTTTATTGACTTTACCGACAAACAGACGCGGTCCCGAAGATATTTGTACCTGTGCACTTACTTTTAGTGACCAAAGACATCTCTACTAGAACCGTAGAACGTCTATCTTTTGTACTTGTATGTTTTGCCCTTTCTAAAGTGGATATTGTACTTATTGCGGCTTATTTGGAGCATGTCGATTCAGCTACTTACTATTATACTATTGCTATTGTACCGATCTTCATGCATCATAATAATATAATGAAAGTAAGTATGCAGACCTCTTCAAAAAATTCTAATATCACGAACAAATTTGAATACATTATATATATAAAAGTGTATTATTATAAATTGACAGACAATTGACACTGAATCTTTACAAGAAACTGTATCATAATATGTCCTTGGAATAATTGTTCCAATGTCTATGGCATACATCCTTTTTAACTGCCAACAACATTTTTAAACAAGATAATCAAAAGTTTTTTCATTTTTGCAAATGTTCTTTAATTTGGAATGTATTTGTACACCCATTTTCTTATTTGCAGAAAACAAGATAACACAAGAATAAAAAGGGATGAGCGTAGAGTCGAGATTCTCATTTTATGTAGAACATAGTTCCATCGAAGGGTAACAACCTTTCCAAAATTCCATCCACGCTTTCTACTATTAAGCAAAAATTATAATATTTATGCCAATTAATTATATGCGGGAGGAGTAATATACTACTGTTTCGGATACCACAAACACACGATCTGCTTGTTATCGCATTACGGTATACAGGTATACGATACGGTATACAAGTATATAGTTAGTTAGTGTTTAAATAATAATATGGCTATTCAATAATCGTATTTTTTTTTATTCTGTTGCGGAGATATCAAACAAAGGAAGGAATCTAATATACCTACACGTGTGTGTTGTAGTTTATGTTTGAAGAATGGAGTGAGAGAGTGTGAAATGAAGGAGAGAATTGGATGGATGAGTGATTAAGAATTAATAAGACAACGCCCATCAAATGCCATAACACCCTCATCATTCTCGTGACAACTCTTTTATTCTCATCTGTCATCTTCCCCCTACAGCTTTACCCAAACAACTCCATCCATCCCGCGTCACCTCCTGCCTCCACTTTTCCATTTCCATCACTCCAATGCTCAACATCCAAAATGACTGGAAGGGATAGGAGACTGGGAGGGACATACTGGCTCTCTAAGACTGGACTGAGAGGGATATCAGTGGTTATAATTACATGATAATTACTAAACGGTATACGACTCCTACGAGGGAATCACTCCTAAAAGACTTGACTCCTAAAGGACTCCTAAAGCCAGCTAATACTATGTCCAGCGCAGTGTCATCATGCAATAACAGCTTAAGATTGTCTTAACAGTTATAATAACTAACATCCTACAAGATGCTGAAAATTAAACTGATTTGCAACCCAATCGAATAGTCACGATTAGATGTGGTATAAAGGGCAACTCTAAAATAATTAAAAACAATCAGTTAAGGTGGGACCTTTAGCTTGCATGGAAAACTTGTCAACTTAGATTCCAAGATCCGGCTGTTCTACAACAGCTACAGAGTCGAAAAATACCTCGTTGAAAAGCTAAAGAAATAACTTGGTTCGTCAAGGTCGCAATTTTAATTGCATTAACCACATATCACCTATAAGTTTATCACCTACCATATCATATAAGTTTCTCACATACTAAATAGAATCAAACCAATAAAAAACATGAAAAAATTCAATTCGTACAAAATGACATGCAAATCTCTAAAGGAAAACCGCAATATTGTCATTTGTAAAGCAGACAAGGGCAATTGCACAGTCATTTTAAACAGGGAAGAATATGAGATGAAAATTGAACAACTGTTATCAGACAAGTGCTATTCAAAATTAAATTTTGATCCCACCGACAACCACTACAAAGAATTAAAAAGTATTTGCACAACACTACTAAAGAACAAAGAATTTTCAACAGAACAATACAAGTACATTGTTAAAACTAAACCTTCGTGTCCTCTTTTTTATGGATCTCCAAAAATCCACAAAGAAAACGTTCCTCTTAGACCTATTGTAGATTTCAGATCCTCACCCGTCTACAATCTATCAAGATTTTTAAAAACATTTTTAAAAAGAAGTATAACATACGAAGAAAATTTCTCTGTAGAAAATTCAACACAATTTATTGATAAACTTCACAACACTAATATAAGACCCGGAGACATGATGATTTCATTCGATGTTGTATCTCTATTCACTAAAGTCCCAATCAAAGAAACCATCGAATACATTTCAGATCATTTGTCAAAAAATGAATGTTGGAAACAAGAATATAATCTATCGTTGGAAAGCATCCTGACTTTATTGGAATTATGCATTAACAACACATATTTCTCATGGAAAGGAACATTCTATCGTCAAATTGAAGGTACACCAATGGGATCTCCTCTATCTCCCATATTAGCAGACATATTTTTAAACCGATTAGAAATGACTATTGTACCAACCAATAGAAACATCATCAAATGGATCAGATATGTAGACGATGTGTTCTCGATCATTAGAACAAGATTCAAAACATCTATTTTGGAAAATCTAAATTCTTTTCACAATTCTATAAAGTTCACAAGTGAAGACGAATCTAATGATCACTTGCCCTATCTTGACATAGATATCTTAAAAACAAACAAGGGATCGTTAAAATTCAAAATTTATAGGAAACCAACAAATACCAACAGATATTTAAATTACAATTCCTTTCACTCCAGTAGTCACAAAACTTCAGTGATAGATTCACTTGTAACTAGAGCCCTAAAAATTTGCAGTGAAGAATTTTTACAAGAAGAGCTCAATTTCATTACTGATGTTTTGATTAATAACAATTATCCCAAAAGGCTAATCAACAAAAGAATTCAATACTTACGAAACATACAACCAAACAAAGATAAGAGTACACCAAGACTAATTCTACCATTCTTAGGAGATAGTACTTACGAAATAGTAAGACTCATGAAAGGATTTATAGATTTGAATTTTGGATATCTTACTGGTCATAAACTACAAAATCTAATCTGTAATCAAAAAGACAAGAAAGCTTCAATCGAATCCGGAATTTACATCATTCCCTGTAATGATTGTCAACTTTGCTACATTGGAGAAACTGAAAGAGACTACAAGATTAGGTTAAAAGAACATTTAGCGGACATAAAGCATATGCGTGTAGAAACATCAGCAGTTGCATTACATTTTGCAGAGAATCCTTCACACAGGATAGATACGAAAAATTCGAAAATTCTTGAAAAAGAACCAAGATACCAACAGAGGAAGTTGAAAGAGGGCCTGTACATTCAAAATTGCAAAACCAGTATGAATTTAGATACAGGATTAAAAATCAACAAAATTTGGTCATCTCTTCTATCCCCATACTTCAACTAACATAATATTTCCAGTAGCAACGTGACCAACATCGGAATAACAATATTATTATTTACAACGTAATCAAACTGAACAATAAGTTCATCTGTCACGTTTATTCATAATATGAGTTTTTAATTTTTTGAAAGATAATTGTCCTGATGAAGACAACGGAGAGTTGTCGAAAGCTTGACCATTAGTTGAATAAACATTCAAAATGTTATCCTCGAGAGTCTTAAACTTTAATCCATTCACATATCACCTCTTATGGAGGATCAGGGTACAGATATAAAAATACAGCGGACCTTCACGAACCAAGTTCAATATTCCTAAAAGTACAAATGATAAATCAAATAATACTAAGCCAATTATTAATTTTAGGCCATTAGCAGAAAGTGGCAAAGGAACATTTTTACAATACTTACGTAGAGAAACATGGGAAGAATTCGTGTTAAATGTAGAAAACGTAAATGAAAAGGCATCAATTTTCTCGAATAGATTACATTACTTTTTTAATCAAAGTTTTCCAATAAAAGTAAAGACTATCAAACCAAGTGACAAACCATGGATGACTAACAGGGTAAAGCAACTTTTGCACAAGAAACAGAGATTATATAGAAATAATGATAATAGATGGAAATCTGTAAACAGCAAACTAAAACGAGAAATAATATCCGCTAAGTATCAAACTAGAAATAAGAAGTCTCAACAAATACTAAATTACGATGGGTCATGGTATGTTCTTGTAAAAAAGATATGCAATGTGAGAGTAGATCCAACTTCACAATTTATTACAATTTCGTTAATTTTGAACTTAGAAAATCCCCCTGGGTTAAAAGAGACACTAAATCTAAATAGTAAATAAGCACCACACTGAGATAGCAAATACTTATGAAGGGTTACCAAATGGCTTTTTACCAAAAATACGTATAGAATCAGCACGTTCCCCTAATGTAACTGAGTATGATGTATTTCAATTAATTTTAAAAATGAAACCAAATAAAGCGGTACCACCTGGAACTATACCCATAGGTATACTACGGGAATTTGCCCTAGAATTGTGCTATATAATATCTCACATAATGAACTACAGTTTTGAGACTTGTACTGTTTCAGAAATATGGAAGGAAGCTACAATTACATCTTTATCTAAAGTGAAAATGGTAAAGTCATTAAACGAGTTAAGACCTCTATCAATGACGAGTCCGTTTTCTGAGTTGTTAGAAAATGTAATGGTTGAGCGACTAAACAGTACCCTAACAAAATATGTAAGCAGAAACCAGTATGGTTCACAAAAAGGTTGTAGTACAATACATTATCTTAATGATTTTATATGCTTCCAGCCTTTGATTTCATAATTCATTTTTGACGGAGAAAGGCTATTAATTATGATATATTTATTAAAATCGTTCAAGCTTTCGACAAAATTCTATTGTCATCCTCAGGAACTGGAGTTAACACTACAATTACATATATTAATGCATATAGGAGGAATATTATGTTATTTTAGTTTGTAACAGAAAATATTAGACAAATGAACAATAAACAAATAGTAGGTAGCCAGGTTACAAATTCAATCAGTTTTAGATGCTGTAAGACCTAAAGAATGGATTCTAATAGAGATGACCATAGCGGATTTAGAGATAAACCTGAATCCAGATTCATCGTTTGTGCTTTTGAACGGATGTACAAACCTTCTTTGACTTTCCTAATGAATGGGTTTGCTTCTTTATCAATTAGTTGTATAGACGGAGCATTTTTGATGTGTGTTTCATTTTCAGCGAAATGTAGGGCAACTGCTGAAGATAATACTCGATTATGACGTATATCCGCCAAATGTTCTTTAAATCTAACATTATGATCTCTTCCAGTTTCTCCTATATAGCTTAATTGACAATCTTCGCATTTTAATTCATAAATTCCTGAATTGATTTTTTTGGGTTGATCTTTATGGTTACAGAGTTTACTGTAGAGTTTGGGTCCAGGGTAGTAGCCAAAATCAGAATCTAGTTCCGACTGTATAACTTTAGTTATCTTTTTTGTAGCATTGCCAATAAACGGTAGAATTAGACGTTTTCTGTATTCCTTATTACCATTTTGTGAGTTGCTTATTCTTGATTTTTGAACTTTAATTCTGGAGTCTATTAAATTGATAGGATAATTGTTATTTATGAGAGCCTTCGTTATATGTTCAATTTCTTCATCGATATGTATGTCTTCGCAAATTTTGAGAGCTCGGTAAACCAGACTGTCTATTACTGAAATTTTGTGACAAAGAGGATGGTAAGAGTTGAAGTTGAGATATCTATCTGTGTGTGTTGCTTTTCTATAGACTTTGTGACCAATTCCATCATTTTTTCGGTATAATAATATATCAAGAAACGGTAATTGTCCATTATTTTCTGTCTCAGAAGTGAATTGGATTGAAGGGTGATAACTATTTATATCAACTAGAATATCCTTTTGTTTGTCTTTGTCCACTATTGCCAAAGTATCATCTACATACCTCCTCCAAAAAGATATATTCGGATGGTTAATGATTACTTCTGTCTCTAATTTTTGTAGAAATAATTCACTGAAAATTGGGGATATAGGTGAACCCATAGCATTCCCGTCAAGTTGCAAATATAGATCATTTCTCTAACTAAAGTATGTACCTTCTAGACAAAGGCTAAGGAGATTTAAAATATCTTCAGAATCTAGATGGGTAACAGATTTCCACTTTGAAGTTTCATCCAAAAGCGATTTGACGTATATGACTGTCTCTTTGATAGGGACTTTTGTGAATAGGGAAACTACATCATAAGATACCATTATATCTTTTTCAGTTAGTTTTATACTGTTAATGTCCGAAATAAGATCATATGAATTCTTAATTGATAAGGAATCATTGGAGATTAGAGATGTCAATATCGGTTTTAAGAAAATAGCTAAATTATAGCTTGGAGAATCTCTGAAGTCGACAATCGGACGTAGTGGAATATTGTTCTTGTGAATCTTTGGAGATCCATAAAAAATTGGACATTTATAAGTTGATTTTGATATAAAATCTTTGTTTTATTTTGATATTTTTTCCTGTTTGAATAATGTACTGCATTGTGTCCTAATTCTTTTCCCTTGGTTTTCAGTGGGGTCAAAGAATTTAAAGAACATTTGGCGGATATACGTCATAATCGAGTATTATCTTCAGCAGTTGCCCTACATTTCGCTGAAAATGAAACACACATCAAAAATGCTCCGTCTATACAACTAATTGATAAAGAAGCAAACCCATTCATTAGGAAAGTCAAAGAAGGTTTGTACATCCGTTCAAAAGCACAAACGATGAATCTGGATTCAGGTTTATCTCTAAATCCGCTATGGTCATCTCTATTAGAATCCATTCTTTAGGTCTTACAGCATCTAAAACTGATTGAATTTGTAACCTGGCTACCTACTATTTGTTTATTGTTCATTTGTCTAATATTTTCTGTTACAAACTAAAATAACATAATATTCCTCCTATATGCATTAATATATGTAATTGTAGTGTTAACTCCAGTTCCTGAGGATGACAATAGAATTTTGTCGAAAGCTTGAACGATTTTAATAAATATATCATAATTAATAGCCTTTCTCCGTCAAAAATTAATACATTATCTTGTAAAATTAATGGATTACATACTGTCTGCGCTAGAAAAATCAGGAAAAATAATTATACTTTATATATTCGATGTTTCCAAGGCTTTCGAGCTCGTTGACCATAATCTATTAATAGATTATCTTTATAGAGAATGTAAGTGTGATTTATATACTATACTATGGTTCGTGAGTTTTCTGAGTAATAGAACACAAAGAACAAAGTGTGGGGGTAATGTATCAGATAGTTTATCATGTAGTTGCGGGACGCCCCAGGGCACAAAATCTGGGCCTTTGTGCTTTTTAGCACAAATAAACCCAGTCTTAATACAATTTGAGGAAAAATATGGTAATGAGATGTTTGCAATAAATGGGTTTGTTGACGATACCACGGTTGCAGAAATAGTTTTAAACAAAGCGCCAAAAGGCCAAGCGATGTTAGATGACATGGACAAATGGGTCAAGGAGCGTAAAATGGCATTTAATCGTAAAAAGTGTGGATTATGGTTATTGATTTCTCTAAAAATAAGGCTGAAACAAGTGACATGTGGAGTTTTAATATTAATGGGGTGGCAATAGAAAGACTACAAACAACCAAATTGTTAGGCATAATAATTTCGGACAACTTAAAATGGGATGCCCATACGGAAAAGATCCTGCAGAATGCAGCAGGAAAAATATACATGTTGATAAACCTAAAAAGATCTGGTTTCAGTGTAAAAGAACTCGTTCATACATACATGTGTTACATAAGGCCAACATTAGAATATGCATGTGTCGTCTGGGGCCCAGCTCTGACAAAACAATTAAGTGATACTATTGAAAATGTACAACGTAGAGCACTATCCATAATAGAAGGACACAGGATACTGCCACCTCAGTATGTAAATCAAGTGAGAGAAACCAGACATAGCAAAAAGTATCTGTTACAGCCTGTTAATACTAAAATTAAAAAGCGTTATGAAAATTCAACGATTCCACAAATTGTAAACAAATTAAATATAATGTATGACGAACAAAAAATTACTTGATGATACAATGATATTGTTTTTAGGAATTAAGAAAAATTAATTAAGCTATCTATAGGACTTTAATCTGTTAACTTTACTAAAATGTATTTATCGGATACTATTTCGGCTGCAAAGCTGCCTGTAACCATTCAGCAAACAGTCGTAGGCAGCTTTACATTATCACACATACAAGTACATATTATAATACTCAGCTGAAATTACAACCTATAAGTACAAAATGATAGGATAGATTAAAGACAAATTAATAATCACTGGTATATTGTATAACTATTCATAGTAGCAATAATACAGATAGCGAATTTAAGAACAAAATAGGGAAAGATCTTTAAGTATGAAATGAGATGGCCTTAGAGCCATGTGCGAGCGTTGGTGTGTAGATGGTGGGCTAGCTAGGCTTCCATATGTGCATTTCACCTCTACATCACCAGCAGCAGCTAGACCTTATACCGTTACTTGCTACATTCATTCACCACGGTATTCCTGGACTCGACTAATGTATTCGAACCGCCATTGGGCATACCCTAGGCGGTAGATTTAAAATTTTCTTCTTTATACAGGTACATTCGATTCGTACTTAAATTTCAGTAGGGCGGAGTTATGCTGTGTGACGTAAGCGGGAGTACAATTTGTGCTATTACAATTGGTCGCACCTACTTTTACCACCAATCATACAGCTGTCCTCCAGCTGACTCATCAAATTTTCAAGCTCTGTAGGATCGAATGTACCTGATAGACAAAGCTGTGATCTAAGGCCTTGGGGCATACCTGGTTTTTATGAAGTTTCAGGCTGTCTATCTCATGGTGTAAAATCTTAACTCTTAGATTGACGATAAAATATCTGAACTTCTGTGTGGATAGAATACAACCTGCGACAGCTATCATTCTATCCATATGTATTGGGCCGGCTAATATGAGTTAGTCGGCTTCATGGTCTTGTAAATAAAGGTGGTGGACAGAAATCACTCCCGTTGTTACCCGCATAAATCATTGCCATTCGGGTTCACACGCATACCTTAGACCCAACCAACTATCCCGAATGACACATGGTGGCTGGTGTAAACTGGTTACATCACCCATTTAGCCCAAATCGTACATTTGGCTGTGTTTAATTAGTGCAATAAGAAGGGGCATTTTTCATCGGTTTGCAGATCGACTGAATCAGTGAGCCAAGTGACCAATACAAAGACAGATTTTTATATTGGATCAATTCAATCACCATCCAAAGTTTGGACAGCTACTGTGACTGTGAATGGTGTGGACATATCATTCAAGTTAGATTCAGGTGCCGACGTGACATGTTTGCCTTCTCAAATGGCCTCCAAATTTCAGTCAAAATTGGAGCGGCCGAAGACAGTACTTCATGGACCAGCAAAATCTAAATTGCCCGTGACAGATACTCTAGTGTCATCACTATCTTACAGTGACAAAAATATTAGTGAAAATATTTTTTTCGTGCGTGGTTTAGCATGTCCTCTTTTAAGCCGAGACTCGTGTGAATCTCTTGCGCTCCTCAAACGGGTCAACAGTGTCTCGCAAGTCAAAACTTCAGTAAAGCCACTGGACGAGTTTCCAAAACTTTTTACTGGCTTGAGTAAATTAAAGACAGAACATCATATTGAGTTGAAACCAGATTCTCGACCTTTTTCAGTAACCGTGCCTCGTCGAGTGCCTATTCCGCTGATGGAAAAACTGAAATCCTATCTGGACAATAGGTGGTAGGTCAGTTTGGCAAAAGCCATTTTGGCAAAAAAAAATTTTTTTTCAAATTGACCACTGTGGATAATTTGGCAAAACGAGTCGGATAATTTGGCAAAAGTCGGTTTAAGTAATGTTTAAGACGCTGCAGGACATGTAAGTCATGTTTTATGCTGGGTTCAGTACTTAATGCGAAGGCTGTGCATGTTAATACATTCTAATTTGTATGACTGATTTATCACTCACCTCTCAGTTTCTTCTGAGGAATGGCTGAGTCAACATTAAAGTACGTTTCCCAAACGCTGACCAAAGTAACGCATAAGTTGGCTCGTAATGGATATTCTTATAGTTTGCGAAACACTTGTGGACAGAAGAAATATTGGTACTGTACCCAAAGGGAGATTTGTACTGCATCGTTAATTGAAGAAGGAGTGTTTACTTGTGGCCGTAAAGGTCGGTTGGAGAAACGGAAATGTCCACGTTAGCCATGACCCTCACATTGATACTTTTTCTGTGGATTTGATTAAAGGAAGAGCAAAGTAGATGGCAATTAATGGCCCATTAAAGTGCACAGGAGACATATACGATGAGATAACACAGGGAGTTCGTTTTCACTTAAAGATGGGCTGTGAAAAACCACCAATATATGGAGATTCATTTTAATTATGATGAAAGAACAAGAACGAACAGAAAATACACTTTTACGAATTGTAAATGGTATTTACCCAATAAGAAGTTTACTGCATGCTAAAATAAACAGTAAGCTTAAAAAAACAACCCGAAAATATGGCAACAAGGCAACAACAAAAACCCTTTTCAAAATTTATAAAAATCATTGCCATGAACTTGCAATAGTTTTACCATAATTTTAACTTTAATTTATTTCTGCCTATTTGACTATGTGTTCATGATTTTTTATGACTTGATAATGATAATGTTTGTTTTATTGTCCTACAAAGCTATAATAAATGTAACTTGAACATAAATAATACATTTTACCTAATTATCCGCTTTTTTGCCAAATTATCCACAACGTTTTGCCAAATTATCCGACTTTTCAAAACATTTTTTTTGCCAAATTGACTTTTGCCAAAATGACCTAGAACCGGACAATATGGTACGTTTAGATGTCATTACTCCGGTTGACGTGCCAACTAACTGGTGCGCTCCTATTGTTATCGCTAGCAAGCCGGATAATCGCTTACGGATTTGTGCTGACTTATCTGTTCTCAACAAAAGTGTTAATCGTGAACTACATCCAATGAATGCAGTGGATCATCAACTCGGCCTGCTAGGTGAGTTCAAATTTAAATCAAAAGTTGACGCAAACGAATCGTTTTGGCAGTTTCCTTTGGACAAGGAATCACAGCTGCTAACAACTTTTATCACTCCGTATGGACGGTACTGCTACAAACGCATCCCATATGGAATCACCTCAGCCCCAGAAGTTTTTCAAAAGCAAATGAGTTTTATTCTGCGCGGCCTGGAAGGAGTAGTGTGCCAGATGGACGACATACTCGTAGGAGGAAAACCTATTGAAGAGCACGATCAACGCTTAAGGCAAGTGCTACACAGGCTGCTGGACCGATGTTTCCGGTGTACGACGATTTCTTGGATTTGCCAATTATCTGGGCAAGTTCGTTCCCCACATGTCAGATGTAACTAAGCCACTCAACGATCTGCTGCGAGCAGATAACGTTTTTTTCTGGGGACACCCTCAACAGGAGGCTTTCGAAAGAATAAAGGACATTCTTGTTAAAGACCCAGTGCTTGCAGTTTTCCAGCAAGGAAACAATTGACGGCTTAAGCCGTAAAACGATGTATGTTAGAACAAAGTCCTAAAATTGTTTAACACCCATAGTAACAAAATGTTGTCAACTCGAAGGAGACCAGTACACACGAAAGAAAGCATCCGACACCGATCCAATTTCGAATTCATTTGGTATCTATTAATAAAATAGCTAAAAACTGATTTTTATTAAAATAATGGCTGACTTTCGTATCACCGCAAGAGCTTTTGCTCATCAAACATCAAATCATCATAGAGGGATTGAAAAGAAAACGTCACTTATCAGCAAACGAAACGTCGAAGTTGAATAAAAATGCAGGAAAAGTCTACATCGGTAGAAATGGAATGGAACATCCCGAAAGAGTATGCAATGATGTACGTTTCTTCTTGTTGTTTTAGTATGTTTTGTGCTTTTTAATTTTAAAAGTGGACAGATCTAGTAACAACTCATTTAAAAAAACTAGGAATTGGCATGTGGGAATCGATGCCGTAGACAAGGATGTATGATGTTCGATGAGAGAAAAATGGAACTTTTTCTACAATTTTGGGACACAGGTTGCTACAACGAGCAGTCAAATATCTTAGCACGATTTATAAGAAAAGAAATTGTAGGGAATGGTTCAGGTAGAGAGAACATCAGCAGAAGATCGGCAACTTACAAGTATTATATACCTGATGTTGACGGAGTCCAATATCAAGTCTGCAAAAACACATTTTTGTCAGTTTTCGATGTATCAGCAAGACGAATTCAAACCCTACAAACTAAAATGTCAGCAAATTCTTTGTCCCTTTGGGATGGAAGGGGTCATCACCTGAATCGTCCCAAGAGACTAGAAAATGGAATCAAAAAAGCTATTCTTCAGCATATTAACTCATATGAAAAATCATGTAGCCATTATAGCAGAAAAGAGGGAAATCCAGATCGAGAATACCTAAATAAAGATTTAAATGTTGCAATAATGTTCCGGGATTTTGCAATAGGGTTTGGAGAAGAAGCTTTGTGCTGGGAGTGGGTGTATCGCAGTCTTTTCAAGGAAGCAAGACTTAAATTTGGCACACCAAAGTCGGATACGTGCACAAAATGCGATAGATATCATACCAAGATTTTGTCTCTGAATGAAAATCTTCCGGAAGAGAAGGAAATTTTGGAACCTATTTGGTTGGAATTTATTGAACACCAGCTACATTCCGAAAATGGATACGCAGAGCTGAAAAGAGACACGGAACGAAGTAAAATGGATCCAACCTACATTGTACTAAGTGTAGATCTCCAAGGAGTTCTGTGTCCCCGCTTGTCCAATAGCGATTACTATTATCAAAGGAAATATCCCTGCTTCAATTTAGGAATCCACTATGGAAATACTAATAAAACATCAATGTCGTTTTGGCACAAAATAGAAGGGAATAGAGGGTCAAGTGAAATCGCGTCTTGCATTTACAGATTTTGTATGGAAACCTTCGAAATATTGGGAAATGAAGAAATGCGAACTTTGGTAGTGTTCTCTGATTGTTGTGTAGGACAAAACAACAATTTTATGTTGCTTTCCATGTATTGATTGTTATTGGCCAAAAGACTTTTTACGCAGGTGAACCAGAAGTTTATGTCAACTGGTCACAGTTTCTTGCCATGTGATCGCCAATTTTCCTTAGTAGAAAAGAAACAAAAAACTGCATCGATATAAACTCCAATAGATTGGATTAAAGTCATAGAACAGTCAAATTTACAAAATCCTTTTGTAATTCAAAGAATGGCTCAACCTGAATTCTTCGACTTTGTGTCACTTTCAAGATTATTAACTAGGCCAGTAACATTAAAAGTAACCGAATCTTTATGGTTCCAAATGTCTGTTCAGAATCCTGGAGTAATCCTAACTAAGGAGTTGCTATCAGACGATAACTGGAAATCTCATCGGTTATTAGTTCCAGAAGATTTTGTAAATACTCAACTATTGCCTCTTTACGATGGCCCTATTCGTTTGCCAGCAGATTTAGTTAAAGATCTGAAAGCAATGCAGGATTTCATTCCTGAAGAATCTAAGGCATTTTGGAATTTTCTGAATTAATGTTACTACTAATATTTTACTAATATTATTATTCAGTTGTCGGGTGCGTTGTGAAGTTGCTATCGGATATTTAGTTTGTTTACAGTTACTATTATAAAATAAATACCAGGGTGCGCTGGATATTATTCTAACATACATCGTTCTTCGGCTCAACCCGTCAATTGTCTCCGCAGATGCATCGTCATATGGACTGGGAGCCTATTTAAAACAGAAACAGTCAGATGGCAACTTCCGTCCTGTTTGCTAAGCTTCACGTTCTCTTTCTGCAGCCGAGAAAAATTACGCTCAGATAGAGAAGGAAGGACTTGCGTTCACATGGGCTTGTGAACGATTCGAGGACTTTGTGACTGGGATGCCTTTCCGTATCGAAACGGACCATCGCCCATTAGTCCCACTCTTCACTACCAAGCATTTAGATGACCTCACTCCACGCCTGCAGCGGCTCCGGATGAGGATGATGCGATATCGTTACGACATATTTTACACTCCTGGGAAGGATTTGATTGCCGCAGATACGTTTTCTCGCAACCCACTTCCAGAGTGCGGGGACGATACGCTCGAGAAAGAAATCGCCGCCTATGTAAACGTCGTTATGGAAAGCCTGCCAGCATCAGACGAGCGCTTACGTGAAATCTGGCAGTGCCAACAAGAAGATGCAACCATGCGAAAAATTTCCCGGTACAGTTATCAGGGCTGGCCGGATAAAGAAAAGCTCGACGCCCATTGTAAGCTGTTTTGGCCTGTTCGTGACGAAATAGCCGTGACAGATACTTTACTCATGCGAGGCGGTCGAATAATCATCCCTGGGATCATACGCCAAGAAATTCTGAGCAGACTCCACACGGGACATCAAGGTATTACAAAATGCCGAGCGAGAGCAAGGGAAAGTGTATGGTGGCCCGGCCTCTCTACACAAATAGCAGATACGGTTCAACGGTGCTTGGAATGCACGAAGAACTCCACTGGTAAACACGAGCCTCTCATTCCATCGGAATTTCCAGTGCGTCCGTGGCAGCGAGTGGCCATGGATATCTTCCACCTTGCCAACAAAAATTATTTACTTATCACCGACTACTATTCAAGATACCCGGAAATAGTCATTCTTCAGCAAATGACAGCCGCAGCAGTAGTCGCAGCGTGTAAGATGATTTTTGCAAGACACGGGGTGCCTGAAGAAGTAGTGAGTGACAACGGACCCCAATTCAAGAGAACTTCCGGTGCGGAATTCTTCCAGTTTGCGAAAGATTTTGGCTTTCGTCATACTACGTCAAGTCCCCGCTTCCCTCAAAGTAATGGCTTCGCGGAGGCAGGGGTGAAAATTGTCAAAATGCTCCTCAAGAAATCAAATGACCCATTTCTAGCCTTACTGGAGTACAGGGCTAGTCCTCTCTCTAACGGATATTCGCCAGCAGAGCTCCTCTTTGGACGCCGCATCCGTTCAACGCTGCCAATGCATACGGAAAAACTTGTTCCTGCATCAGCAATTCCAGATCTCAGAAGGAAGGAGGAGGAGAGGAGAAGAAAACAAAAAGTGAACAACGACAAACGCCACGGTGTCTACGAGAAAGCAGAGTTACAGCCAGGTGACACAGTCTGGGTAAAGGACCAGAGAACTTGGGCTACGGTCGAAAAGAATGCCGGCTCACCGCGATCCTACATTGTGAAGACACCAAGAGGGTCCCATCAGGAGGAATAGCTTCAACCTTACCAAAGCTCACCAGAGGCCCCCGGCCGAGGAGTTGGAGGAAGAAGACACTGACATTCCAGAAACTGATCCAGTTCCAGTTGGAGTGCCAGAACCCGAGGGGGGATTACCGGAAGGCCCAACGGCAGATGCGCAAGGACCGCCACTGTCAAGACCGGGGCCGTCCCCTAAGAAGCCATACCAATCCCGTTCCGGACGAACGGTTAAACCCATAATTCCTGGGCTCGTAAATATGACGGGCCAATCCAAAAGGACTTAAGGAGAGGGATGTGTGGATAGAATACAACCTGCGACAGCTATCATTCTATCCATATGTATTGGGCCGGCTAATATGAGTTAGTCGGCTTCATGGTCTTGTAAATAAAGGTGGTGGACAGAAATCACTCCCGTTGTTACCCGCATAAATCATTGCCATTCGGGTTCACACGCATACCTTAGACCCAACCAACTATCCCGAATGACACAACTTCTGATATGCGTTGCATAATATCAACAAACATCATCATGACTAAAGTATAAACATAAACGGGCGCACGCGCATTGAATAATTAATGTTTTTAAAAATGTACCCCAAAGCAGTTTACCGGAAGTCCACTATTAGCAAAGTGTCTTTGTCGGGTAACTTCGGAAGGCACTCGACAAAAGCATGCTGCGTGTGGTGGACGTCGGGTAAACTGCTTTGGGGTACATTATTAAATACCTTTGTATGTGCGTATGTTTGTGTGTTTGTATTTACATACATATGAGCAGAGCCCCCAGCCGTGATATTTAGTGGCGGCGGCGGCTGATCCCCCAATTTTCATCGACAGAGCCACCTTAACCGAGGTTTACCGGCGGCGGCTGATAAATATCATATTTAAAGTATAAACGCGAAGTTTGGACATGCGTAGTGAAATATTCCATATGCTTGTATGTATGTTGCATACCAATGTACCCAAGGCTTCATGTAGTCATGGCTTCATGGGTCTTCTGTCTTCACACCCATCTTCTGTCTCACTATGACTACATGAAGCCTTGCAATGTACCATAGATGTAAACATTCCCATCCACCATCCCATTCGGATGTATGGGCTGGAAAGACAATTGCCTGGATGTCGGTAATGGGCTGGAGGCAATTTCTTGGATGTTGATGATGGGCTGGATGGGATGGGTACAGTAGCCTGGATGGTCGTGATATGCTGGATGGGATGGGGTTGGTTGTCACATCCTTTGGAGTGTATCGAATGTATTTTAGGCAAACAAAAGGCATCATAAATCATACTATGTAAGAAGCTTAATTAATTTTACGACCACAAGGTTCGAATAACCGACCGTAAAAGTGACATGTTATTTTTCTAATTCGCCTTCAAACAAATACAAATAAATGTTCGAATTAAGCAACCTGTATGTAGATACTTGTTACGAAATATCCTTTAAGGGAAGCGTATGAATCTGAAAGTGGGAAAACTCGATAATTTTGTATATAGTACAATATCCATGGATATAATTTTAAATGAAGCAGAATAGACAATTTATTGCACAAAAGTAGTTTGTAAAGCTCTTTCTTGTTCTATCTCTTCTTGCTACTCATCACTTATCACCTTTGAATTTAAATATCTTCGAACCGAATATTACTTATTGGGACTGTGTAGACCAATGTGTTATAACCCCATAAGGAATTTTTAAGTTTTCTTCTCTCGACTGGGTTGAATCTTGAATTTAGGCAACGGTACCTCGTTGCCGTTGTTGATGGTAAACATTGTTGCCAATTCACCACCACCGGCAACAAAGGCAACACTCTCATTTGGTTATATAATAAACTTATCGTATATAACAAACCTAACCTAAATGAAATAAACAAATTCGACAGTTATCTATAAAAATTATTAGGTTAGGTTCATTACATTCAAAACTGGTGGAATGTCATTTTTCCCCAGATCCCCCCTTATAATTTGTTTATTTCATTTAGGCTAGGTTTGTTATATCCGTAAAATATGGACCGGTAGGACTAATTTATTATACGATAAGTGTTAAAAGTCATTGATGAGGGTGTTGCGGGTGGTAAGTGGTACAAGATGAATTGGCACCAATGTTTACCGTCAACAACGCTCTACCGGCAACGAGGTACCACTGTCTATAATCAGTCCTCGACTGTTAACAAACTAATTTTTGATACTGTTGTTATATGCTGTTTTCCACTCCGACACTTTGGAAACCCATTCCACCACATTGGAAACTCAATCCAACACAACTGTCATGTTTTCAAGTTGTTTTTTTGCATATTCAAACTTTGCTAGTTTGTGTAAGATTGAAATCGATTTTTGAAAAATCAGTTTTATATAAATAAAGTAGGGAAGAGAGAGAAGTCATGCCTCATTCGCATGCCTCAGTCATTCATTGACTGAGAGTTTGGCCCTACCTAAAGGATTTTGGCTTAATCTATCGGGTCATCTAGACCTGTAGACACCCTCAAAACAAATACGAGGAGAATATCATAAAAATTTGATTATATAATTATATTCGAGCGCTTCAGCATATTTGACTGACTAAATAGGTGGCAAGTACAGGCAGTTTATTCACTGAGCCCCAGTTACAGTTTTTTAGATCATGAAGAACATATAATACAGATTACATCCGACTTCCTTTACAGCAACCGAATCAACTCAAAAACCAATAGACCTACAAAAAAGTTTAAATAGGGAAACAGATAGTCCACAATCCCCTGCATTAGGCTCCGAAAGAATATTTCAAACATATTGGTCCAATCTGGAGATATAAACGTTTTCGTGTGGAATTTGCAATTAATCGCAACTACAGAGAAAAGTTTAAAATATTCTTTCGGAGCCGAATGCTGTGGGTTATGGAGCATCTTTTTCCCTATTTAAACTTTGTTGTAGCTCTTTTGGTTTTTGAGTTGATTCTTTTGGTGCAAAAAAAGTTAAGAGGCAATATGATAGTCAGAATAATTTGCCGGTTGCCAACATACGCTTCCCTTAAGCTTCTAATCTTTGATATCGAGTATGTTCGGTGTGCTGGATGACAACCAATACCTTGCCAACCGGATGTCATGATGGGTTGGATGAGATGTTTATCAAAAGATATTCGTCAATTACCTACCTACCTATATCATATCAATAGTATAAAGCTGAGGTGGAATTGCGCAATAAATAGAGTTTCAACATTTTTCTAGCACATCTAATGTGCTAGGTTTCAACTTGTCAGCTAATAATACCTTTGATTGCTTGCTACATTTTGCATTCTTGGTATTCATATCCCTGGGTTCGCAACCAGTGGTCAGTGACCAGTCGGCTAAAATGGCTGGCTAAGTTGGCCGGCCGATTGGTTGAAATTCTTTGTTAGCCAGTGGCTAAAATGGCCAAAAATGGGGCTGTTAAATGTAATATATAGATTTAGTATGTGCACGCCACCTATTCATGCAATTCTATTTGGTGGCGCGCGTTACTTGTTACTTCTTTGTTTTAATTTTCTATCTTGTTTTATCCTGTCATTTTTATTCAGTCTGAGAGTAGAGCTCAACCGATTAAGTAGAGTGAGTTTTCTCATGGTATGCGTACCTAACTGCTCTGTCGATAATTTCATATTTTCTGAATTTTCTGTTTAATTTTGTGAATTGATTGTTCTGATTTAGTGTTAGCTGCGGCGAATAAATCACATCTAAATCTAGTTAATAGCAACTGTTCACAAAAACAATAATTTTTTGGCATTAACCTATAGTTGATAGTTTAACAGTTAACTAACATTCGAACCGTTGATACTTTTATCGGGTAGATAATCGTCACTCAACAGGGGCTATATGAACTGAGAAAATCCCCCTGGTCTGTGGAAGCGACCCACGAAGTTTTAGATTTATTCTAGCTTTATTTTAGTTAGTTTTTGAATAAAAGTAAACTTTTGGACAGCATCTATAACCATTGTACAGTAAACCGGACGTCTTAAAAATACACATTAGGCTCAGATTTGGTCCATGAATTTCCATATTATAATCGTAGACTTGATAAAGCAATAAATATATCTATATATTTATACATATGTGTGTACCAGTGTTCCATTTTAGCCGGCTAAAATGGCCGAAAATCATGGTTTTTTAAATTTCCCGCCAAATCAAGGGTGATTTCCTCAGTTCACATAGCCCCATTTGACTATTTTTGGCAATTTCAGCCATTTTAGTCACATTTCAGGCTAGCCAAGAATTTCAACCAACAGGCTGGCAAATTTAGCCAGCCATTATAGCCGACCAGCCGGCTGGTCATCGAACAGTGGTCTGTACGTGTGGTAGGGTAATCCCAATTACAAAATGCGCAAGCGCGTATGCAATGCATATTACATAAAACAATGAATTACACTCTGGGTTAATAATATATTAGCTTATACAACAATACAACTTACACACGACGTGCAGCTCAATATCCCTCTGGTCCTCGTTCATATCATACTCACTCCAGCTAAGCTCCAGCCTCTTGTGTCACACTTGTGTCTTGTATCAATATCAATTTTATTATCAACATATAACAACTAATGCGTTGTAGTGGTCTGGTAAAGGTAACATATACTAAAAGGTGAAGTGGCGGTGGAGGGATGACGACGCCGGAGCGCAGTTCATACTTCAGCTCCGGAGCATTTTAGGAGAGATTTGGAAAAACTCATTGACCCCATGCGCCTCTATGAGAAATTAAACGAACTTCTTGAGGAAGTTCTATCTGAAATCGGCACTTTTAATTTTTAAATGCGACACCTGGATAAGTAGTCAACAAGTCGATGAACGGAATAGCCTTAATATATTGCATTGGAGAAAGAAGTACTTTTAAGGAATCCTTTAGGAGTAAAGTCTTTTAGGAGTGATTTTAAAATTTTACAACGTACTCGGTTAAAACAACCTTTTCTGCGTTTTTAGAGACCAGCCTTGTCTTTCTAGTTTCTACGACCAGCATTCTCGGAGGAGTTACAAGTTTTCCAAAAAAGTATTTTTCAGTATTGTCATAGATGAAATTTCTATGTCTCTATGTACTTTTAAAACGAAGCCATAGATACTTCCCCGTAACCTTTACTGGACATTTTTAAATGAATTTCCCCGTATTTTGAAAATACCTGAACCTTAGAATTTTTGTAATAATTTTTAAATACAGCTAATAGTTGCTAGATGCCTCCCTTTCTAAATTTAGACAAATTTTACTGGGAGCCTAGTGTACTTATAAAGCAGAAGAGACATGTCTTCATACTATAAAAAATATCTACTAAATAGATAGTGCATACTTAATAATTTGTATGGAAGGAGTATAAAATATGTGAGGGAGTTTTGTCTTGACGGGTGATTATTACCAAGATATTTTTTATCTGATGCCATTGTTAGCGAGATGTATTATGCATGTAAGATAGCTTTGCATGGGTAGACATAAAGAAATAAAGGAAGCCGTCTTATTGTACAATATTGTCTGCATGCATATTGGTCTGTCAATCACCAGGCTTCGCTTAACAATGAACAAACCTACTGCAGTCACTTCGACTTTTCTGTTTTCTATTTCTTTTCCTAATTACCAGTCCTGTAGCTGTAGCTGTCCAAGTTGATAATTTAGCAACGTATAATACTTTCATGTGGCTAATTCCACATTTGAAGAATTTGGGAGAAGCTTTAAAAGTGCACATAACTAAGCACGAACATTATCGGGATATGAAGGATGTAATAGACTGAATTGATTGAAAGGGAACCACAATAATAAATAAAATAAATTCCACCTTTTGACACACCGTAATTATTCCAACACGTCTAACTGCAGAGGTACCAAATCCAAACCCACACCAAAGGCATTTTTACTACTTATGTATAAGTATTACTAGTACTAAAATATTACCTTATGTAATTGTATGGATAGAGGTATTTGGGGCATGTGAATAGTAAGTTTGGGAATTCGATCTATTACTAGTGATACATGTAATATTGTAACATGAGGGAGCGACACAAGATGACATAATTGGCGGCCAACATATCCTTATAGTATTTGTATTGAACTGTATAGACATAGACATAGATGAATAGAAAAACGAACATATTGAACGGGGCGTATCCATTGTCATCCAATTTTGATCTTCAATGAGAGGAGTGTACACCTTATGTGTATATGTCGTAGTATAACTCAACCATCTGTACAACCGCGCCATTGTACTAGTATAACTGTTCCTCGGCCGCTATACTAGGATAACCGACCCTCGAGGTTTCAGTACAACTGTTCCATTTTTAAATACATTGCAAAGCATGAGTTAATAAGACAATTATGCTGCTTTATAATGATTATGATTATAATTTATGCTCAAAATCTTATTAGCTTGATTTACTCAGTCAAATAGTGATAATTACAAAAACCAAATGATTAAAATATGGGTAGAAACGTAAAAGAACAATTAATTGCACTTAACATTCTTACATGTATTGCCAACATGACACTTTGTACCACAGGGTATGTCATTCTTTTTACATGGACATCTATTAGTTTGGCAATCCGTCTTGCATTTGCAGATTGATTGTCTACTGTAGGAAGTTACCGACCTTAGGGCAGTGATGTACTTAATTGTATTAGTTGGCCATGCCACTGTGTTTATTTCGGCTTCAGGAGGATTTAAATCAGTGTACAAAATACCATTTACCACTTACCAGTGGTGGATGATAGATAGTTTGTAAGGCTATCTCTTGTTGTAGTTTTGCTAACTACGGTGAAAAATATGTAGAAAAAGAACCACTAGTTTTAACACTAAAAACTAGTTTATTAACACATAAATTTCATATAAATAATCAATATTTTAACTTTTCTCCTGTTATTCCGACAGCGAGAAATGAGTGCGTGTCTATTGGACCGTTCCAGAACTGCGACTGATTCATTTCATGATTTCTCTGATACTTATCATCAATTTAACCAAATAACAATTTAACATATAATACAATTACTTAATAGCTATGGTGATGTAAATCATGCACTATTTGTCTGATCCATCCTTCCCCTCGTGAAGAACTTGTGGTTCATTCACAATCTTCGGAAGCACGTCCAGGATACAAAGCTTTGACGTTGGTCTCCGGTATACACCAGTGGATGTCTTGACGTCGGCGACTCTTACTTGACCGTCTTTTCCAGGGTGGACCTCAACGATAATTCCTTTGGGCCAGTGGCTCCGCTCCAAATTTCCATCGGCTACAATGACGATGTCCCCAACCTTAATCGGCGTTATTTTCTTAAACCATTTGGTCCGTTTAGTTAAAGTAGGTAAATACTCGCGTACCCAGCGTTTCCAGAAACAATTAGCCAATTCCTGAGCTACTCTCCATTGCTTTCTGGAACACAAATCTATTTTGCTGAATTTTCCGGGAAAAGTGACACCACTTGTAGTCCCCAGCAGAAAATGATTTGGAGTTAATGCTTCTGAGTCATTAACATCAATCGAAACGTGAGTCAAAGGTCGAGAATTAACGATGAGTTCTGTTTCCACTAAGAGGGTGTGAAGCAGCTCTTCCCTCGGCGATCTCTCTTGAAGGCAATTTTTCAGTGATACCTTCACTGATTTGACCAGACTTTCCCACGTCCCTCCAAAATTCGGTGATGCGGGTGGACTGTACACCCATTCAATTCCTTTAGCTGAAAGGGTGGACATAATTTTCATTTGGTCCAAATCATTCAACGATTTCTTAAGCTCATTGTCGGCTCCGTGGAAATTAGTTCCATTGTCCGAATATATTTTTTCTGGATACCCTCTTCTGCCAATAAACCTCCTTATGGCCATGATTGCAGAGTCCGTTGACAAACTAGCTGCAATTTCCAGATGAATCGCACGGACTGACATGCAGGTAAAGACAACGATCCATCGTTTCTCATGTCTTCTTCCTACTGTTACAGTTATGGGGCCTAAATAATCCATTCCGGTGACCATAAATGGACGTGGCTGTTTTTTCATGCGAATTTCGGGAAGTAGTCCCATTTCAGGTACTTCCGGTTTTGCTCTTCGAATTTTACATGTCATACAGTCGTTCCAAGACTTTTTGACAGCTGACCTTAACCCAGGAATCCAAAATCTCTGACGGATTTCGTTACAAACGAATTCTTGTCCGTAGTGTCGGGCTAATCTATGATAATGTTGAATTATCAACTTCGTAATTTCATGCTTACTGTTGAGGATAACAGGAAATTTTATTTCATTATCCAGTTCCTCCGCCTTTGACAATCTTCCTTTCACACGTAGAATTTCATCTTCATCGAGATACGGTGAAAGTTGGTATAGATTACTACTAGTAGAAATTTCTTTTCCAGACTTTAAATGAGAAATTTCATTTAGGTACACATCTGACTGACACTGCCTCCAGATTATTTTCTCAGCCGCTGCAAGTTCCTCGGGAAGTAGTTCGATAGTTGACTGCATTTGAGTATTCTTACATTTTGCAATAAAATTAATAACAAATCTTCTCATCCATGCCGTAGAGCAAACAAGCTTTATCCAACAGTTGAGCTTGGAATAATTTGGTACAAAGGACTTTTTCTCAGTCGTAGCATGCACAAATTCAGATTTCATTTCCAAATCTTCTTCTCTCACTGTACTATCAGCCTCAATTTCCATTTTTGGCCATTCTGTCTCTGGTAATTTCAGAAATCCTGGACCATTCAGCCACCGACTTTCTCCAGAGAGATCAGAAAGTTTGCAGTCCCGCGTAGCTTCATCTGCTACATTTTCCAATGTGGGAATCCATCTCCATTCACAAACATCGGTAGTCTCTAAGATTTCTCCTACTCTGACAGCAACAAAGGGTTTGTATGTTCTCGCATCACTGTGTAACCAGCTTATCACAGTCTTCGAGTCAGACCAGAAGAAACGAGAATTTATTTCAATTTCATGTCCTGTAATAAGGGTTTCTGCTAATCTTGAAGCCATAAGAGCAGCCTGCAACTCCAGCCTTGGAATTGACATGGGCTTTAAAGGGGAAACTCTTGTTTTTGCCATCATTATTGTCACGTTTATTTCTTCAGCCGTTTTAACTCGCAGGTATGAAATAGCTGCAAAGGCCTTCTCGCTTGCATCGCAGAAGGTGTGTAATTGAACATCAAGAGCCATTTCCATTTTCATACAATAACATCGTGGAAGGCGATGGCACAGACCTTATGGGAAATTGGTGGCCGACAGATTTGGCTATAATTTTTATATGTTGTAGCCCTATTTATGTGGACCAAAACTCCCTCTAGCCAAAACCCCAGATGGCGCTTCGTTCTCGAGATATCTGGGGTCAAAAATTGACCCAACGACATGTCATATATCTTATACTATCAACACTTTAACAACAAATGACCCATCATTCGAAAGGTATTAATAAAGCCATTCCAATGAGTGCAATATTATACTTCCACGATACATAGGTCAAAGGGTAATAGCCTCAAAAGGGTATTAGGTGATTTGGTCCTTTCACAATATATATTAAATGGAGTCGAGTGACATATCATTCGACAGCATTTTGAAAGGAGACCAAAATGAGCACAGTATTGTACTTCTATAACGCAAAGGTCAAAGGTGAGCAGCTTATACAATCAACTAGGTGATTTGGTCATTTCGCTTTTAGCACTAAACAACGTTGAAGGACACATCATTCGAAAGAATATTGTAAACTGATTTAAATAAAGTAAAAAATATGCTTCCAAAACGCAAAGGTCAAAGGTTAAAAGCTTTTACATGGCATCACAGTCCAGTGGTTAGGATAGGTTAGGTTAGGTTAGGTTAGGTTAGGTTAGGACTTAGCATGGGGATTTAACATGGGACTTAGCATGGGGACTTAACATGGGACTTAGCATGGGGACTTAACATGGGACTTAGCATGGGGACTTAACATGGGACTTAGCATGGGACTTAGCATGGGTATTTGTTGTTTAGTGCTAAATGTGAAATGACCAAATCACCTAGTTGCTTGTATGAGCTGCTAACCTTTGACGTTTGGGTTATGGAAGTACATTACGGTGTCATTTGGATTGCCTTTCAAAATGCTGTCGAATGATATAACACTCCACTGCATTTAATATATAACGTGAAGTGATAACATCGTCTGATGCCATGTAAAAGCTTTTAACCTTTGACCTTTGCGTTTTGGAAGCATATTTTTTACTTTATTTAAATCAGTTTACAATATTCTTTCGAATGATGTGTCCTTCAACGTTGTTTAGTGCTAAAAGCGAAATGACCAAATCACCTAGTTGATTGTATAAGCTGCTCACCTTTGACCTTTGCGTTATAGAAGTACAATACTGTGCTCATTTTGGTCTCCTTTCAAAATGCTGTCGAATGATATGTCACTCGACTCCATTTAATATATATTGTGAAAGGACCAAATCACCTAATACCCTTTTGAGGCTATTACCCTTTGACCTATGTATCGTGGAAGTATAATATTGCACTCATTGGAATGGCTTTATTAATACCTTTCGAATGATGGGTCATTTGTTGTTAAAGTGTTGATAGTATAAGATATATGACATGTCGTTGGGTCAATTTTTGACCCCAGATATCTCGAGAACGAAGCGCCATCTGGGGTTTTGGCTAGAGGGAGTTTTGGTCCACATAAATAGGGCTACAACATATAAAAATTATAGCCAAATCTGTCGGCCACCAATTTCCCATAAGGTCTGTGCCATCGCCTTTTCAGCCTGGGGATATCCTGCAGTTCTGCAATCCAGCTAAGCCATTTTTCATAAATGCTATCGGATACCTCATCATCCCAGCCGATTCCTGTTCTCCATACATCCTGCATAATGATTTTTGCTTTCACCGTGAAATGTGACAAAAATCCAAGTGGGTCATACATAGACATCACGAGCCTCAAAATTTCCCGTTTTGTCGGTCTTTTCTTTCCAGAAATGATGTCATCCTTGACCTTGCTGAACTTGCATAGAAATACGAAATTGTCAGAATTAGGATTCCATTGTAATCCTAGCACTCTCTCCATTGGTAAGTCAGACTCCAGGTTCAGATCCTTGTCTTCTATGCATCTTAATTCTTGGGGGATTAACTGTAGTACTTCCTTAGAACTACAAGTCCAGTTTCGGATTTCAAATCCTCCCATTTTATGTACATAAATTACATCACGAATGATTTTGATGGCTCTATCCTCGTCATGAGCAGAGTCCAGATAGTCGTCAACATAATGACGGGTGGTGATTGCTTTCACAGCGTCTGGATATTCATCAACAAATTCCTTTGCATTTTTATTTTTCACTTCTTGAGCTAAGCAAGGTGAACAAGTGGCTCCAAATGTCATTACAGGAACAACGTAGACATCTGGATTTCGATTCCTGTCAGCTCCTCGCCACAAAAATCTCTGAGCTTGTTGATCTTCAGCCCGAATGTTCACCTGATGAAACATCTCCTTGATGTCCGCAGTGAAACCGATTTTCTTCTGACGAAATTTAAATAAAACCGTAATCAGTGAACATAGATTATCCGGTCCCTGCATCAAATTGTCGTTCAGACTTGATCCATGACTTTTTGCGGCTGCATCAAAGACAAATCGCAACTTTCCTGGTTTATTAGGATTATAAACCCCAAAATGCGGCAAATACCATGTCTTTCCTGTTTCAGTTGCAGCTTCCTCCGGAGACAATTTCCTAGCGTAGCCTTTTTGTACATATTCAGCAATCTTTTTATGATATTCCAATGCAAAGTTAGGATCCTTGTCCATTTTTCTTTCCATGTACTGCAATCTACGGAAAGCTACACACTTACTCTCGGGAAGAGTGACATCTTCTTTTCTCCACAGAAGACCTGTTTCCCATCGATCAGCTACACGCTTAGTGTACTTATCCATGATTTGAATACATCTTTCGTCTTCCCTTGACCGTAAAGGTTGACTGCAAACTTTTACTCCAAAAGCTTCAGTACTAAATGATTCTTTTACAAGTTGATGTAGTTCATCCTCCTCATCCTTTATGCGCAAATGGTGAATAAAATCATCTACTCTTCCATTAAAATAGGATGTTTTTCCATGCACAGTCCATCCTAGTCGAGTGCGAGTAGCACAAGGTCCATTGGCAGGTCCTTCAATCAATTCCACTGGATTGATTAGATGCGAATGGTCTTGTCCAATGAGGATTGTGGGCACAGCATTTTTTAGGTAAACTGTAGGAATGTCCTGTAGGTACGTCCATTTTTCCGACAGTTTTCTTCCGTTTATTGTCTGAATTGGCAAATCCAGTTTCTCTACTGTTTTTACGTTTTTTAATTCATAAGTTTCTTCACAATTCTTTCCCATGACTTCCAGATTAACTCGGAGAGATTTTTTAACTGTGTTTGTCATGTTTGTGATTCCTTTCAGGTGTAGACAATTCTCTTTTCCAGACAGACCAAGCATTTTTGCTACAGATGCTTCCATCAAAGTTGCAGTAGATCCATCATCCAAGAATGCGTAGGTGGAGAATTGTTTTCCGTTGCTTTTCAATGTAACAGGAACCACCTTTAATAATACGCTATTTTCTACATGCATTACGTGACTGCATTGCTCTTTTTTCACTTCAGAGTTATCTTTTGTCACTTGTCTGGCTTGATTCTTCTTAATTTTCTTATGCAAATACTTGTGGTGAAATTTGTCACATCCGTCAATTCCACAGGTAACTTTATCTTCACACTCATCCAAAGTGTGACCTTCCATTAGGCACCCAAAGCATACTTTCTTATCAAACACAATCTTCCATTTGTTATGCAGATTTTCATTTTTAAATTCATAGCATAATGGTAATAAATGATTTTTTCGGCCACAAAGTACACAAGCACACTTATCTGATGTGTCTTGACTGGTGACGTGAACTTTCTCTTTTCTGAAATTCTCAGCATTTCCTTTCATCTGTTCACGTCGTTTTTCTTCGGAAACTTGTTGACTTCCGACATAACTGGCTGCTTTGGCTAATGGTTTCAACCACAAAGATAAATCTTTCAGAGATTCTTCTTCTCCAAGAGCCTGAATGTGTTCTCCCCATCTTAGCTTTAAATTAGGTGGGAGTTTTTCAATCAATTTATCGATTAGCATAGGATTAATCAAATGCCTGGTACATTTTAAAGATTCAATTGTAGTAACTAGATTTCCTACTGCATTTGAAAAATCTATTAGCATTTCAGGTTTGCTTTCATCAATACGAAGCATATTCATCACTTTGGTTTGCAAAGTATTTATGATTAATTTTGGTCTTCCAAAATTAACCTCCAATGTTTCAATGACTTGCGTCAAATTATCCGGAGTAAACATCATGGATTGTACGGCTTCCAAGGCCTTTCCTTTTAGACATTTCATAAGGCGATCCATGTTCTCGGAGTTTGAATACTGTCCAGCTTCAGTGGAATTACGAAAACGTGCTATGAAATTAGGCCAGTCAATTGGATTTCCACTAAATGTTGGAAGATCTTTAGAAATTGACTGCCTTGACAGAAACTTCTTCATGCAATTTTCATTTAGAGAATTATTATTTGATAATTTCTCAAAAACCTTAGAGAGTGCTTGAGTCAATTGGTCAACCGGGGTATCTTCACTCATGCACGGCTGATTTTCGATCCAATCGGCTACTTTTTCATCCTTGGTTCCAGTGTCATGGAGATTTCCAGGTGGAATGACTTCCGATTCCATCTGATCAACAAGAGCTCCTTCATCATCACTCAGGGCTTGGGAGTCTCCATCTCCATCATTTTCTTCGGCAATTATCTCCTTTTGGATGGCTAATCTTTTATCAATCAGAGATCTTTCCTTGTCTGCTTTCTCATCTGCAAGTCTTGCTTTTTCTTCTTCTGCTTTCAATTCAGCTTCAAGAATTCGGCGCTTAGTACTACTTGCAATGGATGATTTGCTTTTCCTAGAATTCAGGCTTCTGCACGATGCAAATTTCGCTCCAGAATGTAAACTTTCTCCAGAAATGCTGAAAAGATTCGAGATGATAGAGCGAGTTGCTGGCTGCCTATCCTCCTCCTCTCGACCGCTTTTCCTTGATTTTCGACACCGAATTTCTGGATATATCTCCTCGAAATTATCCGGGAGTTTCTCCCCTCCAATCCTCTGGCTTTTTCGGACACTTCCGATATTCTGATCTTCAGACATCTTTTCCATAGAGCTAGTCAGGTTTTCTCGAAGGACCATTGGATGATAGATAGTTTGTAAGGCTATCTCTTGTTGTAGTTTTGCTAACTACGGTGAAAAATATGTAGAAAAAGAACCACTAGTTTTAACACTAAAAACTAGTTTATTAACACATAAATTTCATATAAATAATCAATATTTTAACTTTTCTCCTGTTATTCCGACAGCGAGAAATGAGTGCGTGTCTATTGGACCGTTCCAGAACTGCGACTGATTCATTTCATGATTTCTCTGATACTTATCATCAATTTAATCAAATAACAATTTAACATATAATACAATTACTTAATAGCTATGGTGATGTAAATCATGCACTATTTGTCTGATCCAAGTGGTAAGTGGTTTTTAATGGTATTTAACGTTAAATACCACTATCTAAAAAGTAGGGATATAAATGGTATAAATGGTAAAAAAATAGTTTCATTTAAATTTCGTGTTTGAATTTTGAATAAAATTCGGTGCCAAAGTATGAAATAACTTAGCTAATGATCATTGTTGTCACAAATTGATAAGTGTTGCAAGACTCGTGTACCTCAACACTCACCTTGCCACCACTTCACTCCCACATTCACCCCTCACTCTCACCCTCCTCCTCAGAGCAACACGGATCCTACAAACTTGCCATGCAAAGTCCTTTATCGTCGTGAAAATGGAAATCTACAACTACAATGCGCAAAGTTCATTATCGACACCATGATCAACGAATCCCTAGTTGGAACTTGGTCAGCCGAAATAAACACAGCGGCATGGCCAACTAATACAATTAAGTACATCACTGCCCTAAGGTCGGTAACTTCCTACAGTAGACAATCAATCTGCAAATGCAAGACGGATTGCCAAACTAATAGATGTCCATGTAAAAAGAATGACATACCCTGTGGTACAAAGTGTCATGTTGGCAATACATGTAAGAATGTTAAGTGCAATTAATTGTTCTTTTACGTTTCTACCCATATTTTAATCATTTGGTTTTTGTAATTATCACTATTTGACTGAGTAAATCAAGCTAATAAGATTTTGAGCATAAATTATAATCATAATCATTATAAAGCAGCATAATTGTCTTATTAACTCATGCTTTGCAATGTATTTAAAAATGGAACAGTTGTACTGAAACCTCGAGGGTCGGTTATCCTAGTATAGCGGCCGAGGAACAGTTATACTACTACAATGGCGCGGTTGTACAGATGGTTGAGTTATACTACAACATATATGTCGTAGTTTACACACACCGTAGTACCGATATCTACACTAACTATGCATCTACACTAACTATGCATCTACACTCTAATGTCTAAATGATAAAGAATGAAAATGGAGTTCTATTGACAAACAGTTTCACATTCGCTACTCTCGTTTCCTATTCAGCCCACCCTGGCCATTCCATCTGGTCATTGATGTTTTAATGCAATGTGTACCTTCGTCATACAATATCATTGTCCTATCCATGTTACACTCAACATAAATGTCTTATTCGTAGCTATGTATAGTTACCATTTTCCTTCCCTCTATTCTATATGACAACAGAAAAAGTAATAAATTCTGGCCACCATTTTCAAAAATAGATTATAGTAAGTAGTCTCTACTCTAGTACTATTATAATATTAATGTCGTAGCATTAGTAAGTTCAGATTAGACATTATGTTATTCAAGCCTGTTTATTGTTGATTGATAATCCAATAAAGCAGGTTTTACTTATGCCCTTTTCATCATTAATCATTAGTACTAGTCACCCAGCACTATTAAATGTTTAAATATGCAAACCCCTAGTAGTGTCATTGCCATCAAAGTATTTGCTTTAAAGTGATGGGATAACATGGTTTGGCTGTTTTGTTGCACCTCATTAAGAAAACCTAACTATATTTACATATTATTCATTGTTAAATATAGATTTTGGATAGAAATGGAAATCATTATAATATTTGTAACAGACTTCAAAGTAGTTTTAGCTCGACTGAGGAAGCGAGCTTATAGAACCACAAAGTCTGTCCGTACGTCCGTCCGTCCGTACCCACGATAACTTTCGAACGCAACAACGGAAGTTAACCAAACTTGGCAAAAACAATGCCTATGGACAGGTGACGATTTCTATTGATTTTGGGATAAATCGGTCCATTGGTTGCTGAGATACCACGCGCTCACTTTGTCTTCATTTTGATAGGCAACGTGAAAAATGGGCATTGAAAAGTTCAATTGCGTTTCCTATAAATTGTTAGCAGGATAATATAAAATATTTCACCCCGCTTCAACCAAACTTAAGATTTCATAGTAAAGCAAATAAAACCCGAAAATAACTATTAGAATATGGAAATAAATCTATTTCGCATTTATATTTAATTTTATAGTCAAACTTGCATTTTTCCAATTTCTATTAATTTTGATAATTAATATTGATCGATTTTGATTCTTTTTAATTTTCATAGTCAAAATTAATCAATTGTGATTTAATGCTGATTTTCATACTCAACATTAATCATTTTTAATTTCATGATGATTTTCATAGTCAATAATTAGTAGAAAATATTTTACCAATGAATTTCAAAAATTTGATTACGTCAAACTATTAATAGCAAGGCAACAATTATTTAGTTAGCATCATTTGGTTGTGGATTGTATAGGTTGACTTGACTTGACATAGGATTGGTTAATTAATGTAAAGGGGTAGGCAGAAAATAGATAGACATAACGAGGACGATTAAAATAGTGGTAGTTAATTAAAATAACAGAGCTACTTAAAATGAAGAGGTAAAATAATTGTAATAAAGAGATTATTTAAAATGACGAGATTATTTAAAATGACGAGATTATTTAAAATGACGAGATTATTTAAAATGACGAGATTATTTAAAATGACGAGATTATTTAAAATGACGAGATTATTTAAAATGACGAGATTATTTAAAATGACGAGATTATTTAAAATGACGAGATTATTTAAAATGACGAGATTATTTAAAATGACGAGATTATTTAAAATGACGAGATTATTTAAAATGACGATGGGGTCATTTACAATGACGTCTGTTTAAAATGACGGGTAATGTAAAATGACGGGGTTATTTAAAACGACGGGTAATGTATAATGACGGGGTTATTTAAAATGTACGTGTAAAATTAATGATATTCATGAAAATCAGGCGCTGATGAAAGGATTTCGGACATTTACTGTACAAAAAATTTCACTGCTTGGTTAAATGATATTGAATTTGATACACCATGATTATGTTGATTCGATAAGTATTGTATTTTATTTCCCGTCCGTAGGACGGGCTTAGTTCTAGTACATAATTACGGTTAATAGGTAAGAGAATTTTAGGGAATGTACAAATGTGCAAAATGGTTGCAGGTTGCAGTACATAATCTTCTTAACGCGGTCACTTTTTCCACAACCCTTTTCGCTCCGTCGAAACTCGAAAGAAGCTAAAATTAAAGCAGCGTTGCCGATAAGCTTATGCATAAAGATATTATTTAAAGTTATGTTTTGGAAAACAGTGCAGATATTATAAGCTGTCCCGGGTTCAGGTACATTGTATGTAAACTACTATGACTATGACATTTCTACAAAGTTAAATAGTGTACTGCTCGGACTGTCATATATTTTCGGTATGAATCGAAACTGCATTTACATGATCTTCTATTCGCTGTGCGCACAAGTAAAGTGGTTCACCCTCGTGTAATATTATGACTTTTCCTGTTGGAGACGATTACAAGCTACCTGAATTTTAGTGTAGTAAAGATTTGAAAGAAACTAATGTACACAAACAAAATAATTAAATTTTCCAACTTTTTCGGTCAAAAAACAGCTCAATTAAAATTGTAAACCGCATAGTAAATACTTTTAGGTAAAATATGTCGCAAAATTGTACAGTTTTTGGCTGTGCCAACACTTTTGGTAACACTCGTCATATATCTTCTGAAATAAAATTTTATTCCTACCTTCGGCGATGGTGGGAAGCAGAAAAATTAAAATTTTGGACACAGTTTGCAAAAAGTATCAAGTAAGTGTTTAGACTAATAATAGACTTAGTAAATTACTCTAAAGAATATGCAAATTTTATTAATGACACATTTATTGCAGCCCTGACGGAAGCCATTGGACGCCAACCATGTACTCCCGAATTAGCAGTGCGCATTTTAATGGCAATAAAATAAGTTAAGATCCAAATAGTCCTAGCTTCAACCCCACAATTTTTTCACCGAACAGTGGGGAATGACTTCATTAAATGACACAGAAAATCGCTATAATAGGTTTGTAATTTGTAAAGAATTATAGTTCTTTCCCAAGAAAAATAACTTAATCTTAAGCTGTAGCTCAATAATTTTTTAAAATTATGAATATACTAGAGCTCTTTTGTTTTTAGAAGCGATGAATGTAGAACAACTACAAATAGACGCCGGAGTAAATATGAATGGGTATAACTTAGACCTAGATCCTGTGGACCTAAATACTGCAAAAACAGTAAAAAAATAATGTTTATTTTCTTTAAGATCCAAGAGTTATTGTTTTAAAAAATATATTCATGTATAAAATTAAAAGTGATGATTATTCTAGGTGGCTACCGTAGGGCGTCAAACTGAAATGAGTTTAAAAAACCTACAGCAAGCCGTAACAGAAGCTCGCCTGAGTAAAGGTTAACGTGTACACATTTTGGTAGACGAAAAGAACTCGCACGTAACACAAAACCGAACGTACGGATTTTAATCAAACTTTCAGAATTGAGTCTTTATATATGTAGCTACGACATATTAAAAATTCAGACATTGATATTATGAGGAAACGAAACTATATTATTTGAAAAATCAACAAAAAACTAAAATTGATAATAGTTGATTAAGAAAATCAACAGAAAATCAAAATTGATAATTGTTGATTGGGAAAATCAACAGAAAATCAAAATTGATAATTGTTAATTGGGAAAATCAACAGAAAATCAAAATTGATAATTGTTGATTGGGAAAATCAACAGAAAATCAAAATTGATAATTGTTGATTAGGAAAATCAACAGAAAATTAAAATTGATTACTGTTGACTATGAAAATAAACAGAAAATCAAAACTAATTAATGTTGGCTATGAAAATCCACAGAAAATTAATATTGATTACTGTTGACTATGAAAATCAACAGACAATCAAAACTGATTAATACTGACTATGAAAATCAACAGAAATTTGATTATCATAATCAATACAAAATCAAAATTTATTAATATTGACTATTAAAATCAACAGAAATTTGATTATCATAATCAATACAAAATCAAAATATATTAATATTGACTATCAAAATCATACATAATGAAAATATATGAATATTGACTATCAGAGTCAATACATAATGAAAATATATTAATATTGACTATTTAAGTCAATATATAATGAAAATATATTAATATTGACTACTAAAGTCAATATATAATGAAAATATATTTATATTGACTACTAAAGTCAATACATAATGAAAATATATTAATATTGACTATTTAAGTCAATATATAATGAAAATATATTAATATTGACTACTATAGTCAATATATAATGAAAACATATTTATATTGACTACTAAAGTCAATACATAATGAAAATATATTAATATTGACTATTTAAGTCAATATATAATGAAAATATTGCTTATTTCCTTTAGTGCACATGAGTAAATATTGCTTATTTCCTTTAGTGCACATGAGTAAATAATAGGAAAAACGCACAACTCGAACTCCAATTTAACAAACTTTATTTAGCAGTTACCGCAGTTTCGCATTTTGCATCTTCAGACTGCTATAAAAGTAAGCAATTAGAATATAACAACCGAATTGGAAAATGTATGTACAGGTCAGAAATGTAATGCCAATTAGAGTCCGTTGAAATTACATAATTTAAGTATTTTTGACAGAAATAATTTAGAATTTAGTAAGTCAAATGATTACATGCCCAAATGACTACTAAAGTCAATATATAATGAAAATATATTTATATTGACTACTAAAGTCAATATATAATGAAAATATATTTATATTGACTACTAAAGTCAATACATAATGAAAATATATTAATATTGACTACTAAAGTCAATACATAATGAAAATATATTAATATTGACTATTAAAGTCAATACATAATGAAAATATATTAATATTGACTATTAAAGTCCATACATAATGAAAATATATTAATATTGACTATTAAAATCAAGACAACTTGAAACAGATTCGTTATTTTACTTTTGAGTGTAATTTTCCGTTTTTGTTATTTTACTATCTAATTTCAGTTTTAGTAGAAGCGGCATGATTTATTTTATACTATCTCGCTAACAATCTATAGGAAACGGTATTACAATTTTCAATGCCCAATTTTCTCTTTGACTATCAAAATGAAGACAAAGTGATCGCGCGGTATCTCAGCAATCAATAGACCGATTAACCCCAAAATCAATAGGGATCGTCAGTGGTCCATAGGCATTGTATCTGCCAAGTTTGGTTAATATCCGTCTTTGCGTTCGAAAGTTATCTTGGGTACGGACGGACGGACGGACGGACGGACGGACGTACGGACAGACTGTGTGGTTCTATAAGCTCGCTTCCTCAGGCGAGCTAAAACGCCTATGGAGGAGACTTGAAGATATTTTTAAGTTCAACAATTAATGGGGAATCCAGCACATATGTAAGCCATACAACCTCATGTGAAATGTCTACAAGTGAGGTAAAGAAGGTGGATGTAGCTGTAGGAACATCCTACAAGACTTGCAGTTTTAATGGATACAATTCTGTAATTAATGATGAAAATGCAGCACAAAGCTTGGCAGGAGTACAGGCTAATGTTTTCAGCCTACTTTTAAATATTATCCCTAATAATCCTGTGAAGAACGTGTCGTTAAGAAGAAGGATAACTTGCTGATATTTTTGATGAAAATAAAATTGGGGTTGTCATTTTCGGCCCTATCTGCAATTTTTGGGATTCATCAGTCAACAGTAAGTAGAACGTTTTTTCATATGATATACCTACTAAAGGCAAGAACCAAGTATTGGATATTTTGGCCATCAAAAGAAGCTGTTTTAGTTACTATGCCTGACTGTTTTAAGAATTCATCTTCAAATTGTCGCGTTATAATTGATTGTACTGAAGTCAAAACTGGGAAACCAACGACTGTACAACAACAAATATTTATGTATTCACAATATAAAAGTGCCTGGACAGTTAAATTTTTAATTGGAATAACACCTGCTGGCCTAATTTCCTTTATTTCGAAGGCGTATGGTGGTAGATCAACGGATTCATTTATAACGAATGATTCCGGATTGTTAAATAAACTAGAGGAAGGAGACATTGTGTTAGCAGACATAGGTTTTCCGTTAATTAATACAGCTTGTGAAAACAAAATTGTTATTTTAGTAATGCCTCCATTTTCTGATCCAAATGTACCACAATTTTCAGAAAAAAACATGGAAGAAACGTACAACATTGCAAGTGTTCGTATTCATGTGGAAAGAATTATTCAACGAGCAAAAATATTTAATATACTTCAGCACAGACTTCCCATTTATTTACTTCCACACATTGATGATATAAACCTGTGAAATACATATTTGTTGTGTATTAGCTAATTTACAACCTACTATTTTAAAGCAGTGATTTCACTAATGTATATAAGCAAAGATACACATTTGACCAAGAGACAGCAGCGAAAGCTACTGTCTTTAAAATATATATGTTAATGAACGTTATATAATTTTGTAAACTACAATTACAACTTACATACAAGTTTTTGTTACTTTAATAATTCATTCAGCATGTATGTAAAATAAAAGTGTTCGAGCTTTGGAATAATTTCACGCAAAAATGCTTCGTCTTTGTTTACACTGACACATACCTGCTGCTTACTACTGTGTACGACAAAATCGCACACATTTGCCTTTGTAACGTACATTCCAAGTTGTACTTGAGTAAAGTATGTATGGTTTTTTAGTAACTGAAGATTACTTTCATCGAAGTAAAGATATTTTACATAAGAAACTTTTTCCTTAATGTCAACTACGTTTTTATTTTTCCTAGTAGATGGACACTTTATTTCTAGAAGCCGTTTACCGTTTTTATCCAAAATAATTCCATCCGGGCTTACGCAGACCCAAGGTTGTTGACTGGTAACAATGACTCCACATTCTAAAATTCGCTAAGAAATAGTCTTCTGAAATTTATGTCTTGCAACTTTTTCCATTCTTAAACCGTATTCTGTGTTTTTGTTAGAAAAGTCTTTGATGTTGATGAGACGAGCAGCTAATATGTGCAAATTAGCTCTCCTTGTCACGATAGAATGTGCTCTTGTACCAGATATTCGTATACGCCTTGCTTCTTTCCAGGATATTTGATTCTGTCCCATCGATGAAATTGCCAAACGCAATGTCATCTTTTGATAAAACGATCTCCTTGGTATAAAAACTGGCTTGCTCCAAGGTCATGTTAGCTATTAGATCATATTTTAGTTTTTTACTCGATCTTTTTGATGTCAGTTGATGAAAATTATATTCTTCATGACTTGAATTGTTTATTTCTGGAAGAATTTTTTCTAAGACCTCGTATTCACACTTTTCGTGCACCCGGCGGATAATTTGGCTTAATAGTTGACGTATTTCTGTTTCCACTGTGTGTTCATTTTGCTTTTTAAGTGTCTCATTTATAGGACAGTCTATATCTGGAAAGTGTTCCGGAATTAGAATTGCAGGGTAAGCTGATAAAGCTGGCTCATCAATTTTCACAGGATACAATGATTTTATGGTCATTCCTTTTGAGTACAATGCTTTCGGATCCCCTTTCGGTATTCCTCAAAATTGTTTCATAGATGTTTTGGCTAATGATTCATGCCCATTGATAGATATAATAGTCCCTGCTGCGTGCTTGCACTTAGCTACAATTCCAGCTTTGTAGGAACAGTTTCCGGTTAATATTTCCCGATTCAGATTTAACTGTGCAAAAAATGCCTCATTATTTTAATTATTGGTCAATGTACCATAAATAAAATATACTTTATATCAATTTAGTTAATAAAATTAGATATGTTTTTACCTGAATTTCTATTTTATACGTTTTGCGTTGACACTGGTTTGAGGAAGGCATGTCGATTTTATCAGAATATTTTTTGGATACTGAATTTCATGAAGATTTTTGATGTGATGTGCATCCACCGAAGCTTTTCCTTTGTTTAGAGTTGATTTTCGAAAATAGTTATGTGTTACTTTTTGAAAACCACAGTATAACTTAATTTCGGTCATTTTTATTTGCGAGTCACCAAACTAAAATCAACTGCAATGTTCACGGTTGAAATTTTTATGATTGAGTAGTCTATCTTAGAATAACACATTCAGTTATTTGTTTTGCCCAAGAATATGCTTTTTGAAACAACAAAAACGGAGATTTATGTCAGTTTGTATGTCACAGTTAAATTATATTTACTTATGTTTAATTGTTTATTTTCACCAGAAAATACCATTCCGAGGTACAGAAGCGACTCCAGCAAATAAAGTCACACTTTACCGCTTGGGCAGCGCTGCAGTCTAGTTTTGCCCTGACATCTAACCTTGTGCACACAGCGAATTGCCAATGTATAATGTGTATGTTCAAGAATATGTAGAATTTTCATTCCAAAATGGCTAGCTTATAGATTATTAACGCGCGAATAGAATTGTCTGTTAAATAAATAATTATTCATTAACTTAAATAGCAGGTTTGGATTTTGAGTTCGCTTCATACTACTATTTATGAAAATCCGTGCGAACTCCTTGAAAAGTTGTATAGGTAAGCTAAATCCCTGCAATTTTAAAACATGCATTCAAATAAGTCATCTTAATTTATGCGTTTTTACAATTTTTAAAATAAGAACAGCAATACATATCTGTAAAATTGAAACTGGCAATTAATAATAAGTTACTTGATACAAGAGATTCCAAAAATATTTAGAAAGAGAAGAACATAATAGCCCTAAAATATCAATACGCGAGAAATGAAATCAATTTACAGACATATTTTATTACGCTTGGAAAATATGAGCCAAATCATTGTACAAATTAACTGAAATTTTAATTCATTTTGTTATAGCAGCTTTGATCACTTCTGAATTTAATTTAGACCAGTTTTAGTTTAGATATTATGACAAAACGAATTTTAGTAGATAGCTAAATGTATTTAGAATGGAAACAATACCTGAAGTGCGCAAATAGTTGTGCATAGTCATAGTAAAAGCACTTATTGTGAATTATAGTAAATATATTTTATAAAGTTATTCAGCTGCTATCATTTTATGTTGCAGTAGAATACAAAAATATAGTAGTTGTGGTAGTAGTAGAGTAGGTAGTATTTTAAAGAAATTATTGTTACTATATATGTTATAGTTGTTAAACTTACATTTGCATTATTTAGCTAAATAATATTGATACAATTATTTATGCAATTTTAAAACATTACGTTATAGTAGCATAATATGTGCAGTTGTTTTAAGTAGGACTCAGTGTAATAGTTATACTGTGTAATACATGAATTAGTGTGTTACAGTTTATGTATGACGAACATTTTAAGAATAATACTACTTGAAGCAAATCACGGCAACGCTGTAGTCTAAATTTTACCCAGGTAGTGGCCGCCGAGGAAATAAGGGTATACTATAGTACAGGAATAAATAATAGGGAGTTGGAAATTCTGAGAGGTTAGCTGACATGTATCGGTTGTTTATTTAATGTTGACACCAATCTGACCTTTCGTTTTTATGAAAAATTTTCATGTCGCCATGGATTTAAGACTAAATTGCCAATTTTTGCAAAATCACATTTCAGAATTTAATGCATGGAGAGAGCCTGTTTCAACTCCCTATTATTTATTCCTGTACTATAATGCGACAGAAATAGAAAGGTTTTAGGCACAGTAGTTTGATCCCCATGGCTACTCCCCCACATACAGTAATGCAATACCCAAAATAACAAAAATTTTGCGCCCAAGTTGGAGAAGCCCATGGCATTGGCAATTTGGGTGTAGATTCTGCAAATTGTTGTTGCTATTGACTCCATGTGTTGGGCAGCCACCCAAGATCCCATTCAAAAATCGAAACTTGGGTGCAAAATTTTTGTTATTTTGGGTATTGCATTACTGTATGTGGGGGAATAGCCATGGGAATCAAACTACTGTGGTTTTAGGCATAATAACCCATAGAATTAGAAACACACTAACACACGGTACTAGAAGAAACATTTCCCTATCTCACAATGTATTAATTTATATGGAAGCGTTTGTTGTACGAAAGTACAAGACCGGGAAACGTGTGTAAAAAGTGTGGAGAATGGAAGCTTTTTGCCTGTTTACAATATCCTGTTATTTATCCTGTTATTTTGTTATGCGTTATCTAAATCCCCTTTCTATATCTATGTAATAACCTATGTCCCATGGAAAAGTGCCTGAACTATGACGTCACAATCGTCATGACGTCATAGTTCAGGCACTTTTCCATGGTGCCAATGGGCAATACCAAAGTTTTTTGGGAGGCAGAGTATGTATTTTAAATTAAATCATGACATAATATTGACAAAAATAGTCATAGAGAGGTGAAACACAAATTTTAGCGGCTAAGAAATTTGAACCGTGTAGAAAGCATAGCGGAAAGACGTTTAGGTTGAATGTTATTACGTAATGTCAGTTTGTATTATGCAGAATTGTAACCTGTGGCTCTCTTTATTATTTGTCCTGCATTTCATGTCTTGTGACATTTGAACCACCCTTACTGCCTACTTTTACCACCGCAGCATTAGCACTACAATGTGTTTGTGTATGCCTATTCATGAAAGGTTTACACCAAAGTAAGTAGTATTTGTAAAGAAATTTTCATTCGCTCCCACTTCACACCTTCTAATCTAATCTAATCATCATATCTGACCCAAACTTCATCACTCATTCATTCACGGCCTTCTATATATCTTCATTATTCCATTATCCATCGCGATTACCTGTATACTAGTTAACTGAACGACATAATCCTCAACACGATCCGCTTCCTTTAACTATCCTATGTGGTAAAGCTAACATTACGTCTGAATATGAGATTCTGTACTAATTCCCTCCCAGCTGCTCTCTTTTCATTTCTACGTCTATGCTTTCACATAGAATAAGAATGCTACATCACCATAGTACATTCACAGATATAGATAATTGTTAAATTTTTCTATGATCATACAATGCGGTTGTATTGAATTTCATTCAATTCTATTCTTCTTTTCCATCACTCAAAAGTGTTATAAAGCCTCCATGCCATCAAAAGCAACAAACATTGACACGACAGATTAGGCAATTTACTAGTTTCTTTTAGCTAAGCTATTACTAATGATTGTTGTGATTACTTAATATTGTTGTTGCAATTAATTATCTCTATAATAAATATATCTAAAAATGTTTTTAATAAATGCGCAAATAAAGGACGGGGATGGCTAAATTGCAATGTGTAAGTGCTTATTCAATACATATTTCTGCGTACATATAATATCATTATATTAAATATCGCATTTATGTAGACGCTGTTATAGTAGAACTAGTTGAATCCCAGCACATAAAGATTGCTAGAATATGTTGAAACCAGTAAATTTCTAGCGACTGCGCATTGGCCCGAATTTCATAGACCGTTGATTGGACTCAGTACTGATAGTCTAGTCCTTGCTCATTAATTACTAAATATTACCATTGCTCATTAATTACAAAATATTACGGACATATATACAAACATTTATTCAAGAATAGTGAAAGAATTCCATGCACATGTCCCACTTTACGTTTATGTGGAGTAAAGATAGTACAACGGTGGTTATTGGGACATAGTAAGAGTAGCTAAAAGTGGATTTCACTGAGTTAAGTATAATGTTAATATCAAAAAGATTGTGTGAATCTGCCTGTCTTCAGAAAGAAGAGAGCTGATGTTTGTAATGTTTGGGAAAAGGATTGAATGGTTGGTTGGCATGTAGAAATTAAAGTAGGATTTTTTATAACGCGAACTTGGGAATTCTGAGAGGTTAGTTGACATTTTACTTTGAAAAGGAACCTATATGAGTTTTCGAAATTGTATATTAATTTGTATCCATGGAAAATAGACAGGGTTTCCCCCTGGGGGAGTTTACCCTATATTTCCCAGTAAAATTAGAAACCAAAATGTTATAAATTTTGTTCAAACGGATGTAAAAAGGTAGCGGATGTTAAGTCATTAGATGGCAAACATCTTTAGATATGACATCCCTAGTCCTTTAGATACATGATCTAAAAACGTATATTCCATCAAATCAGGCTCTAGCTCATGATTGTCAAAAATGTTACTATGACAGTGACAGCTCCTGTTCCTTCAAGTGGCGAGCTCCTGTTTTACTCTTTTTCTGCAGCCAGGTTGAACGTAACCATAGCCCTTACGTAACTCAGAAAAACTGTGTAGACCCTGGCAGTTGACAGTACGACAGTAACCTGTTTTGCTTTCTGTCTGCCGGCAAAGGACTAAAGCTGAAATAACAAAGTAGGCAGCCGCCCCATTCTTTGGTTAGGTTATAATATTATAAGCTAAATTAGGTTTGCGGGGTACCTAGTTTGAACCTAACTGGGAAATGAAACCTGCTCGGTACAGGGTTACATTTACAATCTACATCTATTTTGATCTTCTAATCGTCCCCTGATAAAAGACAAGACTTAGGGGGGATGTCCGATTTTCAAACTGAACAGTGCTTTTGAACACCAGATTTCAAAGAGATTGGATGCTTATCTTAATCTTTTCTTAATCAAATTAATACTATTCTTAGTAAGCATTGCTTACAGAAAAACGGACAGACAGACAGATTGTACACTACCACAAAGTAGTCTTAATCCCAACTTATCCCCTATTCTCTCAATTTCGAAACACTGAAATTTTACAAAATGGCCATGGTGATAGACTCGTAATACTGATAATCGTAATATTAATTCGAAAAAACTCAAATAGGTTCCTTTTCAAAGTAAAATGACAGTTGAAATGGGTTGCAAAAATAACAAAATAAATAATAAAATTTCAATACTGCCCCGTTTCGTTTTTATTAAAATTATCAGGTCGTCAAGGATTTAAGACATGAATTTCTAATTTCTGCAAAATGACATTTCAAAATTTAATACATGGATAAGGCCTGTTTCAAGTTCGCGTTTTAAAAAATCCTACTATAGTATATAATGCGTGGACTCTGTCTTTGTCAACAGAATGAGACTATAGAATGGTTCAAAAGTAAAAGAAGACAAGGTGTTAGTGATAGTCATCTTGATGTTCCAGACCAACCAACCTCGACGAGGACTGACTCTTATCTTATGAACTGAATATCATATTTGAATCTTCACTGCTTAGTCGTCTTCGCCTTCTGCGTCCCTTCGATGCTCGCATCCCGTACACTGCTCATTGTCAGTTAGATTGTCACTTGACTCTGTGTCTAGCCATGAGGATGTCACAACAAGTGCATCACACATCATCTCTACACGCCGAGATGATCTAACTGTATTATGTCCACAGCAGTCAGAGTAAACTAAAGGATTGTACATACATCTTTGTACTGAGTTTCAGTTCAAGGAGAGCTGCGTTGACTAACCACATTATCTTTTTTATGTCAGCATGTTTAGAGCATTATACTAATTGTGGAGGAGATTCAATTCTTGAAAGATAAATAAATATAGCAAGGGATAAATAAATGATGATAGCGAGCGTCTCTGGTGCTGAAGAGTTTGGTTCTCAGAAGAGCTTAATTCAGATGAGGTACTTAATCTTTTAGATGTCTCATCTTTGTAATTTAGTAATGCTAGCTGTCATGTCATCTTGTCGTCTCCTTTCCTCGTCTTCGTTACCAACAATCTGGGAAATGAGGATGACACATCAAAAAGGTGAAATAGTAAAATGAAGTGAGACAAGAGACACTTGACGTGCTAGAGGAGATTGTGGTGGAGATAGCAGCTCTCTTGTGCAAAGTCTAGCTTTAGTAGTACAATGGGATGTGTCTCATTGTTGGAACAGGCCAGGAGAGATAGTACAGGACACGACGACGAAAACAAAAAAGAACACTTCAGCCTAGATGACAACAATCTCCATCCTCTTAGCATTTCTATCATTTATTTTTGAGGACAAAACAAAATTCATATAGTTAAGAAAAAGGGTAAAGCAGAACAAGATACTACTTACAACACAAACATGAAATGTAATGTATAATTACTAAACTGTCGTGTCACATACTATCCTGTCACAATTTTCAAATAAAAGACATCTTATACATACATGTCTATACATAGATCAGACAGATATTATGATTCCGAGTCCTGCATGAGCACTAAACTAAATATATATTATTATGTCCATGAGGTATATTGACTTGGGTAGTTTACCTTGGTAGACTAGAGTGAGTGTATGTATTGCAGTGTATCTCTCTGCCTAAGTATTCCATTTGATAGCTCAGGTATGTTAAATGGAGGTAACCACAATTTATTTAGAGTAGTATACCTCCTTAAGTGGATTGGGTATAAATCAGACAGGGAATAAAACCCAAACTTTTATGGGTTTTTTCCTTTTTTATGAAAACGTAGCAAACGACTTTAAATAACATCTGCATTTTTTACTAAAAGCCCTATTTACTTTTGCAGTAATACATGGAACTCCCTCAATCATACTCTTAAGTCCAAGGGTGAAACAATTAAAAACTTTTGTGAACTGTTAAATAATTATCTAATTATACAGCGTAAAGATTAGGTTAAATACTCTATTACTAGTTATTCCTAAAACATAAAGCTATAGGATAATATTTTGTGACCTGTCACAATTATATGTATATATTTGACTATCGATTATCAAATGTGTACGACTCGGCTATGATTGAGGGAGTAAGACAACTTGTCTTCGGTGCTGACTGTTGTTAAAGCAAATTCATCTTGTATGATTTGAACTTTTTGGCACTTAAATAAAATTTGAATTGAAAATGAATTGAATAACGTTTGCATTTTATAAGTTAAAAGTTTTAGGTGGTCAAAAGCAGGTACAGGCAATGTTTTCGGTTAAGCCAAATTAAAGCTTCTGTCAATTTCCAAAACTTAAATATCCAAGTTTTGACCAATATTTACAAGATTGTCGAAAAATGTTTTGAGGAAAGCATTTGTACAAGCTTGGGCATTAATTAGTATATTATGAAATGAACTTTTAAGTTACTTTCTTTGTTTGCTTTTACTTCGCCTAATAATAGTAAATGGCGAAACAAAAATGAAAATATTGGTTTTTGAAAATAAAAGTAAGTTTTTCATTCCTTTAATAGAGCAATATTAGAGCAAAGTGATATTTGGTTTGGACATGCGGTGTGAGTCTATGAGCAATAATAGGCAATAGGCATGTTGATATTGTTGGTTGCATCTAAATTATATCTTGGATTGTGAATTTGTCTCATCTGTTGTTGAAGAGCAGGCCTGATGGGTTGTGATGAGTGACTGAGGCCTTTCTTAGCGAGTTACGAGACAAATTATAGTCATTATATTACATTATGATCACGCGTTCTGTTCTCATCCTTTTCAAATGGACATCTCCATCATATAATCATGTCATCTGAACTGAAAAGATCTCCTGAGTCATCTACCTTAACTGTCCTCGTTCCATTCCTTTCTATTCACACGCTGATATCTCTTCAATCTCACCTACGCATCTCCTTCCACCAACAACCATAATATCATCACCCGTAATACCCAAATCTCCTAATCCGTCTATCTCTACTCACTATATATAAAAATAAAAATAACCACACAACTTAAGTAGTATTACCTAAATCCTATATAGCACTCTGATTTCATTTGAATATACGATTTCATCTTCTTTAAGAGCTATTTCATAGAAATTTTATTCCTTGAGCGTGTTTATTCAGTAGGAGACATCTCCCAACTAGTTTTGTTTTGCTGTGCTTCTAAATCACAGAATATATCTGTAGAGCAGTGTCATGTCATGAGTAAATTGTGAATGCTATTTTCTATTCTGCCAGCCTCGTTAGTCTCGTATAAATTCGTCTACAATTGCTATGTGTTATCCGATCCAGTAATACTAGCCTCTTTTTTATAGTCATCTTCCATGTAACCAGTAAATGGTTTACCTTGACTCGGTCGGTCATGGAAATAAACAAAGCCTATATTATAAATTATAAATAGTTCTAACTAAGTCAGATATTGGAATCTGACTTTTGAAAAAGTTCTGCTTGAGCATTATTTGCGTGTTGGGTGAAAGGGGTGTCAATTTGCCATGCATATACGTTTCATGGACTGCAATGGGTTACAAAGAGTCACTGCAATTACATAGGATTGAAACTAAGTTAATTGGACTGAATTGTGAAATTGCATTTTGACTAATGGAATTAAGTAAACTGAGTATGAACTGTTTCCTGACAAATGACTAGTAAGATTGCAACGGTAAGTTGATACAAATGACCTTATAGGTGCAAGTAAGTTGTTGTGAAGTGTAATTATTGATCGGATTAGAGTTATGTTGAGTGTACTGCTATTGGTAGTTATAGGGAAAGTTCGCAATAATTATTTGCTAATCACACACATTATTAGCACCTTTCTGTGTTTGTCGAATTTGTAACCTGACTGCACCCGCTCTTTGACTCTGTATACAATTAACTCCGATGCAGCCGGGAAGGCGAATAATGTCGAGATGAGTAGTCGAAGCTTGACTTTTGGTTGTAACTCTATAATCCATGACTGAATGAAGGAGTGTGAGATATAGAGGTCCATGTATGTTCATTCTAGAGGAGCAGATGGGCTACATAATTGACCATAAATATTTCCTGCTTGGAATTGATTTGGATTGCTTGTCAGATTTACTGATTACAATGTTTGCTATTCATTTACTTTGGTACTTACCTTGGATGTCAGCCACAGAAGGATAGGGATGTAAAATAGCAGAGTCTATAGGCTTTGATTGTGTAAATGTCACTAGCTATAAGATACCTGCTGAGCTGTCTACAATATAGCTAGGCTGTTGTATTTAGTGAAGTATAGTATCAGTTATTTGAGCGAGAGAGAGTTGCAGACAGATTTTAGGAGAGTTATTCATTTGTGCTGTGGAGTTCTATTGTTGCGTCGTAGGTATCGTAATTTGCGGAAGCTTGAAATGAAATCGTTTCACGCTGACTCGGCTGGTGTAAGTGCACGATCTGTAACAAGGAGTAAAGTAGATGACTACTAAACCAGACGATTCCCCAACTCAAGTCAACTCTGCAAATCTGAGCTACAACAGAAAGGCTACACTCATCTCTATACACTCACATCTACCTAGTCTTCTAGTAATTGAAATCTCCAGCACATACTTAATAATAATATACTTTATATATCACTAGGTTCTCTATTCATCAAAACTCCCTCTTCTCCTTCACTCTAATGCCTTACCTCTTTCACTATTCATTTCTCTTAGCACTACAAATACAACCTCCACTCCTTTCCAGTTAGATACAATGATATTTGGTAGTATTTTCTAGATTAGACTGCACATGTATTACAAATGCACTATGCACACGTATATAATATGTACTACATTATGCAATGTTCCCTAGCCAGTTTAGTATAATGTATAATATTTCATCTATTGGTTTATCACATTGTACAATAGACAGAACAAGTAATGAAGGAATACTACGTAAGTAAGTATTATATGCATAGTATTTGGGCAGTGTTGATGGTTTCACACAATTTGTTACATAACAAAATAATGATGTGGTACTATTTATATAAATATTTCATGCATTCTGGGATACCTATTTCTAATTTTACGATAATACAACAAACCAATACTCCTTTTTGCTATTATCTCATTTATAAATACGTTTGGGTATTTTATTAAGGAGGCCGTCTTTACAGACTTGCCGCATTATTTTCCAGGTGTCGTATTGTAGATTGTAGTGCTGATTTCGGAAATTGAACTTCTTCAAGAAGTTCGGAAATCTCTCGAAATGGCGCATGGGGTCAATGAGTTTGGAGAACAGGAGGATCGTAAAAATATAGCTCCTGCCCCGGAGGAAAGTGTGGACTGTTGTGGCGTCGCTCTGCTCCTCCATCATGGAAAAACGATCTACTTTTTAGGATAATAGAAGGGCTAGGTGTTAAAGATTAGGTGAAGTCGTATAGATCCATCAGCTGACCGCAACGTCAGAACTTGATTGGCTTAGAGAATTTATAAGCCACTCAAATTGTGACGTTGCGCGCGGGAGCGGAGGAATACACCTTCACCGTAAGATACCACTTGCCTCTTCTATTAGGTGGAAGAAGATTGTTTTTCCATGGCTCCTCCATCACTCCTCCGTGCGATATCGCAATATGAATACAACAACACAATATCAATATACAATATCATAATGCAATATCTAGCTACGTTTGATTTGTTTGTATTAGACAAAATGGCACAGTGAAGCCATTTCACACACACATAACACGCATCGTATAGCCTAATGTATTAAAACTGACACCAGTCGTATCTGGATTTTTATAATGCTTGAGCCGGTCCATTGCATGTTGAAAATTCTTATAGATTAATTTCGTCCCATTTAACCATAAAGATTTTACACCATAGAATAGGCCCGCGCAAACATTTTAAAAATCCAGATACGACTGGTGGCAGATTTAATACATTGGGCTATACGATGAGTGTTTTGTGTGATTTCACACCTGCATCAAACCAAGACTTCCTGAATTCCATTCTTATTAAGTGGTGTGCAACACCGCTTTATAGGAATGCCTGATCTGTCTGTCTGTCCGTCCGTCTGATTGTCTGTTAGCACGATAACTCAAAAACGGTTTGGGATAATCAACCCAAATTTACTGTACGTGATGTAGGGATGAAAAGCGAGGTCGAGTTCGAAAATGGACTAAATCGGACACACCCCCTGCCTGTGGGCGTGGTCCAAATATAATTGTTGTAACTTTAGTTATTGACAATGTAGAACGTGATGAGATATTTCGCTCGAAAAGATTATTTGTTAAGCCATGTCAAGGTCAAGTCACACGTACAAAACGGTCAAAGGTCATTGGAAAAATTCACTAAAAACGTCGATAGCTCAAAAACCGTTTGAGATAATTAACTCAACCTTACAATGCGTGATGTAGGGATGAAAAGCAATTAATTAAAGCATTTTCTTTTTTTGTAATTAATGCAGGGCCAATTCTACATTAGCAAGGGTGTCATGCGAGAGGTCAAAAAAAAGATAATGTAATGACTTGGTTACTCATGTTGGCGGATTTTGTATATCTGTTTTACGAAAGCCATGAAGATAACCTTTGCAAGTGTCCTCACAGTTGGCGATCTAAATAATATTTCGAAAATTCCGCTTTTCAGTAACCCCCAAATGCGATTGGCTTTTTTTTGAGCCATCATTCGTAGTTGTAGCTATTGTATATTTTGAGAATCGTTGCAGAGTATGAGACCTAGTCGAACATGATTTTAAAACATGAAAAAGAGCACTCTTAACCTTTTATTTTCAATTGCCAGTATATTTATCCCTGTCGTACGATAATATTTTTAGCAAACAAAAATTGTGCACCAAATTGAATTGAATTATGACTAGGTATTGCTGTATGATCTGTATCTAGTGCATAGATTATTATTGCATAATATGATTTATATGAATGCTAATGCTATAATTATTACCTATGGTATAATATTAGTTGGTCAAAAGCTATACGTATATATATCTACGATGGTTAGGTACTAATGGTTATACGAAGAAAAGTATGAATTGAACATTTTTGGTGTCAAATGTTACGAGCTGACATTATTCCGGAATAAGTGTGTGTAGTCCATAGGTAAAATGGGTGATAGTCATGAGCTATTGCTACAGTTAGTATCGGGAGAGTTAGCACAATAGATGGTTGGAACATAATGGCAATGCAATGTAGTAATGCAATAGAGTTGGACATTGTTGTGCCTATTTGATGGAACAGTCATCTGGCGAAGCGTAACGCAGTGCCGGTCTTTGTGTAGCTAACAACATAGCAGTCGAGGAGTCGGGCATTGTTATGGAAATGTGCTGGAGTCTGAAATGGAGTCGGAGAGAGAGAAGAGTAGTCGTCAGGGAGTGAGATTGTGAGTGGAGCGAACGAGCCGGATATAATATAATATTATCTTGTCGAGTGATTTTGTAGTGGGAAATCCAATAGAATGACTCCCATTAGGAGAGAGTCGGGAACGACAGGCCACCCCGCACTTCCTCCATCAAATTCAATACAGAAATATACTTTGTCTCCACCACTCCACACAGATTACTACGCTACATTGCAGACATGTTATAAACCCGTCCACGTCGACTCATCTCGCTCACCTAAAAATAAAAGATCCACCCAAGTACACCGAGAAAACATTTATTTAAAAAGTACTTTGGCTTGAAATAGAATATTATGGCACACACGCTAATCCCCAGGAAAACCCGAAAGTACAACTTTCTACTCCACGATACAAAATACGGGTATTATGTTCACCCCGCCCGGCATTTGTATTTCGATGGCTGCCACATGTAAAAATCTCCCGGGGTTCTCTCTTCTTTCCTAATGGATACTAAAGCATGACACTCATCGCTCCTGTCTCTTCAGTACTAGTACTTCCTAAAACTTACTTCTTTAATTCTTTATCACATTGAAACCGGATGACAATAATAACGAACAGCATTCACTGTCCGCAGTCACTGCTGTTCGTGCATGTCGAAGAATTTAGATAAATTAACATTTTCTTTTACAAATAGATCAAGCTACAAATCTTCTCTATATTATAATCGTAGACTTGATAAAACAATAAATTTACCTGTTTATGTATATATGTCTGTACGTGTGGTAGTGTGACCCAAATGCAAAATGCGCAAGCGCGTATGCAATGCATATTACATAAAACAATGAACTACACTCTGGGTTAATAATAGCTTATTTCAAAATTAAACCATAAAATATTGACACGGAAATCTTTTGAAATTTAATAGCAGTACTGGTGGCCTAGTAATATTATAAACATTAAAATATCGCCTGGAAAGTAATAATTAGTGCAGAGCTCATGTAGTCTACACGATGGGTATGAAATATCGGGGAAAAGTAGTTGGATTGAGAATTTATTGAGACATTAATGTATAGTATGTATCTAAGAAAAATAGTCTTTAAAAAAATATTTTCTCATTTCCGATAATATGTCGTGCTAATTTTTCTTGCCTTTGTATAGTAAGCCGTTGTATATCTAAATAGTCTACCATAACAATGATAAGTTCACCTTCTACATAATATGCATAAAATTAGTCTACCTGGTGACAAGTTGATAGTTGGTCAGGGCCAGTGTTTGTGGCCTGAAATCACTACATATAAAATGGTAGAGGTGATTTGTTCCAATGTCAAAGGTGATTTGTTCCAAAGACAGTGACATAGGTTCTGGGCTTCGGTGCAAAGTACAACTAGAGTATGTAAAGGTTGACAATGAATGTGTATAATGTATACAAGGAATTAATTAAAATATATGGAATACAATTTTCAAAAGTAGTATTAGAACAGTTCATTTGGCTTTGGACCAATTAACCTTAGACCAGTTTCTCAGTTCAGTTCATCGTTTGTGAATGATTCATGCATAAACTGTGACGACGTTATTTATCACCAGGTATAATGTATAACCTCTGACTCGACTAATGAGCAATTCTACTCTACATAAGAAAAAAAACATCTTAATTTATTCATGTTTATTCAATTACTTACTTGTATTAAACATTAGACTGCAATTAGAGACAACACAAAAACATTGGCTTCTATTACTATGAACTGTATCCTTTACTATAGTATAATCACTTCAAATTGTGGAAGGGTACAATTCACAAATTGTTGGGCTACAGTACAAGATGCTATTATGTAATGATAAATTGTTAGAAAATACCCTTTGGCCCTGGGTATTCAACATTTTTCTTGAAGCCTCCTATTGAGATTAAAAATTAGTCACTTAAATAAACCAATTTTCATTCATTCATTCAGAGTAGCCTCATGCTCCCTTTTATGTATATCAGACCGTAGCAGAATGAAACTCTTTTTCTTTATTATGAGACTGTTACCTAATATGGAGTTTTGGATACTCTTGCATTAACAACAAAGAAATGTGGACACCCAACTTTGTAATTATACATTAATTCAACAAAGAAAGTACGGATTGTGTTGATTTTTAAGAGGTTTGGTGTGGTAATTTGAAACTTTAGGACTGAGAGAGAAAATAAAAAGAGTACAAAGGCAGTTGATGAGGGTAATAATGCACTCGATAGTGCAACTTATTGTTATTTACAATATTTTACAGAATCAGACCAAAAGGGGTTGAAGGTACTAAGAATTGTATTGCTATTGACTATAGGATGAGACGGAATATTATTCAATGACTGAGAGTGTACTACTTAATTGTGTATTGTATTTCTAAATGCATGAAATGAGATGGTGAGTTTATTAGCCCTCTACGTCTGTCTGTCACTGTCTGCATTGTTTGCTCACTCTCGTCGATTTTCATTGAGAATTCTTACTTACTATAATAGTCTCCGAGCATTAATTGTGACATACTGATAGAAGTAGGGGATGGAGATGGTCTGTCTGTTTCATGTCCTCGTAAGTGGTCTGACTGATTTGATCTGGGCCAAGAGACGCTGCAGTCTGGTTTGGTCAGAGTCGAATTACAGAAAGGATTAGAGATGACGATAGTTGACAAGGTTCTTAGAGAACTAATGGAGCATTTGTTTGACATTTCCTCTCTTCGGCTTTTGGCACGGCTTGTCCCACTCCTCATAATCCTTCCTCTTCTCTTCACCCCAAACATCCATCTTCCTCCACAGCTTATTACAAATTCACAACTTTGTCTATACTCTCATCCTCATCCTACTACAACATTGATAACTCGTACTAGTCATAGGTAAGTAGTATTACCTACTACTGATACATGCACTGTGAATCCAGATCAAAATCCAACTACTTGCTTGTACATTTCTTGGGATATTTGATTTGACCATAGATAGCCTCTCACTGAATATACATACAATGTGCAACCAGGCAGAGGGAGAGTTGAGATTATTTACTCTTCTTTACCATCTAATTCTATAAAGATCTGTTATAAAGAGTTGAGCATGCATCCCTGCACTGCTGGATAAGGCCCTGTACTACTTAGTATTGTGGTGGGTGTGTGGGTACTTGGAATATTGTGGTGTGGGCCTTTTGTCACTGTCACTTAGGGACCCACTAAGTATCATAATAAGTATTATCGAGTTATTGTATTTAATTTAAGTATTATTCTTTGAGGTAAGTTCTCCGGTAAATATTCTGGAGGATTTATCCCTTCTGTCTACTATTTGCTTAACTCTTTATATTCTTCATTCATTCTTCATAAGCTGTTCAGCAGAGGGGATCAAAAACGGTGCCTAATTTTCTACCATAAATACTATAGAGTAGTACTAGAAGTCTTTCGTGCTTTTCTTTAAGACCACCTCACATTGGATTAAGCAATATACTAGAGGAGAAATATCCATAATTTCGAATAATTAAAATATTGTATTTTGATTTCCGCTTCACTGATGTTCTATTACTATTGGAGCAAATTTTTCTCACTAAACTCATTTTTCTCACTGATTGTGAGGTTGGTCTACCCACCCAACTACTAACCCCGCCGATACCTCAAAATCAAGAATTTGATCTCAAAATGTTAGTTTTAGTAGTAGTCATTAATTTTTGACACAAAGGGTCCTTCAACCAATTTTGGGGCAAATTACTAAATTGCTAAAATGGTTTTGCAATTTAGTAATTATTTCCTGATAGCACAGGTCATGACTATTCTTTTTTGTTTAGGTTATTTAAGCCCCGTTTTATTACTACTAAATTGGAACTAATGTAATCTACTCTCACTAGAATGTATTACATTAAAATTTTGATAAGATTGCAGCTGTGGCTCTGACCCAGGCTGACCATTCGAATGGTCAGCCTGGGATGCATTCTTGCATATGTACTTGTTTTGTACATGTTGATTGCTTACAAGCATATCACTGGACTCCTACTCAACCTATCATGTCGTATGGGCAGCCAAAAGGTAAACAACCTTTTGACACTTAAACATTTTGTATTGCAAACAAGAGTCTGTTGGAGTAGGCGGGTGTCTTTCCGTATGGCTTAAATGGCTTTGCATTAAGCGTTACTATTCTTTTTGGCGTGTTTGCAATTATGCCGAGGTCCAAGAAATCATTGTTCTCACGTTTATCATTGATGTAGAGATGCAATTCATGGAAGAGAGTCGCTGGTGTTACTCATAAATGTCAAGAGTGTACCAGAGAAGGACTACATATCTATGTAACTCATAGAATCGAGATGGTAAGAGTATTCATTTAGCGCTTTTAATTAACGTCGTTACAATAATATCATTGTGACATAAAGCAGAAGCGAATCTAGTGTTTGTTGTTATTAATCAATTGACAACGGATGACAAAACGTCGTATTTATATTGAAAGAATTCAAAGCTGAAATTAAATAGCATGTTTAGATGTTCTTAGGTGATTATCGATTTATGAGAGTAAAGACAATATTCTAGAAGAATGCAATTTCTTAAGACAATCTTTAGAGCCATAACTCAATATGCATTGTCTTATTATTTCCTGGCAAATACCTTAATAAAAATATGACAAATGAACAGTCACTTACCTTAAATAGTTGGGCAATACAAGCGAGAATGTCCGAATCTCATTCCAAGTAGCAATACTTAGTAGTCAGTCGGAAACAAAGACGAAAATTTATCTATTCTCATCGTTATGAGTTTTTTATGCTTTCAAGTTGATGCTAATGAGGTCTCTAGAGAATTACCTATCTTATCATATTAAGACTAGAATATGGCGTTTGAATGTTGTTGTGACATGTTGCTGTACTTTTAAACAATTGTGAATCTTTGATATTATTATTATTAATAATGTGAAGAGCCTTTGTACCCAAAAGTTATACACATTCATTTCCAAACTTTAAAACAATTCTCAGTATGACCGCGTGAAGCACCATCAATGTAATTACATGTGCACTAACCATGTATTATGACGTACAGAGTGAGACTTTATATAAATAGCCCGAAAGTTGGCATTACGTGTTATAAGTATTAAGGTGTACGTGTGTATTGTAGAGTTGAGATGTAGTTAGTATGTAGGAGATAAATAGATATAAATATTGTGATAGAAGAAAGTTAAGTATTTCCCCACGCACAGCTACTGCACTGCCAGAGAAGATAGTTTATAATGGGAATCACTCCACGACATCAGCACATTCATTGTATTCATCGTCTCATCCTCATCTCATGAAGTTAGTTTTGTTCGCCTCGTTTGACATGACGTTGATTTGATGTACAACAATAATGCAATTATTCTTTGATAATCCCATCAGAAATACAAGACATTTCCTCATTCTCTCTGTCTTTTCATTCGCCAACCACACGCACACACCAAAACGATCTGCACTAACGATGTTTTTCATTCCGCCACTCCAGCTATCCAAATCTCGTGTTACCCACAACATTATTTTTGCCTAAATAGCTATAATGATAAAAAGTAAAAGAAATAATTTGTAATTAGATATTTATAAGCGCTAATTTAAAAACATGACTAATAGCGTTTTAGATAATTAAGTGAGTGAATATGAGGAGGTCTAAATGACGAGACTACTTAATTGGGCAAATATTTAAAGTGTTTCAAGCACTAATAATGCCCAAGAGTTGGAAGTACAATGTACATAGTATGAATTAGCAGACATGATCTTCTCTGCCTATACACTTCCCTACTGTACAGTTACTACAAGGATAACAATTAAGAGTAAAAGAAATGAGAGCTTGTTACATTCTCCATCCGGTGCTGTTTTTAAGAGACGGTGGTCGAATTATTATTTTGATTTACAAGGAAGAGAGTAATCAACAAGCACTTTTTAGAGGAAGCGCTGTATTTATTAACTATAGTGCGAGTCAATTGATAATAAGTAGAGTGTGGTAGGGATGAAGTTGACGGCATACAAAAATGTAAAGTCAAGCCGTTCTCTAATTTGCGAGAATTTTTCTCCTCATTTTTATCGGTTTAACCAATAAGTGAATTTTGATTTGGAATGTGGTGGCAGGACTTGAGGATGAGTGAGGAGAATTTAGGAGGTAATGAGACTAACAAGGAAATTGTGTGCACATCAGAACTGTAAATTGAAAAGAAGTTGGTGAGAAAATAAAACGGAAAACATCAAAGTCCCGGTAACCAACTCATTAATGTTTCCCATCGTCGTGACCTGGCCTGGCTTGGTTTGTGAAATGTAAAATAACAGACGAACTCATTACACAACATCCGGGCGTTCCAGAATGATTTCTGCGAGATGACGTCTCCTGCCAGCTCTTCACCTTTCCCATTTACCTCTTCAGGATTTATCTAATAACTGTAATCACGTCAAGTGAATGTCACAACCGAAGAAAGGTCGAGCTATTCTCGCTTTCTCCAAGAAAATAAATTGGACTTTTGATTGGGTGTAAAGAAAAGCCGAGATTCATGAGCGGATATAAATAAATTGTCTTCACATCATTACCAAGAAATAATAACACATCCTCCGTCGTCAACCACCTTCCATCAAAGGTGTGGATAGCACCATTCCGCAGAGATTTCTCACTAGTACCAACTAATCTTACAATTAGTGAGGCTGGAGCCTACAAACCAGAACACTTCACTTTTTAAGCAACGAATCCAATTTAGATCAGAAGAATTATTTCCTCAACCAATCTGGCTTTATTCATTTAAATCCAAAATTATTCAGGAAATAGAGAAAATCCACAAGCTGAAGCATAGAAAACTACCAATTTACTCTCAAACCTTCGTCGTAAGAAATTTTGGAGATCCACTCACCCAATTTTTGGATCCATTTATTATTGTTTGTTGTGTAAGCATGGGCTTTAAAACATTTTCTAATTAGATTTTACATTAAGGATGGTTTTATTACAATTCTCTGTTCTTATAGTCAATCTGGATAGTATTGGTTGAATCCCAAAGCTAGAGCATGTGATGTCTAAATGGATAGAACTCTACTGGTATTGTGTAACACGTAGAGTGCCATTGAATACTTCATTTTTCATACATACGTATGACGACGACGAAACAATTATATGCCACTACCATTCAGGTGTTTTGTATTCTGCTTGACAGGGCTGAAGTTAAATGCCCCATTTAATTACAGTACATGCGTGAATATTAGTTGTGGGTGTCAAATCAAAACGTTGGCATCAGCTTTAGTTTTGACTTACAAACCTCTAAATAAATATACCTGCTGGGAATGGAAGTTTTTTCGTAGCAAATCTATCTTGTTAGTTAGCATAGTGTTTTAATTAGAATATAATATTCTGGCAGTCCAAGATCTTCATGCTTGGTGTTTTAACCATACTTGAATTTCTTGTAGAAAAATAGTTATTGATTATTATATGGAGGAAATACTGGGAAGTAACTGGCGTATAAATGATAACAGTTATCTGTATGGAGAGAGGATTATCGTGTGAGTATAGAAGTGGATGATGGTGAAGGCAGAGCAGACAGCAGAGCGTAATGTTGCTGTCAAGTGGAGTTAGAGAGACAGAAGTTGGGCGAGGTGAAATGGGAAAGTGCGAGTATCTTTAGAGTCTTTCCGATTCGGTTTTGGAGCATAAAGATACGGCAGTGATGCTCGGAGTCAGTGATAGTCTGCCGATAGCCTCGTATACGTGTACAATTCAGGATCATCGGAGTGCCACTCTCCAACTACACTACTCCAACTCCTCGGCCCGGAGATCGATATAGCATTCTCCTCAATTGCTCACTCTATATCTGTACCACCTATCTCCTCTATAAATGGAGTTGAGATACATTTGCTACCTGATATGTACATCTATTCACAACGGTGCATTAAGGTCTCAATTAAGATCTTCGTCTCTTCCATACACCTTATTTCTTATTCTTCAGTCTCAATAACAACTACTATTGTTTGTTTGTACACTAAGAGGAGATCGAGCATATTTATTATGTAGACAATTATATGATTTGGTTGGGTTCACTGTACTTATATGTAGCATCCATTTACTTTGACACTGTACAGAGTACTAGCGTAGGGAGTAGAAGCATACATATTGGCTTTCAAGAAAGTCGGACTGTTTTGAGTACTGTATGAACGGTATAGTAATAAAAAAACTAAAGTAAACTTGGAAAATAAACGTGAAAATTCAACCTGAAAAATTTCAATGGAGTTGAGTTTAATGCATATATGAAGCATTTTCGTGTTGGAGCTGCATGAATACACTGACTGACATGCATTCCCTTATTAATTGAATGGTTGCATTTCTCTAAAGAAATGCTAAATGATAAATGTTAAACTGGTAACAAAATCCACATTTTTGGTATGGTTCATTTAGTGTAGCTGGGGTTATTAAAATTTGTGAATGTAACTAACGTGTAACAATTGGTTGCATGATTTGGATGTATGCATGGAAAAGATGTTATGTCAATGGGATAGTCTTACTTGGATTTCTTGCGGAAATGGCATGCATGCAGACAGATCGTAAGTAGAGATAGTTCTGTCTGTTTTGAGGTGTATATAGAAGAAGTTTATCTATAGACCGTATAGTAATAATGCGGTATAATATAATGAGAGATATAGGTGTATAGTATAGAGTGTAATAATAATAATAATAATAATAATATATGTAGTGTGATTGTATGTGGAGTGAGTGATAAGAGAGGAGGCAATGAGATGAGATGGAGTGGATGAGACGGAGATAAGAGTGGGGATATTCAGAGCAATGCTGACAAGAGTGAGAGAGAGGAAATGGTGTGATTGGGAACCATAACGGTGTTGAAAATTACAGATCCGGGATTGGATAGCTGACTAGGT